>CM041780.1:36559529-36652029 GCA_023374045.1 Limonium bicolor | reverse complement strand
TGTTGAATTTCGGAGGAGTAGAGGGTGAGCGTGGTCCCGCACGCTAGCATTACATCGGTGCAAGGTACGTTCTATATCGTCCGAGTGTTCCTGAGGGCTTGCTCGGGTTCTGGTATGGGTGTATGCATGACAAGAGTGATATGTTTGCTATGTGTTGTGGTTGTGGATTTAAATGTTTATTGTTTCGCAATCTTTATTGTACGCAACGGATTACAATCTGGAAATATATATGAAAACTCGGATCGGATTATGGATGATAATATGGAAATGAAAAAAAAAACTTTGATCTTATTATATAAACTTGCGGATGAACGCAGCCTAGGCGACGTCTAGGCGAAAGTTAACGACCTTAAAGGTCCTTGCATAGAGAATACACTCTACATAACCTAAGCATAAATCTTAGGTAAAGGTCACAGACCGAATTACATGGTAGAATTAGTAAACAATTAAGATAAGGAAAAAGCCAGGGTAGTCACGGACTACATGGTTGCGCATGGGTGATCACCAAAGAGAGTGAACGACCGGATAGGGTTCTCTCGCTATGGAAACTCCAACAAGCTGGATATGATCATTGGTCAGAGGGCACTGCTGTTGGTGCAATGGCTCCGGTCGTCAGGCTCTGCGGACTCCTGACAAACCGCACTGTTAAAGTGCATAAGAGCGACTGCTCCTAAAGAGGAAGTTTATATGGGTTGTCCTAACATGACGCCCACCTTAATTGAACAAATTAAGTAAAAGTTACGAAATGACTCAAGGAAATATTCTTAGCCCTGAACAACGAAACAAGAAGGCCTCAAGGCCGCATTACAAGATTGTTCAAGAGAGTGTAACTCTCGCACCATTAATTGATGTTGTGTATATACTTGCTTATTGCTTGTTGTGGATTGTTATGGTGATTGTATGAATTTATTGTATGAAATTATATGTGTGATGATTATTGTTGTTATACTGCTACTGTAAATGAAAATGGTATAGCATGAAATTGGAACAACATGTTAACAATTGGGCTAAATAACTTGAGTACTCTAGGGTTCATGAAGGTTATATAGTTCGTGCTCAGCGTTGGCTGAGCCATTACGGCCCCACTTTCAGGATGGGAGCGGATTAAGTTCGAACGCGAGCGCGGGAGTTTGGGATAGTCGACAATCTGCCTACATGCGACACGGTTACTTACGTTTACTGTTTTACGAACATTGTGGAATTTGGATAGATAGATGGGTCACTGTTCTTTCAGAATTTATTTGGTTTGTAATTTTGGTTGTATCAAATCTCTGTCATCACAGCGGTAGTGTTGTTGGATAATTGGTAAACGCTACGTTACTCGCATGGGTGGGTAACGGCGGGTAACACCCGGGTTATTGTTATACGTCTTTTAATTACCATTGCGAACCGCTGCTGATATTAATGTTAGGCGCGCTAGTTTAACCAAAACTTAGAGTAGGGGTGTTACAATAGCGGAGATCGTTGCTGCCGCGCTCGGGCACATGGGCTACCAGCCCGGCGCACCACCACCTCCACCACCACAGCCCCGGGAACCGAACTAGGTGAAGAGTCTTGCTAACCTTCGACCTGCAACATTCAAGGGGGAGACTGATCCCGCCAAGCTCGAGGCATACATCTCCGAGATGGAGAATGTGTTCGATACCCTTGACGTTCCTGCTGGAGTTAAGGTGCGACTTGCTGCTTTCTACTGAAGGGGGCGGCAGGTGATTGGTGGAAACTAGTAAGGCCCGAGCACATGGCCAACCCCGACTTCGGTGGGAGTAGTACACGGCGCTACTGCGAGCCAAGTACTATCCCACTCATGTCCAGACTAAGAAACGTCTTCTGTTGGATACGCGAAGAAGACCGATAAGATGACGGTGGACAAGTATTACTCGAGTTCACTGCTCAATTGCGTCTTCTGCCAAGACTTGGTTACTCAGACCCGATCCTAATAGACCGCTTCAATGGCAGGTTGAGCCATCGATTGCGATATGGCATGGGGCCGACGAGCTACACTACCTTGCAGGTAATAAGAGAGATAAAACTATTAGCAAGTAGTGGAGTTATGTAAATGGGAACAAAATAAGAACTAATACCTTGAAAGCAGGAGTGCTATCATGCCGCTGCTAAGGTTGAGATCACCAACCAGCTAAGGGAAAAGGACAATGCTGCTAAGAGAAAGTCTATTGGTAAGGGTGATGAGAACCAAGGGCAAGGCGGGTACAAGAAAGCAAAGTACCAGCCTCAGTCCCGAAAGGTCAAAAGGGAAAAGTGGAGGGTGAGAAGGCTGCTGAAGAGCCTCTGAAGCTGACGCATGTCATAGCTGCTAAGCCCCTGCGCTTGAAAGCACCAAAGGGTAAGAAAATATACCTTAATGTGAGTTAACAATATATTAGCAACCTGTTATACCCAAAATTTTAACCCCCTCGGAATGGTCTCTAAGGCATACGTGTTATAAAGGGCAAAATGGTCAAAATGCACCAATGCGGGATTTTCAAAGGACATTTTCGGGATTTTCTATGACTTGTTCACTATCTCCAAACACTTCCAAATCATAGTTATTACGAAAGGTATTTCGTGATTTTCTGATAATATTTATTCTGGAAATTCAGCTTTAATTCATATATAAGCTAGATTCTTTAATAAATTAACACATGAAATAGCCTCAAAATAGAAGGTTTCCAAAATTAAAATAAATAAATAAACACATGGTTTAGAATAGTGTAAAGTCACAAACTGAAATTTTTTATTTGGAATATGGAAATTTCCCACAAAATTCAAAAGAGAAATTCAATCATTTTTGCAATTTTCAATTCTCTCTCTTGATACGAATTCAAAACAAAATGTCATGCAATTTTATACAAGATAGAGAATTAGTTTTAGAGACTAATGTCGTTGGAATTCATTATTTCGACTTTTCAATAATAAGTTTTATGGGGAGATTCCAGATTGTAAGATTTTTATCTTCGGTTATTTTATGATACCTGATTCCACTCTCAAGGCCTTGCTCTTTCTATAAAAAGACCTTCCAAAATGACCTAGGGCAGAGGGAACACTCCCAAAGTCAGAATACACAGCCACAAGCCTTCTCCCCACGTCTCCTCAAATTCCATACTCACACCCCAATGTGCGAAACACTGCCGAAAAAAACCCCAAAAAAAACCCAAAAAAAACTCACCTTTCTTCTCCCATTGAACTCCAAGCAACAAACACAAAAATATAGAAGAAAACCGTCCTTAAACATACAAGCAAGAAGGGGCAGAAGCTCGGGTCGAAGTTGAACCGGATGGCTGAATACAACGAAGCGTTCGAAGTTTCCCGACGTGAAGGAACAACCAAATCTCGAAGCCAAAACAGGTTAAAATTCAAATTCTTTAACTCCACTGATCTCAATACACTTCTGGTTGAAATTCCTCTTTGAATTGACTTTTCTTGGCTTCTGAATTAAGAATTGTTTGCGTTCTGTCCACTAACTTGTTCAATAAGTTTTATCCTTAATTCATAGTCAAATTTAAAACTTTCAATCACTAACGTCTTTTACATCTTTCAGGCTATAGACCCATAAAATTTGAGCTCAAAACACCGTCGGGAACCTCCCAAACGCCGCCGTCCGAGGGCGGTCCGCACCCACGGACGCTATGTCCGGGGTCCCGACGCCTTGTCCGTAAGCCCGGACGCCCCCGAACAGTGGCGGTATTTCAAAATTTTCAGAATTTAGGTTTTCTAAAATAATGTCCGGGCCCACGGACATCCTGTCCGTGACCCCGGACTTTTCAAAATGTGTTTTTTGTTTAATTCGACTTTTATGTTCACATAGGTTAACTAGGATCCGTGGGTTCGGACATTAGGTCCGTAGCCACGGACGGAAACAAAATTTGACTTAATTCTGCCTCCGAAACCCTAGTTTAAGTTGTCTTAATTTCCACTTTAATTTTCTGTCAAAAAACGTTAAGAAACACAAAAAAACAGAAGCTCGTGCACTTAGGTTAAAACGACTCGTAATAAGCCGTAATTAAACTAAGTAGAGGAAAAACGACTTCTAAGGGTAATGAAAGTAATTGAACCCTGACTAAGTCGAATATCAAGCCCCTGAGCCAGAAATCTCCTTTCCTAATTTGATATAGGTAAAAATTAGGTGGCGACTCATAATAGGTTCCAGTGAGCTAGCTTAGGTTTTAATAATTAATGTTATATGACGTAGTTATTAATCTTAGGTTATAAGTGGACCTAAAACCCGACTAGATCCTAATCAACTCTAATCCACATAGGATTGGGTTTAAAATCGAGGCTCACAGACTGGCGACTCTGCTGGGGACCACTTCTTAATTTTAACTTGTTTAATTTTAAGAAAGAGGGCTTAACTCGAAAATGTTTATTTATGGGTTTATTACTCTGTTTGTTTACTTTCGTGCGCACTTTAATTTTCTGCACCTTTGCATCATATAAGAGCGAGGGTCCACGCAAACCGATTTTACCCCGGGACTCGTTTGAGGGTCCCCTGTCAGGGACTCACACCTTTTAGGTGATGTGAATAAGCGGGGGAAAAGAGGGGTGTCATCTAACCACACCCCCTTAATACCTGGGCCTTAGCCCCAAGCGTTTTTGGCAGTGCCCTTACCTAGCCCATTGTTGGTCAGTCAAAGACCCGACCGTAGATGCACACATTCAGGTGATGTGAGAAGAGTGGGGAAGCCCAAAGAGATTAGCGAAAGCCCTATTCTTTTGTGGTGACCTGGGCCCGCGCCCCTAGCACCTCTCCGGATCGATCCGTACCCGGTTTGACTTAAACGTCTAGTGAGGACATGTTGAATTTGTGTGGGCCTTGTTTGCTTGCATGATTGGCCCACTACCCAGCCTAGAGATTGATAGGAACTTCTCCAACATCAACCTAGCCCAACCCGAATTGGCAGCTCTATTTGTTTGCGGTCCAGATGCCCTGTTTGGTTTAATGTGTGAGTCATTCAGGCTTCGGCCCAAAAGCCTAGACTTAGGTGATTTCTCTTTTGGCCCAATTTGAATTATCAATTTAGTTCTAGGCCCACGAATAACAAATCCACCTAAAGCAATCCATGAAAATCCATCAGGCCTTTCCATTTCAAGGCTCATTTTAGTCTAGGAAGACTTTTCACTCGGGCTTTGACCCAAAGTCCTAGACATGGGTATCATCTTTTAGGCCCAATCAGGATTACATGGACCAAATTCCAATTCACATCAAGACCATGGTTTAGAAATCATTTTGGCCAATGCTCTTTACTTCTAGCCCAAACACATTCTGGCACAAGCGCCCAATGCTCAAAACATTCCGGCGCAAGAGCAACTTTCTTCAAACATTTCATCCTAGGCCAGTCACACACAAATCATGTCCTCCCCATGTGCCTCTCTTCTAACTCATTTCGGGCCTCAGTGCCTATCCACAATCTTCAAAACATTCCAGCTCATGTGCTCTTCTTGCAGCCCAAACAAGTTTTACCTAAAACTTCTTCACGCTCCAGAGTTATAGCTCAACCCACTTTTGTTTCCAACAGATAAGCCCGAATCCCAAGTATGGTAGAGGGAGGAAACCCAGTCAGCATGGAGGCCCAGTTTGCAGGCTTAGAGCAAAGGTACATGGCCGCCTTTGATGCCTTGGAATAGAAACATAGGTCTACCACTAATGACATGGAAGCTAAGTATGTCACCATCATCGAAGAGCTGAAAAGAAAAATCAATTCCCTTGAGGTTGGTCATCAGGAAAACATTTCAGGAAAGATTGCTGACTCTGGGAACGAGCGCGACTACATCGAAGTTAACTCCGTTGGGGCCCACGATGCGCAAAGATTTGTAGGGGAAGCTGCCCCGGATCACCAGCTAACTGCAGAACTCAAGAAGGCTCTGAAAAGGATCGAGCGCATGGAAAAGGCTAGCAAGCCAGCTGGTTTTGATTACTCTTCTATGGCGTCATACCCCGAGGTTGATCTCCTTCCAAGTTGAAGTTACCCACACTTGCTTTATACAAGGGTTCCTCAGACCCACAGGTCCATCTGGCGATGTTCGATAGGGAAATGTCTATCCTCAGGTTGAATGACATGCAGAAGGCCAAGGTTTTCGCCCGTTATCTCGATGAAGTACCTCAACGTTGGTACTTGACTCAGAGGATGAATACCAAAACCTATGAAGAGGTTTGTGAGGCTTTCCTGCACCATTTCGAGTATGCTAAGAATCTTGATGTCACCAGGTCAGACCTCGCCAGTACTCAACAGAGAGACAGTGAATCAATGTCCGACTTCATCAAACGGTGGAGGATGAAGGCCGCTGCAATGCCTACAAAAATGGATGAGCAAGAACAGATTCGAATGATTGTGGACAATATGGAGAGGCAATACAACAATGAGCTGAGTTGCACATACTTCCCTAATTTCGACATGCTGATGGGACAGGTAAGAGTCATGGAAGAAAAGATTCACAAAGGTGAGCTGAAGCTGGGACAACCCAAAGCCCAGGGTGTGGGTATTGAAACCTTTAATTCAGGACCCGCCAAAGCAGCTTGAGTTTCATACCAAGTGAGCACCATACAGAAACCCAGTGCATCAAAGCAGAGCATCAAGGCCTCACCCCAATCCAGGAGGTTCTCTGCACCGAGACAGTTTACCGACATTGGCCGACCTCTCAGTCAAGCACTCGTGAAGCTACAAGAGCTAGACTTACTACAGCCTCTCACACCTAGTCTTGGGATCACCCAAGCCGGGGAACATCTCCATCAGTTCTGCCAGTTTCATCAATTACCAGGACACAGTACTGACGATTGTAGAGCTTTGAAGCATAAGATTGAGGACTTTATCGAGCAAGGGCTCCAGTTTGTCGAGTAGGCTAGAGTCTAGTTGCATGTTGCTTTCTTAATTTTTTCTTTTCAATTTTGTAAGGAGTTTATGATATTTCCATCTTTAATGAGGTTTAGATGTTCGAATTTCAGTCTTTTGTCTTTTCGATTTACAATCTCAAGAAAATAAAAAAAAATGTTCGTTCATTTTGCACCTTCAACCAAATCATTTCAAAACTAATTTTTATGAAGGGTTGTTTTCTCGCAATTGAATGACTTGTCTTTTTGTTTCTAAAAGGATGAACATGCCCAACCAAATGCAACAGCTCACCCCCAAAAGCACTCAAACAACCACATAATGGTTCAAAGTCTACATTTGTCAAATTGTTGTTATAAACCCTGGTTTAATACTGGGGGCAATCTGGGTTTAAGTTCGTCATCTTTCACCTTTCGTTTAAATGTGTGAACAAATCTCAGAGTGAGAATTCACGAGAGTGTCTTGAGCGGAAAAACCATGAGTGAACGAGCGTGTCATTTTTACATGACTCCGGTGAGACCACATTCAAAGGTGAGGTAAACGGTATAACTCCGACCGAAGGAGATAATTTGTAAATTTACTCTTAGACCTGCGAAAAGTAAAAAAAGAACGGATACACAACTATCAGGAATGACGAAGCACCTAGGTACAGCACCACATAGCCAAAAGCTTGTAAACCCTATCATTAAACCCTAGGCACCCCCGTTGAGCCGTTCGTATATCCCTTTTCGATATTATGAGCTTCACAAAATAACCCAGCCAATGATGAATGTCCGACCCGGTGCCAAAGGAAGCGAGGAGCCCGACTCTCATTTAACATTCTCATCAGTCCAAAGAAGCAATGCCGCTATCAGCATGACGAAGCGATCCGCAAATGGTCCCAAAGGGACACAGGATCAAAAGAGCCCACATCAAAACAGCTCTCGAAGCCCAAAACTGGGGAACACAAGAACCCCGAAGCTAAAGCCAAGAAAGGATAAAACAAAAGGCAAACCCTAAGTGCCTCGAAGAAATCCAAATCATGAAAAGAGAAATGGTGTAAAGGACAACTTCAAAAGTCCAGATCCAGAAGCTCAAAAGCAACGTGAACACGAAGCAGCTAGAGACTTCAGACAAGATGATTCCGACAGAGAGATACAGAAGACGCAATATGCAACTTTGGTCACCCTTATAGCTCCACATACCTCAAATATTCCTCCATGGTCCCGTTGTCTTTCATCACACCCCATTGCCACGTTATAAGCTATAAAGACTTCCGACTTGGTAATTGTGTATCTAATCACGTGAAAGTAACAGATCGAATGCGTAAATTCATCAAATATCAAATTCAATGGTCTAGAAGTTGTGACCGTAAGCGAGAAATGAGTGCAAACACCAAACACGACAAGTGTAGGTTAGGAAGCACCAAATCAAAACATAAACCTTGACCCTGTGAGGATGAGACTCGTTCGCGTGTTTAATCAAAGAAAATACTGGGGGCAATTGATCGTTCCGATCGATGGCCATGATGTAACACCCCTACAACGTACTTCACAACTAATTGAAATCGCAGCGGAAATAAAGAACTAGACATTAACTAAACGCTTGGTGCTACAACGCCGTCAACCACCCACGTGGTTAACAAGGCAGAATAAATACAAGTGTACCGGTCTGATGATCAGACTCCCGAGCACAGAACTAAAACCATAAATACATCATATACAATACCAAGTATTTAATTACATTCCTTCACTGTAAACTGCCAATATACCGCCACAGTAGTATCAACGGAATCAAAATACAATGCCACGGGAGCAAAGGCGCATCCCGGGCTCAACATCCAAAATAACCAAAGTACATCTGCAGCCTAGAATCTAGAGCCACTCTGCTTCCTCGATCCTCATCCTGCAGTTAAAATATGGAGCCCCCGAGGGGGTCAGCAACCCTTGGCTGGTATGGTTAACGCGCAGCCCATCGGCTACCGGGATACGCGCAACTAATTGTCATGATAACATGGCATTCATTTTAAACATAAACATAACATGTGGCATAGCATTATTATTGCATAGCACAACATCACATACACAGTGGATACTCTTCCACAATAACAAACCAAGAAGGTTAAACAACATAAGAGCCTAGAGAATGGTTCACTATCATGTTAAGCTCGTTACACACACTCATTACCGTTCTGTTATTCGAACGAGTAACTTAAGTCACAGATGGTTCGGATATAGTGACCCGAACACACCACACAAACACATGTTCCCACTAAACCGATCATAACTCAGAATAGGTAAGCTTTGGAGGAAGCTAGCGGGAGATCGAACGCCAAATTAAGGAGAACAATCTTAACAAAATAAGAGTCGAATCTGATTCAGATATCTACTCTTAAACTTACATGCATGGCCGGACAACCGGATTCCTCACTTCCCAGTTAGCACTTGTTAGAAGTTCAACGGTGGAACTTAACAACAATTCACAACAAGTGGTAAGTCATGTTTGACACACACAAGGGAAATGAGTCACATCATAACATCACAATAATAATAACAACTGTAAACTCATTACATGATTAAGTCTTATAACGTCATAAACACACAGAAAAACAAACAACACACAAGCCGGTGTAAACCGGTAGGCAACAGAATGCGAGAAAACCATACCTTGGTCCTTGCTTCGATTGATTTCCACCGTAGGTCACTCCTATACATGTTTAAGAATGTCGGTTAATTACTTACTTAACTTCAAATTTACTAAGTGTTTCACATGATTTTACGACATGTTTTAATGTCTAAACTTGTACTTGATTACCTACATTATACCCCCTAGGGTTTATTACTTAAGCCATACTTTTATGTTTTTTTTTTACAAGTTTAGGTTCGACCGACCTTACACAAGGTCAGTCCATTCCAGAACATATTACCATCAAATTTTCTACTCGACCGACCTTGTAAGTTCGGTCACACGTTCGGTCAATTCCCGAGAGTTTCTTCCCTTTGAAAATTCAGGCCCGACCGATCTTGGCAAGTCCGGTCGCAAGATCGGTCGATTCCCGAGACTTACTCACGTACAAAAATCCATGCCCGACCGACCTTGCAAGTCCGGTCCCCAAGGTCGGTCCATTCCAGAAACCATTTCTCGCAGGGTAAACTGGGCTCGACCGATCTTGGCAAGTTCGGTCGCAAGATCGGTCTGCTCCAGACCCTTATTTTTCATTGCCCATTTAACTCCAAACTTCACCTCATATATCCTAGTATATCCTAACCTCATTTGGGCACTTCAAACACACCTTAAGACCTCCTTAAAACTCCTTAATTCATTCACTAAAATCCTCCACTAGCATTTACACAAATTCTTATAAAAAGGTTTACACTTACAATGTTTTTCACTGAGTTTCTATGTGGTATTTCATACCTATGATAACCACTATGCCAATAATGTTTCCTCACCACTACAACATCATCTCCCAAGCATCTCTCCTTCCTAAACAACTCCTTGAACACCTTTACAAGTTTATAGCTTCCCATGCAACAAATCACTTCATCCCTTTTTCACCAACAATACACAAGTCCTAAATACAATCTCACCATGATCTTGAAATGTCAAAAAACATTCTTTTGCATTCTAAATCCTCTAGAACATTGCTTAAGCCCTTTTTACATCTTTAAACCCCTTAATGCATGTTTCTTTCACTAGGAAAGCACTTATCCATCCTAAACATTTCCTAACTTACCAAACTCACTTAAAACCCTTAGAACTTCTTGTTTATTACCTAAATTTTGACATGAACCCCTAGAACATTACTAAACCAAAACATAGTGTTTTCACCATTAAACAACCAAGAGCACTAAAATCCATCAAACACATTCTTATACACAAAACTTCACTCATTTAGCACTACATCACAATATAGTGCATAATTTAAATTGCATGGCACTTAGGCCCTTAAATAACATGGCTCTTAGGCGCTTAAGATGCATAAATCATAAACACTGAATTTCCCACATTATATTTGCCTTTGACCTGCAAATACACTCAAGAACACATATGCCTTTTACTAAGCCTTTGAGAACATTTTACTAAGTCATTCACCATTGGCTCCTTAGATCATTTTAACAAGCAATATAAGCTCATTTCTCCTAAGACTTTAAACCACATTAGGTTAGTACATTTACCTCTTTTCCTCACAACTTCTTTCTTGTTTCCTTGATTAAAATCGGTAATGATGTTTGGTTTGCTTGTCAACTTCTAAACAATATACAAACAATATAATGAGTATTCAAGCTTTAAGCTTCATCTCATTGTAAACCCTAGGTTGTACATTGTTTTAAAAACATTAAGATAATTGTTTTACCTTAGAACTTGAAGAGAGTTTGAATATATATCAAGAGAGGACTCCACCTAGTCATGAAAGGTTGAAATGAAGCTAGAACAAGGCAAGGTAAGGGCACCATTAGTGGTGATTTTTGGACAACATAATAACATGAAGGAAGTGTTATTTTTCTTTGAGTTTCCTTACCTAGAAGCAAAGGAGAACAACAATATGTGAAAAGATGAGCTCAAGCTCCTCCCATGGAGATTCTTCTTGGCACCAAAATGGAGCTCTTGAGATTTTGAAAGGATAGAATTGAAGAGCTTGATGAGAGGAAGAGAATGTGGTCTTAGAATTTAATTTGGCAAAATGAGCTAGGAGTTACAAGTGGTCAAAGATGGAAAATGATGGTGGTGTTGGTGTTGCTGTAGCAAACCGTGAATGAGAGCAAGAAGAAGATAGAGAGAGGTTGAAGACGTGTGAAGTGAGAGAAATGAGAGAATGAAGATTGGTTTTACTTTTTAGAAGATATTTATACCTTAAAGTAAATAGTAACCATTAGTCATCACTTATTACTTAATAAGCTTACATGTGTGGTGACTCATTACTACAAAAACGGCCTCCTTTATGTTACTAAGGGTATTTTAGGGTTGTTTATCAATTTAATTACTTATACAAACATATGTAACAAACTAGCTTATTTTAGTTACTATTCACTAAAACAAGGCACATAGGTGTGAAATTTTTGATTTCCCATTGATATAGACTTCCAAATGTGATACTATATAGTACACATGTTAATTAAAGAGTAATGATGGACATTTAGCCATTCAAAACTCATTTACAAGACAATTTTTCAAAAATGTGCTTTAAGACTCCTTAAAGCACATTTTGTGTTTTAACTTGTTTTCAAGCTTGGTTCTTTGGTAATTGGTTTAATATGTTCATTAGTATATAAATAAGATCTTGGTAAGCTCATTAGGTCTTACCCCAGCTTATATCCTAAGCTTAGAACACATTTTAGCCCTAATTGACTTTAAGCATTTATATATGTTTTCTATGGTTTAAATTGTTTACTAATGTTTCTAAGACTCTTTTAGTCGTAATATACCATATTTAAATGTTTAAAAACATACTAAGGTTTGGGGTATTTCATATGAACTCTAGCTCAGATTGTCCTAAAGAAAAATACTGGGAGCAATTGTTGGTTCCAACAATTGCCATGCCAACACCAATGGGAACCCAAAGCTTGAGCACCACCATCCCACCACAGGCACACATAAGCCCTTACCTCCACACATACACACTCTCAGGCCCGTCTTTAGCCTTCCACCACAAAAACATCAGGCCGGTCATAACCCTCACCACCATCCAAAATCACAACCCAATCCAAGGACTATCATAAATCATGAACACCACCAAAATCCTTTAGCACCACAACAGCACCACACACTTCCACCAACGACATGTTCATTCTCTAAGAAACGAATTGTAGATATGAAATTTTAAGTCAGGAAATGATCATTTCACTTTCCTTTTTCAATAGAGTTTTTCTACATTGCCATGTTTGGCACATTCTTCAACAGTTCCTTGTTTTGGACAAGCTTCCAACAAACACTTTAGTTGCATTTTACAACTTTTGCATAACACCTCAACATTGCCATGTTTGGCACTTTCATAATCAACTTTCATCATGATAATTTGCATAAAATTTACCTTGCATCTATTCATACGATATTTCTCGTCTCAAATTAGAGATACAGATTCTCACCACGAAGATACAGATTCTTCAGAGATACAGATTCTCAGCGAAGATACAGATTCTTCAGAGATACAGATTCTTAGCCAAAGATACAGATTCTTCAGAGATACAGATTCTCAGCCAAAGATACAGATTCTTCAGAGATACAGATTCTCAGCCAAAGATACAGATTCTTCAGAGATACAAATTCTCAGCCGAGGATACAGATTCTCAGCCAAAGATACAGATTCTCAGCCGAAGATACAGATTCTTCAGAGATACAGATTCTCATCCATAGATACAGATTCTTCAGAGATACAGATTCTCACACGTAGATTCAGATACAGATTCTCACCACGAAGATGCAGCTTCTTTACAGATACAACTTCTCACCTGAGTAGAAGAACTCACCCTCAAGCTCGTCATAAGTCTTACCCACTTCCTTAGCACCTGCCACGTTTGGCACTCTCAGTCCTTAACCTTTTACACACACTTCGGAATAGGTTCTGGTCCCTAGATGCACCTAGGTCATATTATCATCATCACATTAAGCATATTTCACTCATTATAGGTTTCAACGCCTTAGAGATCGCTTGACATTACTTCATTATAGGTAGTCGGCGCCTTAGAATAGTCTAACATTACTTCATTAGGTGATCGACGCCTTAGAATCGCTCTACATCCTTCCACTTTACTCATAGGTAGTCAGCGCCTTAGAACAGCTCGACACAACATGTCGAATTTCAATTGCTTGTGGGGTCTTTTAAGATCCAAAATTTTGGGGTACCACTCAAGCATCAACTAGCCTTCTCATCTTCATTACAAAGCCTAGTTGACGTGGGGCAATCTGTTATACCCAAAATTTTAACCCCCTCAGAATGGTCTCTAAGGCATACGTGTTATAAAGGGTAAAATGGTCAAAATGCACCAATGCGGGATTTTCCAAGGACATTTTCGGGATTTTCTATGACTTGTTAGCTATCTCCAAACACTTCCAAAATCATAGTTATTATGAAAGGTATTTCGTGATTTTCTGATAATATTTATTCTGGAAATTCAGCTTTTAATTCATATTATAAGCTAATTTATTTAATAATTAACACATGAAATAGCCTCAAATAGAAGGTTTCCAAAATTAAAATAAAATTGTCACATGGTTAGAATGACTACATACAGTCCCAAACCTGAAATTATTTTATTTGGAACCTTATCCCAAAATTTAAAAGAGAAATTCAATCATTTTTGCAATTTTCTCTCTCCTCTAGAAACCACCGAATTTAAAACGAAATGTCATACAATTTTAATACAATATAGAGGATTAGTTTTAGAGACTAATGCCGTTGGAATTTCATTATTTCGACTTTCCAATAATAAGTTATGAATTATGGGAGATTCCGGATTGTAAGATTTTTATCTAATCGGTTATTTATCAAAATAACCTGATTCCAACTCTCAAAATTCCTAAAACGCGTCTTTTATCATTGGTTAAAATTTCACAGAATTTTTATCGTTTGTATCCTATTTTAAAAATCATATTCTCCTAGAGCACAAAATCAGGATTTTAGATAAAAATTTTGTTCTATCAACATGGCCTTGCTCTTTCTATAAAAAGACCTTCCAAAAATGACCTAGGGCAAAGGAGAACACTCCCAAAGTCAGAAAACACAGCCACAAGCCTTCTCCCCACGTTTTTTACACTTCCAAGCCTCAAATCAATACCGAACATTGCGAAATCACCCCGAAATCACAAAAAAAACTCATCCTTTCTTCTCCAATTGAACTTCCAAGCACCAAAACACCAAAATACAGAAGAAAACCGTCCATAAACATACAAGCAAGAAGGGGTCAGAAGCTCGGGTCGAAGTTGAATCAGATTGGCTATCAACGAAGCGTTCGAAGTTTCCCGACATGAAGGAACAACCAAATCTCGAAGCCAAAACAGGTTAAAATTCAAATTCTTTAACTCCACTGATCTCAATACACTTCTGGTTGAAATTCCTCTTCGAATTGACTTTTCTTGGCTTCTGAATTAAGATTTGTTTACGTTTCTGTCCACTAACTTGTTCAATAAGTTTTGTCCTTAATTCGTAGTCAAATTTAAAACTTTCAATCACTAACGTCTTTTACATCTTTCAGCTACACACCCATAAAATTTGAGCTCAAAACACCGTGGTAACCTCCCAAACGCCGCCGTCCGAGGGCGGTCCACACCCACGGACGCTATGTCCGGGGTCCCGGACGCCTTGTCTGTAAGCCCGGACGCCCCCGGACGGTGGCGGTATTTCAAAATTTTCAAAATTTAGGTTTTCTAAAATAATATTTGGGCCCACGGACATCCTGTCCGTGGCCCCGGACTTTTCAAAATTGTGTTTTCTGTTTAATTCGACTTTTATGTTCACATAGGTTAACTAGGGTTCGTGGGTTCGGACATTAGGTCCGTAGCCACGGAAGGAAACAAAATTTGACTTAATTCTGCCTCCGAAACCCTAGTTTAAGTTGTCTTTTTCCACTTTATTTTTTGTCAAAAATGTTAAAAAACACACAAAAATAGAAGCTCGCGCACTTAGGTTAAAATGACTCGTAATAAGCCGTAATTAAACTAAGTAGAGGAAAAATGACTTCTAAGGGTAATGAAAGTAATTGAACCCTGACTAAGGCGAATATCAAGCCCCTGAACCCGAACTCTCCTTTCCTAATTTGATATAGGTAAAAATTAGGTGGCGACTCATAATAGGTTCCAGTGAGCTAGCTTAGGTTTTAATAATTAATGTTATATGACATAGTTATTAATCTTAGGTTATAAGTGGACCTAAAACCTGACTAGATCCTAATCAACTCTAATCCACATAGGATTGGGTTTAAAATCGAGGCTCACACAACCATCGAGATCCAATCACTAATAATGTGAACAATCAGGGTCTGAGTCTGGGAAAGGAGCCGGTGGTGGATACCAACGCCGCTATATCTGCTCATGGTGCCACAAGGACCACCCCGGACTTGACTGCAAGGGCAACAAGGTGGAATGCAACTTATGTAGAGTGCTCAGACACCGAGCCTACGAGTGCTTCCGAAACCCCGAGAGCAGAGCCTTTAGGCCCGAGTGAAAGGGCAAGGGTAAGACTGATCAGGGCGTTGGATCCGACGGTCACAAGGCGACACAGCCTGCAGCCAACAAAGGACCCCAGGTGACCCAGAAGACCGGGCCTACTCTCTATATGGTGGACCGGGAGGATGAGGCTGAACCCTCATCAAGACCAGGTACCGCTATAACCCATTAAGTGATTAAATTGCCAGCTTATAACATTTCATGCATGCTTAAGTGAATGAATGAGTTAGATAAAATTTAGTACATGGTTAGAACTTAAGTAAGATGTTACTTACCATTACCTTAGGAAACTTTAATATTTGCTATCCAATACCTACAACGCATAACTCGGAAGAGACCGACATCGAAACCCGAGAGATCACACTAAATCAATGTCAGGTTATCCGCTCAGGTATGATTTTATTAAGGGGATACTTGACACCTGAAGCGCAAATAGCCATCATCAGGAGATGCAGTCAGTTAGGAGTGGAACCGGGAGGTTTTTATACACCGGAGAACCCAGGGCGAGCTAAGATGAAGTTAAGAATGATGAGCTTAGGCAAGGATTGGAATCCGTATGCCAAGACATACCAAACCACGAGAGCACAAGATGGAGTCTCACCACCGGAAATCCCGAAGTTTCACACCCGGTTGTTATGCAAGCCGTGGAGATCGCACGACAACTTGAAGCTGATCCGATCCCAAACATACAAGTAGACCTATGCATTGCAACTTCTACGAAAAAGAAGGACGACTTGGACTACACCAAGATAAGGACGAGATAGCGGAGTCTCTCGAAAGAGGGATACCCGTAGTGTCTTGGTCCATTGGAGATGACGCTGAATTCCTAAATGACGAGCAGAAGCGTGTGGACCGTGCCAGGAAGTTAATACTTAAATCTGGAGATGTGTTAATCATGGGTGGAGAATCAAGAATGTTATACCATGAGATTAAGAAGATCTAGATGAACACAACACCGTCAGCAGTAATCAATGTGACGCATATGAAACCAGTACTGTTAAACCTAACCTTTAGAAAGAACTTGCCATATAATACTTTAAGTATGATATAAGAGAGGTAGAATAAGAAAGAAGCACATGATGTAAAAGGATGGTTATTAATAAAATAATAGTATTGTTCATATTATTTGTTATGACTCATGTGATACCATCAATACTCATGAAGCTTGTGAAATACATTAGGTCATGGACTAAGTACGTAAGATGCGCTGAGCATTCTTACAGAGGCACAGGCCGGCGAAAGTGGCACTATCCTCACCGGCACCTTTCCGATTAATGGCGTTGATGCATCAGTTCTCTTTGACTCAGGGGCCTCGCATACCTTCACCTAGTCATCATGTATGAGGAGGTTGGGGCTAGACGCTGACGAGCTACAAGACTTCACGGTTACGCTCCCGTCAAGGGTGAAGACTTTCTAGTCACCTTCATTGAGCTCAGAGATCTGGGTTTGATGTGATTTTCAGGATGACTAGTTGGAGCGGCACAAGGGTTGTATCCTCTACGCCGAGCATCGACTGCTACTCAGGAGTCCGTCTAGGTTACAATATCGCACCGCCAGAGGCCTAGAGAACCTTCGACCAAGATCATCTCCGCCATGGCAATGTATAGAGAACTGAGGAGGAAGGAGGAGTATATTTTTGCTATGTCCAGGAGATAGATAGGGACCTCGAGTTCGACCCTGACTTACCGGTAGTGTCAGAGTTCCCCGATCTCTTTCCTCGGGAACTGTCCGGCATGCCACCCACTCGGAGGTAGAGTTCACCATTGAGCTGCTACCTGGAACAGGACCAATAGCTAAGGCACTGTGAGCCTCGATTTTTAAACCCTACCCTATGTTGATTAAGTTGATTAGGATCTAGTCGGGTTTTAGGTCCACTTATAACCTAAGATTATAACTATGTCATATAACATTAATATCAAAACCTAAGCTAGCTCACGGGAACCTATTATGAGTTGCCACCTAATTTTTACCTAGATCAAATTAAGAAAGGAGAGTTCGGGTTCGGGGGCTTGGTATATGACTTATTTAGGGTTCATTAATTTCATTATCCCTAGGAGTCGTTTTTCCTCTCTACTTAGTTTAATTACAGCTTATTACGAGTCGTTTTAACCTAAGGGCGCGCTTCTGATTTTTTGTATTTTTAATATTTTTTGACAGAAAATTAAACTAGAAACTAAAAATATTGAAACTAGGGTTTCAGAGGCAAAATTAGGTCAAATTTTATTTACGTCCGTAGCCACGGACCCGGTTAACCTAGTTATACAGAAAAGTTGAATTTAGAGAAAACGAAATTTCGAAAAGTCCGGGCCACGAACATGCTGTCCGTGGGCCCAGACGTTATTTAGAAAACCTAAATTTTGAAATTTTAAAAAAATCCGCCGCCGTTCGTGGGTGTCCGTGGCCACGGACAACCCGTCCGTGGTCCCGGACCATAGGTCCGAAGTCATGGACCACCCACGGACAGGGTTTTCTGGTGGTTCCCGACGGTGTTTTCGACTAAAATTTTATGGGTATGTAGCTTGAAGGATTATAAGCACGTTAGTAATTGAAAGAATTAAATTTGAAGTCAAAATTAATACGAAACTTAGCAAACAAGTAACAAGGCACTAACTAAAACAATTCGTAATACAGAGGCCGAAAGGAGTTGGTCTGAACCCAAATTTTGAGGCAAGACTAATAAGGTCGTAGGGAGTTAGGAAAGTGGAATTTCTACCTGTTTTACTTTGGGTTTACAATGATCCTTCACACCCGGGATTCGTCGAGTGCTTCGTTGATGGCAGACCCGAAGGTTTTCGAACCAAGCTTCTGCTTATTGGTTGTTCTTGCTGTTCTTCACGTTTTGGTGGTGTTTATGTGGTGTTTTAATGATTGTTGATGCTTAGGAATTGGAAAACGAGCTTAGATGGTGATTTCGGGTGAATTTCGGTATGATTCGGGTGGCCGGGTGTTAAAAACGTGAGGGGGAGAGGGGATGCATGCTTCTGACTTCCTAGGGTTCTTGAGCTTGTGAGATTCTGATTTGATCAAAAGATAAAGAAAATCTAGTAAAAGTAAATTTTTGGCTTTTTATTGGACTTCCCAAAGGAATGCTTGAAATTTTAGCCATGTGTCAAGGATGGCAATTATGATTTTTCTGAATTGGAATCGAATTTTTAAATGCTGGAATATTTTTAAATTTAATTTCTCGTCAGATTCAATCAAAAATTACTAGAAAATTATTGGAAATTCGAAAAATCAAAATTCCAACGCCATTATGCTTAAACTGTCATCCTCTATCATGGGCTAAAATTTCAAAGCATTTCAAGTTGATTTGAGCATCTTTTGGAGGAGAGAGGGAGCCTTTAGGAGGTCTTGGGAGCCTTAAAAATTATGAAAACGCCCTAACGATGACGGAACTGCTCCCCATGCCTCGGAATGCGCCGATCAAGCCGGAATCCCTCATGACTTGATTGAAGTGCCTCTCACAGCACCAAAGCATTACAGGCCCTAACCAGGGGGGTCAAAATTTTAGGTATAACAGATTGCCCCCCGTCAACTACACTTTGTAATGAATATGAAAAGTCTGGTTGATGCTTAAGTGATGCCCCAAAATTTTGGATCATAAACAGACCCTGCATGCCGTTGGAGACTAACAAGCTGGGTCGAGTTATTCTAAGGCGCTGACTACCTATAAGTGAAGTAATGTCAAGCGATTCTAAGGCGTTGACAACCTAAAGAAGTAAAAATGAAATAATGTCAAGCTATTCTAAGGCGTTGACAACCTAAAATGTGAAAAATGAAATAATGTCAAGCGATTCTAAGGCGTTGACAACCTAAAATATGAAAACCGTATGGTATGCAAATGCAAGAATGTTGAAATGCTAATGATGCTGATGATGCTCGGATGCTTCTAGGGACCGAAACCTATGCCAATGCTCCTGGCTGGACCCAATGTGGACTTATTGCCATCGCCCCCCAAGCCGGTGTGCAGGGATAACTCCTGGTAAAAACTCTGGGGGCTTATTGCCTTCGCCCACCATTCGTTAATCCCAAAGTAAGCTGACATAACACAGGAGGATTTATTGCCATCACCTCACCAACTTTTCTGTCGCCAGGTCTTGTGACGCGCCTGGATAATGCAACTAGGTCTTATGATGAGCCTATATAAATGAGATGAATGCAATGTTTTAAATTAATTTAGGGGATTTCTTTTATTAAACCTTTAATAATACTATTAAGTATTAAATTATTTTATGGAATTATGAATATTAAATTAGTATAAGTAATTATGAATATTAAATTATTGTATGGAATTATGAGTATTAATATTATATGGAATTATGGAAATTATTTTAGGGGGATTCCTCCTATTTAACTCTAAAGAATACAATTAAATATTTAATTATTATATATTATTATATAGTATTATGAATTTAATAATAAGATTTATAAGTCAATAAATCTTGGGAAAATTTCTAAACACTCCAAGTATATTATAAAGATTTTCGAAAGAGTTAGAACATTGTTTTGAAATATAAAAGTCAAAATAAAATTATAGAAACCTTAAAGCTTATTAAGCCTTGCTAGGGTTGACTTTTTGAGAATGGTCAAACTAGCACATGAAATCTATACCAATAAATAAGTTATGGAAAACCATGAAGATCGATAAAAAGAACGTCAAAAACGGATCATCCTAGCCAAAGTTATGCTAGATTGAAGTTTAGAGTCAAAACTTTGAGATCTTCCACGTGTCAGTCAATCACAGGCCGCCCAACACTTAGTCGATTTTCTCCTTGTTTTTCGCCAACAGAAATCAGTTTGTTGCCCTATCTTGTCACCTCCATAACTTTCTCCTCGTTTGTAATTTTTGAGTGCCATCTTTTGCATTCTCTTCTCCTTAATCTCCTCTTTCCAACCATAACTCATACATCTTCTAACTCATCCTACATCGACGGTAATATTGATCCAAAGTTTCCACATTGCGAATTCGTAACCCAGAATTCTGGTTTTCTCTGAAATCAGGTAAACTTCGTCTTGCCATAACGTCTTCGTTTCTCAGCCAAATTTTGTGTTCTTTAGCTAGTTTTGAAGAGCTCTAATACCTCTACAACTTTCATGTTGATGACTAAGGCTGATTCGTAATAGTTTGGAAGCGCTAGTCGTCTAAAGTTCCCTACTCGTTCAAGTCGGGTTTTTGCCCAGAATTCTTCCAGAAACGACATGGTAACCTCAGATCTTTGTGGATCTGTAACTTTCTCCCTAGTTATTCGTTTTCCATGATTCTTCCACCAATGTTTAGAATTACATGTCTACTTTAAAATTACGTAGGTTTTATGGATTGAATCTCTCTCAACTAGCACGAGTTGATCCGTGAAGTAGGCTACTTGAACTGCTCATAAAATAATGACTTTTCTGGAAATCGAATTCGATTTTGCTTGCCGGCGCTTCTCTGGTAAGTTTCTGATCAATTCCTCCAACCATGTTGTTCGATTTGTCATTCTCGAACTAACCCCCCAACCAATTTAACCTATAGTGCATCATACAGAGAGAATTTGTGGAAATTCAAATTTCTAAACCGTATGAACCCTAACCTCGAAATCGAATTCGAAAACCATCGTATACTGCATTATAATTGGGGAAATTGGTCTCATTAGAACCGTAATTTAATTTCTAAACCATAGAAACAAGAATCACTTGATTTCGTTCTGTAGATTGGGAGATATTGTCTATTTAGTACTCGACTTCGATTTTGGATTTGATGAAGAACTGGGGCTTCAGCGTCCGTCCGATCTGGACTAAAGGAAATGGATGGCCAAGATTAGACCGTGGATAATAAAGATGTTTTAAGTTTATAATGTTTCAGAATTTAACTCTAACTTGTTGAAATTAATAATTTCTTCCGAAGGTATTTTGACTTGAAATTTTAACCATAGATTCCTTATTAAATCTAGTTTATTTTGATGTAAATTAATAAGGTTTTGGAGTTTTTAAACATAAGTTATGATTTTTGCAAATTACGGGTTTTCTGGAATTATTTGGCTAATTTAAAAAGATATTTTTATGAAATAAAAATTTTATAATATGTCTAAAATGTTATAGTTACTGTATATTAAATTTGGGAATTTTTGGGCAATGGTAAATAGTTTTAAAAATTGTGTTTGTGAGTTTTTCATAAGAATAACTTATAATATATGGTTTTTAATGTAACCAAAAATTAAAGTATGGTTTGTTAATAAACTTTTTAAGCTGGGAAAAATGTGGAACACTAAATTAACATTTTATAACAGTAAGTTATAAATGTTTTGGTATTATCTTTTAAGAGAAGTGGAATTATTTACATATATGTATATATACTTATTTAAGTAGAAACTTATGTAAATCAAGGAATTTAATTATTTTTACGTTTTATTTATTATACTATATGGGAGTTAATATTTTTAATTAAACTAAGGGAAATGTATATATTTACACATATATAGAAAGGAAATAAAATAGTAACTTAGGGTAAAACAGGGAGCTAATAAATTAACACTTGTATTAACTAAATGGTATAAGAGCTAGTATCCTAAGATATAGTAAAGAAATACTTTGTGAAACATACATGGGATGCAGATAAATGTTGAGGTAATAAGATAATTTAAATATAATAAGCTACATAGGGTATGTATTAATTAAATTTTAATACAGGTATACGTATATATGTATTAAATAAATTGAAATACCCCAAACTTAAGTATAGTGATTAAGATAATTCTAATCTATATTTAAGAGCCTAATAATGCTAGAGTAATATTGGTAAGGAAAAATAAATCCAAAAGAAATAAATAAACGCTTAAAAAGCGGAAAACGCTAAATAAGCGTTAAATAACCATAGGAGGTATGAGATCTCAGTTAGCGTATTATATGGATTCTAAAGGTTTAATAAGACCTAAATAATATATGGGAACGATTCCCGAAGAAAACGGATCCAAGAAATGTATTAAAACGCTAAAAGAGCTTTAGCGCACGTTTTTCGAGAAAACCCGGAAACGTGACTTTAAGTGGTCAAACAGACCCGTAAAAATTATGAATCATTAAATAATATTTATTAAGCATGTATGAAAGCTTAATAGCCAATAAAAATAATTAGGCGAGAGAATTCCGGAAAACGGGTTCCGGTTAGTAAAAACTGTAACAACCGGGAAGTAGTGGGGTGACATTGTAATAAAAGAAAACTTGTGTGTCCACTTTTGTAAATAAAAAGCAAAAATTTGAGTGAGTGTGTGTGTGTGTGATCGGTAGCCCCCTTTCCCTCACACTCTCTTTACTTCTCTAATATGCTAAAGGACAACAATAAAGTAAAAGCAAATAAAACACTCTCTCACCTCACCTCTCATTTCCCTCATCTCTCTCTTCTTCCTTATCCCCATCGATTTCTCTCTCTTCTCCCTCCTATGCTGGGCGGTTTTTGAAGCTCCAAGAAGCTCCAATGGCTTCTCCACTTTGACTCCATGCTCCATCTCCATGTGAGCCCCAAATGCAAAAATAAATACATATTCTTGCTCCCCTCATCATCCTCTACACTTCCCTCTTTTTAAAATTCCAAAATGATGAAGTTCATTTTCGTGGGTATACCCCATTGGTGAAGAAAATAGCATCAATGTGTAGCTTGGGGCTCCCTCTCTCCATCAAGGTAAAAATCTACATGAAAAACTCATGTTTTCTCCATTTTGTTTCATAACCGATTTTTACCTCCTTGTAATACTCCATTTTCTTTCTCTCTTTTGAGCATAAATTTCACCTTGCAATGGTGGTGGATTCTCCTTCTTGAACCAAGGGCTAAAGCCCCTCCTAAAACACTCCAAAGGTAAACCCTAGAATTTGTATTCTAAACACTCCAATGAATTAGTGTTAATTTAAGGGTTAGCATTTTAATTGCACTTATTTTGTGTACATTGGGTGATGGGAATGGAGTTTGGCAACTCCATTCCCCATGTAGCCAATTTTGAGGCAAGAAAGGAAGAAGGAGGAAAAATGTGAAAGAAAGAAGGAAGTATAAGCTCAAGGTAAGAGCATTTTCCTAATGTTAAATTCTATTGCATTAGAGTAATGGGAATGGGTAAAGTATTTAAAGAACCCAAAACCTTGTACTAGTATTGAGAATTTTGAAGTTTGAGTATTTAAGAGCAAGTATGTGGATTGTAGGCCTTAGAGCCAAATAGTTGTATATGAGTAATGTATTGTGGATTGAGGAAATATTGGTGTATTGGGATTTTGTATGTGTGCTGGTAGAACCCTTGTATGGGTATGGCTAGAATGGCATGAATTTGGTGAGAAGGTGTATGTGTGGCTAAGTAAGAAAAGTAGCTGAGCTATGGCAAAATTTTGGTAGGACTATGTATAATTATGGATGACTTGGTGAATGGGAGAACCAAGGTGTGTATGGAAGTTAGTGGAGATATTTAGTAACTATGGATTGGTACTTGTAGTATGAGGATGTGAATGTGTAAAATCTGTAGCAAGAAGTAGTATAATGCATTGGAGGAACTAGGAGAAACTAGGTGTGCTTGGACAGCCTAAAGTGTGAAGTAAACCACTTTGTAACGGATTTTGAAAGGAGCTAGATAATGGGAAGGATTGAGTGGAAGGTAATGTAATGAGGATATTAGTAGTGGTATTGGTAGTAAGAGTATTGAATGATAAAGGTTAGGTTGAAAATCTGTAGCATTTGAGAAAGAGCAAAATCTGTAACATTGGTGAAATGGGAACTAGTATAAGTGTTGAGATGAAATGAGAAAATATTGAGTAAGTTGTGTAAGAATGGAGTAGCAAGTTTGGAGAATGAATTAAGGTGATTTAGAGCATCCAAATGAGTGGTAAACATGTGGGGAAGTATTGGTAAAGATTGGGGAAGTAATGGGTAAATAAATCAGTTGAAAACAGATTTTAAAACTGAAGTACTGGGCCGGACCGGACTTGCAACCGGACTTGCAAGTTCGGTCGAGCCCAGATTTACAAAGACGGGAAACCTTCTGGAATCGACCGGACTTGCGACCGGGCATGCAAGTTCGGTCGGACCAGAAAATTCTCCCGTCTGAAACCTTCTGGAATGGACCGAACTTGCGACCGGACTTGCAAGTTCGGTCGGCCAGAAAAATTCCGTAATGCAAGCTACTGGAATGGACCGACCTTGCGACCGGACTTGCAAGGTCGGTCGGGCTAAAATTTTCAAATACAAAACTTACTGGAATGGACCGACCTTGGGACCGGACTTGCAAGGTCGGTCGGCCCTGGAATTTCTACACGATGTAGCCTACTGGAATGGACCGGACTTGCAAGGTCGGTCGCAAGTCCGGTCGAGTCAAAAAAAAATGTTTTAATTATATGATTATAGTAATCATATATACATGTATATATGCCTATGTACACATATGTATATATATGTAGTAATACACCATTAATGAAGTAGTAATGGTAAGAAAGTAAGTAAATGAGTAAGGAAGCAAGCTTAAGAAGTAATAAGGAAAAGAACGGTTTTGTAACCAAGTATGAATGTAAAGGAGTAGTAAGTAAACATGGAGAATATCAATGAAGGAGTAAGTTAGATCAATAATAGACCATTGATCATACTACTTCATGTATGTATAGCAATCCAATAGTTGATCCTCGAAGGAGCCGGTAGTGCGGATACAACGGTGAACGGTATGATTTCTTCATGCTCTGTATCCTAACCTGGTTACCCCGATTTGTGCTTATGTGATCACCAATAAGATAAATGCACGAATCGGATTTATATGCACTTAACTGTGTTTGAACTATTTCTTGTTGTATTTCTTGAACAATTAGTTTGTATAATTCATGAAATGAATGAATGGAATGAGAAGTATGTGTAAGTATGTGTACTTGTATTGTATGTATGTATGGAAATGAAGTATTGACTTCTACTAATTCCTAACATTCTAACTCCTAACTTGAGTAATGAGTAAATGGAATGAGTAGAAGTCCGATATAGTTTCGGCCACGCGTGAGGATAAGGAAACACAAGAGGTTGGATCCGAATCCTGGCTATAATCTTTTCCTTGGACCAATTCCCTTGAATGGGTAGCATCCTGGATTAGTGGGCCACCCTAAAGCCCGGTGGTGGGATGTAGTAATCCCTGCCCGGAGGTCATACCGACTTAACTGGAAGTAAAGTATGTAAGAAGTAAGTATTGTATGTGTATTGGTCTTGACTATTGTAAGTCATTGACCGGAAGTAAAAGAGTACGAACACCCGATTAACCCGGGTGTGTAATGAAGCTAACTGGACCTTGTATGTATTGGAGAATTGTATCTCCGTATTGCGTATTGGATGTAATGAGTATGTATGTGTATGTATTCTGGAAGATGGGTAAGTATTGGTTGACTTGTATTGTCTTCCAAGCATGTATGTACTGTGCGTATGTATGTATACTTGTGTAGTATTGTAGTATCGTGAATGAAAGCATGTAAGTATGTATGTATGATGATGTATTGCAAAATGAATTGCATGTATTCGACCAAATGGTCGGCGTACCCTCGCTAGTACGCGGGGTATGCGGTTATCATATTCAGCGAAAGCTGACCCCCTCGGGGGAACGTTTTTAGTGTGCAGGTACCCGGAGCGAATACGGTCAAGGTAAGAGACCGGTGGCGCGCCTTGTAATTAGAAGTATTAGTTTGTGAGGAATGGGTAGCAGATTGATTCCTAGTAAGTGTGTATGAATTTGGGAGAAGTACTGTATTGATTTTGGAACCTAGTAAACTCGGTATGCGTAGTGTATTATCTTGTACGGAGTTGTGGAGTATTGTATTGAATGGAGTATGGTATTGAATGGAGTAATGTATCGAATGGAGTATTGTAGTATTCAGTATGTAATGAGGGTATGTATTGTATTAAGTAGTACTCGGATATTCCGGTCCATCAGACCGATGCTGTATGTAGCAGTAGTAGCCTTGTTAGTCACGTGGGTGACTAACGGCATTGTATCACCCGATGTATGTAAGTATGTATCCGCTGCGTGACTCGGGAAGCACGAGGAGATTGGACGGTAATGATTGAATTAATAGTAGGGGTGTTACAAAAAGTGGTATCAGAGCGAAGTATCGCTCTGATGACTGGAAATACCGAGTTAGGAATACCGAGTTAGGAATTAGAAGCTTAGGGCTATGGGCTGAGTGTAGCATTAGATGCTAGTTAGGAACTCCCGGTGAGTACCGGATACCTACAATACCAGTCCCGCCCGCAAACCCCATTGTATAACTTGGGAAAGGACGCCAGAGAGAAGAAAAGCCTTCTCATACTCGGGGAAAACCCGATCTGGCAGTTGTGAAGCAATCACACAGTAAACAAGAACCGACGTATGGTAGATTCCGAGAAATGGAAGACCCGGAAGTGGATCCCGGGTGAACAACAATAGCCGCACTTAATAGCGGTAGTATAAACACTCCAACCACAAGGAGGCTATAACTTGCAACAGCATGGGGCGACATGCTTAGCAGTCGCAGAACCTAGCTAAACAACCAGCAACAGGAAAAGCACTAACCGTGCAACGAAATGGAAACAGGAGCAGTAATGAAACCCGAGACACAAGTCTACGGGACAACAGTAATAGCCAAGCAACACCACCAACGGTGAGCTAGCTGGCTAAGGACATAGTCGGGAGTGACTGACTCCAAAACTACAACGCCAAAAAGGTTACAAACCTGGCCAACATAGCTCAGACAGCTACAAGAATATTCACAAGATATAATCTGACGTAACTACAACTGTAGTGCCTAAACCAAATCAGGCTCAGTAACCACAACAAACGTGTGGGAATAAGCAACAAGGAACAACACAACCAAGTCAAAGGGGCTCCAAGGATTGGAGAAGTACCCTGATCAATGACAGCTATGTCAAACTCACTGAGAAGTTACTCAGAAGAGTGATTAACCTAAGTAAATGATCAACAAGATCAAAGGAAGAGTAAGCAAGATTACCAATTATGAATGGAAACCATACCGTGATCGGTATAGAATTACCCAAAAACCACCAGTACCACGCACTTGCCACGGCAAGTGCAGTAAGGGCAGAATATGTAAAGGAACTCTAACACACACAGGTACATAGTAATGTACCGTGGCTACAAGAAGCAACTACAGGATCACACATCCTAACAACTAGGAATGGAACCTTGGAAAGGCCTAACGGCCTGACCACTTATTTAAATACCAGTCAGCATGAAGCTAGACTTGGTCAAGACCTCAAGCATGGCTATGCCATGGAGATTTCTTTTAACACAACCAACCATTGTTTTCAAACCCAATTTCTCTTTCAAAACCACAACTTCTTTAAAACCTTGGATTTTAAAACCAAATCAACAGAATTACGGTGAGTATCATGGATGATACAAGAGGAGTTGACAATAGAATACTTCACCTAGGTGTGACGAACACTACGAGTGTACCCAATTACGGGATGTGGGACAACTGCACTCCGAAGGAGCTTGCGGGCCTGACATATAGTTGGGTAAGTGGTAACGTATCAACATGGTACCCCACGTATGTATACAGGTAGTGTACGAAACACGGGAAGTAGTCGACTCCGTTCTACGGACCATCAGTAAGTTCAAACCAGAACAACTGGACACCTCAGACAATTAAGCATAAAGGAACTCAGAGAATCCATCTGAAGATAAGGAGTAAGGACTAGGAAGTGCAGAGAGCACAGACTAGTCGGTATGGACAATGGATATGTCTCAAAGACATCAAGCAATATATGACCGCTGGAAAGTATACCCCCCTAACACAGTAAGGCCACTGCCTAAACATGAACACTATAATGCTCGACAAATGGGATAGAACTCCCAAGAGCAATCACGAGATTACCATGAAGTAAAATCCATCATTGAAGGGAATATTAAACCTAGTCTCAAGCGCTAGGAGCAAGTATAAACGGTCTACCCAACGACGGGAGACGTTATAAATCAAAGGGAATAGCTTAATACAACACCATAAGACGGTATATAGGACACATGTCATAAACATCAGCCGGATGTAACGGCGTGATCCAACGGCACCCAGGAGCAATCCTTGAAGGGTGTCTGAGATAACAGCAGTTGAACAAGTGTCTTGATAAGAGCACGGAAGCTAGAACAAATATTCGGTTAGAACACCGAAGGGATTTCACTTAACAGGAAATACCCTAAATTAGCATCAGCTTGCCTAAAGGGTCTCCTATGAACGGAAGCGTGATGTCACGACTTACCATGGAGCCTAGTAATACCTCCAACCTACGGAGTATACATGGAGTAGAAACATGTGTAAGCAGCTTGCGAAGAGCATAGCTTGCAGCAATAAGGCTTAATGGCCACAAACCAAATACGTTGTGTAAACTGAAATGGTTGCAAAACCACACCAGTGGATAATAAGACTTACAAGAAATATTATCCCATATGACAAGAAATCAACAACTGGACCACCAATTTAAACCCAACCTCTTGAGTGGATTGGAGTAATGGTCAACTCAGCGTCACTGTCACTAGAGCATCAGTCTAGTATGCAGTTGACAAGCTTTAACTACTTCATGCCTTCTGTAGCAATGATAACACAGGGGCATAGAAATCGGGATAAATGCCAACATTGGCCTAGTCCACGCTGGACACTACGGAAACTCGAGGAAAAGTACCCCTCGTTAATCGAAGACCACCAAGGTGGTGAAGACGTGAACCCTTAGAAGGGGCTTCCATCTACTATAACAACAAAACTTGTACGTATAGATACTGCCAAGAGACAACGAATAAGGAAGTGAGATTTCCAACCACCACGCCTACGAGAGGCTGTGGACTGTAGAAGCACATCGCTTAAGAGCATTGAAGCTCGAAGGAGTAAGCATACTCCTTATGCACCCAATCATGTGGTGAACCATTGTATAAATACTTACATGGTAAACCTTGTCATGAGACCTATGAGTGGAAACACACCCCTCAACGAGAACTTTCACCTACCAGTGATAGAATACCCTCCAATTGGAGAACGGGACCAGAAAACCCTTGAAGTTTTGGGGATGTCCCGGTAAGGTACATGCAAAAGCAAACCGCATAGCTAGAGCCTATGATCAATGCTCAGCACTATGGAGACAGTAATTGTCAAAACAATCAATGAGTGTGCATATTGCACACCATGAATGACCGGCGCTCAAGAGAACTTGTAACCCGATAAACCACTTCATCTTTGGTCAACCAAGTTATTGGCAAACGATATCATGAATGAGGAAGTAATGTGAGGTGAGCTAACCTACACATGAAACCTAAATTGAAATAAAACATCCCCACAATGGGAAGATAATAGTATCGCGGTATACTAACAACCGTCATACATATGACTAGGAACCTCCTAGTGTTTGTACACCATAAGGAAATGATGCCAACGACAATGGCAAGGAGTAAAGGTAAGCTACCACAATAACGGAGACCGTAAAAACGATGTTGTATAGTGAGTAAGAATACGGTGCGCAACAAGCGACCGCTATGAGGAAGTAGTTGGACAATGACACGAAGTATAAGTATGAGATGACAAGCAGAAATATTCATCCCTATCACATAAGTGATTTACTGCCAAGCGTTTACGCCTCTGCACTCTGTATGACTGAGTGTTTTGGTATTGCACTCGCGCAGTAATGATCTAATGCGATAGCTAGGAATATGGAAATGTAAACCGTAGTAAACCTTTCTTTCACCAACAACATGGCATAAGCCAGTCAAGCAAGCTTAGCAACAAACCGTGCGGCCTAAGGCCAAAGAAGCACGAAAAGTGTAAGCACACTAACAATCACAAGATGTGAATTCCATTGGAATAAAAGGTGAAAGAAGACTGAAGAAAGTCACTCGGACCGACGCATTGAGAATGCAAGGTCATACAAGCAAAGAACACTTGTACTGAACCAGAAGAACTGGTATTATTCAGAAGCTAGTGACAACAGAGGAAGCACTGCAACTAGGTAGTGACTTAACCTCGCCCGACAACAAGTCGGAGGAACTTAGTGAATAATCGTGGGAGTACGAATAATATGTATAATAGATTACCAGAGAGCTGGTTACAATCTAAAACTCATTGAGTTCAAACAGCGGTAAAAGAATACCACACTGTTAGTAAACCTTATTTCCACAATAGAGGGATAGAAAGGTGATGTATAGCACATTGAGGATAACATGAAGGGTGAGTAACCCAAGTTATCAGGGTCGCGCAGCAGAAGCTAGTGGGCCCTAACTAAGAAATGTAATACACCTAGTAAGTACGAAAGAATGGCTATTAATGCCTTGAAGCCTAATAGGCTAGAACTGAATTAATTAGGAGTTAAATAAACTCATGTACGAATTCTCGGTGCAAAGACTAAACCATTGGTATGGTTAAGACCCTTTGACCAGAGCATATTGTATAGTATATCGTAATGAAGCTAAACGCTTCAGATTGCCCAAATCAGTAACCAATGTTTAATAGTAACATATGGTAGATTACGTGGGCGTAATCCCTTTTAAGGGGGGTAGAGCGAAAACCGCTTAATACAAGTTTTATAAATAAAACACATAAAACTATAATGTGCATAGCACAAATGAGAATTGATTTAATGATTGGTACTTATGTTAAATAAACATACGTATTCATTCATATTGTAACTGTGGTAATTAGGCACGAGATGCGAATACCATAGGATGAATATACCCATCTTGTAACCAGTGGAAAAGTATTAGTAAAGAAGAGTAGAGTAACTCTTGGGGAAATGATAATTCTTGTAGTGTGTGTCTATTGAAGTTAGACATGGTATTACGATGCATGAGTCGGTATAAAACCGATGATAACCTAGAGGAAATGAGTTCCCTAGGTGATTGTCTTGAGACAATTGAGAATGAGTAGTGGACGGAGCTCCACAAGTATTGTATTCTTAAAATAGTACGGATTGACTATGAGTAGTAGAGGATTGTAACCATGAGTAGTGTATTCGTAAGTATGTTATTGGAAGTAAATCGAGGACAACTTCCTAAGTATGTAGTCCTAGCTAGAATATTTGAGATGAAGGAGAGTAGTGATGGAAGTAGTAACAGACGATGAAATGAGTATTAGGTATTGAATCTTGAGCAAGTATTTGGAAGTAGAGTGAGATGATTGATGGACTGAATTCCATCCTTTGGAGTGTGAATTGTATCACGACTAGAGAGTAAAAAGATAGAAATGAAATAACAACTATTATTTGTTTGAAACTGATGTGGGAAGTCGAACTTGATCCTGATCAGATCGAGGGAAACCGAACACAAATTGGGGTGGAAAGATAGTGCAACACTGATGCTGATCACATCAGGGTTGAACGATTCTTGAAGCTCCCCTTAAGTGGTCACAAGAATCACATAGGATAGAAGTAATGAATAAATTGGAATTTGAGTTGTGTGCTTTAGAAAATTTTAATTGGTAGTATGAAGATTTCCTTTAGAGAATGAGGACCGAAGTACCGAGAAGATATAGCAGTATGTTGTATTATTCCAAGGGCAGCGGGACGTAGAGGAGTCCTGTGTCTAATGACCTGGTGCCTGAGGGATTGTAGTATTGCATTGCTTGGGGATAGCTTTGCACCGTATGTATGTATAAATCTTGTAATGTGGAACCAGATGGTGGGACGTGATGCGGATGGAAGTAAGCATGGTATACTTGTATTGTATGGAATGTGGAGACCTGAAGTAATGAATTCAGAAATTGTAAGGAGGAAGAATGTACGACCTTTGGCATAGACAAGTAAGAATGAGCAAGTATTGAAATCCTATAACCTTGAGCAACTTTGAGGACAAAGTTCTTAAGGGGGGTAGATTGAAATACCCCAAACTTAAGTATAGTGATTAAGATAATTCTAATCCGTATTTAAGAGCCTAATAATGCTAGAGTAATATTGGTAAGGAAAAATAAATCCAAAAGAAATAAATAAACGCTTAAAAAGCGGAAAACGCTAAATAAGCGTTAAATAACCATAGGAGGTATGAGACCTCGGTTAGCGTATTATATGGATTCTAAAGGTTTAATAAGACCTAAATAATATGGGAACGATTCCCGAAGAAAACGGATCCAAGAAATGTATTAAAACGCTAAAAGAGCTTTAGCGCACGTTTTTCGAGGAAACCCGAAAACGTGACTTTAAGTGGTCAAACAGACCCGTAAAAATTATGAACATTAAATAATAATTATTAAGCATGTATGAAAGCTTAATATACAATAAAAATAATTAGGCGAGAGAATTCCGGAAAACGGGTTCCGGTTAGTAAAAACTGTAACAACCGGGAAGTAGTGGGGTGACATTGTAATAAAAGAAAACTTGTGTGTCCACTTTTGTAAATAAAAAGCAAAAATTTGAGTGAGTGTGTGTGTGATCGGTAGCCCCTTTCCCTCACACTCTCTTTACTTCTCTAATATGCTAAAGGACAACAATAAAGTAAAAGCAAATAAAACACTCTCTCACCTCACTCTCTCATTTCCCTCATCTCTCTCTTCTTCCTTATCCCCATCGATTTCTCTCTCTTCTCCCTCCTATGCTGGGCGATTTTTGAAGCTCCAAGAAGCTCCAATGGCTTCTCCACTTTGACTCCATGCTCCATCTCCATGTGAGCCCCAAATGCAAAAATAAATACATATTCTTGCTCCCCTCATCATCCTCTACACTTCCCTCTTTTTAAAATTCCAAATGATGAAGTTCATTTTCGTGGGTATACCCATTGGTGAAGAAAATAGCATCAATGTGTAGCTTGGGGTTCCCTCTCCCATCAAGGTAAAAATCTACATGAAAAACTCATGTTTTCCTCTTTGTTTCATAACCGATTTTTACCTCCTTGTAATACTCCATTTTCTCTCTCTCTTTTGAGCATAAATTTCACCTTGCAATGGTGGTGGATTCTCCTTCTTGAACCAAGGGCTAAAGCCCCTCCTAAAACACTCCAAAGGTAAACCCTAGAATTTGTATTCTAAACACTCCAATGAATTAGTGTTAATTTAAGGGTTAGCATTTTAATTGCACTTATTTTGTGTACATTGGGTGATGGGAATGGAGTTTGGCAACTCCATTCCCCATGTAGCCGATTTTGAGGCAAGAAAGGAAGAAGGAGGAAAAATGTGAAAGAAAGAAGGAAGTATAAGCTCAAGGTAAGAGCTCTTTCCTAATGTTAAATTCTATTGCATTAGAGTAATGGGAATGGGTAAAATATTTAAAGAACCCAAAACCTTGTACTAGTATTGAGAATTGTGAAGTTTGAGTATTTAAGAGCAAGTATGTGGATTGTAGGCCTTAGAGCCAAATAATTGTATATGAGTATTGTATTGTGGATTGAGGAAATATTGGTGTATTGGGATTTTGTATGTGTGCTGGTAGAACCCTTGTATGGGTATGGCTAGAATAGGCATGAATTTGAATTGGTGAGAAGGTGTATGTGTGGCTAAGTAAGAAAAGTAGCTGAGCTATGGCAAAATTTTGGTAGGAATATGTACAATTATGGATGACTTGGTGAATGGGAGAACCAATGTGTATGGAAGTTAGTGGAGATATTTAGTAACTATGGATTGGTACTTGTAGTATGAGGATGTGAAAGTGTAAAATCTGTAGCAAGAAGTAGTATAATGCATTGGAGGAACTAGGAGAAACTAGGTGTGCTTGGAGAGCCTAAAGTGTGAAGTAAACCACTTTGTAACAGATTTTGAAAGGAGCTAGATAATGGGAAGGATTGAGTGGAAGGTAATGTAATGAGGATATTAGTAGTGGTATTGGTAGTAAGAGTATTGAATGATAAAGGTTAGGTTGAAAATCTGTAGCATTTGAGGAAAGAGCAAAATCTGTAACATTGGTGAAATGGGAACTAGTATAAGTGTTGAGATGAAATGAGAAAATATTGAGTAAGTTGTGTAAGAATGGAGTAGCAAGTTTGGAGATGAATTAAGGTGATTTAGAGCATCCAAATGAGTGGTAAACATGTGGGGAAGTATTGGTAAAGATTGGGGAAGTAATGGGTAAATAAATCAGTTGAAAACAGATTTTAAAACTGAAGTACTGGGCCGGACCGGACTTGCGACCGGACTTGCAAGTTCGGTCGAGCCCAGATTTACAAAGACGGGAAACCTTCTGGAATCGACCGGACTTGCGACCGGACATGCAAGTTCGGTCGGACCAGAAAATTCTCCCGTCTGAAACCTTCTGGAATGGACCGAACTTGCGACCGGACTTGCAAGTTCGGTCGGCCAGAAAAATTCCCGTAATGCAAGCTACTGGAATGGACCGACCTTGCGACCGGACTTGCAAGGTCGGTCGGGCTAAAATTTTCAAATACGAAACTTACTGGAATGGACCGACCTTGGGACCGGACTTGCAAGGTCGGTCGGCCCTGGAATTTTCACACGATGTAGCCTACTGGAATGGACCGGACTTGCAAGGTCGGTCGCAAGTCCGGTCGAGTCAAAAAAAAATGTTTTAATTATATGATTATAGTAATCATATATACATGTATATATGCCTATTACACATATGCATATATATGTAGTAATACACCATTAATGAAGTAGTAATGGTAAGAAAGTAAGTAAATGAGTAAGGAAGCAAGCTTAAGAAGTAATAAGGAAAAGAAGGTTTTATAACCAAGTATGAATGTAAAGGATAGTAAGTAACATTGAGAATATCAATGAAGGAGTAAGTTAGATCAATAATAGACCATTGATCATGCTACTTCATGTATGTATAGGAATCCAATAGTTGATCCTCGAAGGAGCCGGTAGTGCGATACACGGTGAACGGTATGATTTCTTCATGCTCTGTATCCTAACCTGGTTACCCCGATTTGTGTGCTTATGTGATCACCAATAAGATAAATGCACGAATCGGATTATATGCACTTAACTGTGTTTGAACTATTTCTTGTTGTATTTCTTTGAACAATTAGTTTGTATAATTCATGAAATGAATGAATGGAATGAGAAGTATGTGTAAGTATGTGTACTTGAGTATTGTATGTATGTATGGAAATGAAGTATTGACTTCTACTAATTCCTAACATTCTAACTCCTAACTTGAGTAATGAGTAAATGGAATGAGTAGAAGTCCGATATAGTTTCGGCCACGCGTGAGGATAAGGAAACACAAGAGGTTGGATCCGAATCCTGGCTATAATCTTTTCCTTGGACCAATTCCCTTGAATGGGTAGCATCCTGGATTAGTGGGCCACCCTAAAGCCCGGTGGTGGGATAGTAATCCCTGCCCGGAGGTCATACCGACTTAACTGGAAGTAAAGTATGTAAGAAGTAAGATTGTATGTGTATTGGTCTTGACTATTGTAAGTCATTGACCGGAAGTAAAAGAGTACGAACACCCGATTAACCCGGTGTGTAATGAAGCTAACTGGACCTTGTATGTATTGGAGAATTGTATCTCCGTATTGCGTATTGGTATGTAATGAGGTATGTATGTGTATGTATATTCTGGAAGATGGTAAGTAGTATTGGTTGACTCGTATTGTCTTCCAAGCATGTATGTACTGTGCGTATGTATGTATACTTGTGTAGTATTGTATCGTGAATGAAAGCATGTAAGTATGTGTATGTATGTATATGTATTGCAAAATGAATTGCATGTATTCGACCAAATGGTCGGCGTACCCTCGCTAGTACGCGGGGTATGCGGTTATCATATTCAGCGAAAGCTGACCCCCTCGGGGGAACGTTTTTAGTGTGCAGGTACCCGGAGCGAATACGGTCAAGGTAAGAGACCGGTGGCGCCTTGTAATTAGAAGTATCTAGTTTGTGAGGAATGGGTAGCAGATTGATTCCTAGTAAGTGTGTATGAATTTGGGAGAAGTACTGTATTGATTTTGGAACCTAGCAAACTCGGTATGCGTAGTGTATTATCTTGTACGGAGTTGTGGAGTATTGTATTGAATGGAGTATGGTATTGAATGGAGTAATGTATCGTATGGAGTATTGTAGTATTCAGTATGTAATGAGGGTATGTATTGTATTAAGTAGTACTCGGATATTACGGTCCATCAGACCGATGCTGTATGTAGCAGTAGTAGCCTTGTTAGTCACGTGGGTGACTAACGGCATTGTATCACCCGATGTATGTAAGTATGTATCCGCTGCGTGACTCGGGAACCACGAGGAGATTGGACGGTAATGATTGAATTAATAGTAGGGGTGTTACATAAATAAAGGGGAACACTTTATTTTATAAACAGTATATCGGTTGTAGTTATGCCTAAAAGTTATTAAATATAATTAAATACAATAAAACTACATAAATAATGTTTTGAACAAATCCTAGTATATATAAATATATTATATACACATTAAACATAATAAAATTAAATACCTTATAGGAAATATAATACGAAGGAATTAATAAGTTAAACTAAACCTCTACATGATATTAATAGGAGAATATTATATGAGGTGGTATTAAATTATAGTTATGTATTAGGCTGAAGAGTTACCTTTGAATTTCCAAGGTTTATATATAACCATATTAAAATACATGTATAGTATTATTTGTCAATGACCAGGATGTAAATCTTAAATTGGGATTAAGTAATTAATAAGTTAAAACTTAGGAAAAATTGTGATTTCATAAAATGTTGTACAAATAGATCTTATTCTATAATTAATGATAAACAAATGTAATACGTTTATGTAACACCCCATCTCGATCCAATCGTGGTTATCACAAACTTATCACCATATATACAAACTCTGCAGCGGATACAAATACATTCCAGGACCTTGCCGCGGTCTGACTACAGAATATACCGAACATTAGTACATGTTAACCTTAGCCAAATACATATCCTTCTTACAATCCCCTCACATCCTATACATCTTACTAACTCATAATGCCATACGAGTGTACATGCACAACTCGTAGGCCACACTTAACCCGTAACGCTTGTACCCCATCTTACTCTCGCGACGGCCGCCTCCTGATGTTCACCTGTGTAGTAAAAACAGCCCCCAAAGGGGGTCAGCACGAATGCTGGTATGATCCTCTCATGGCCCCCAAGCTAACGTGGCTACGACGACTAATTGTCGATAGCATGGAGGTTGATTAGATGCACAACATAATAGTAAATGCTGTAAACAACAATCCAAATATGAACAATCAAAGTTCACACACAATGAATGACTTAAATGTGTTCCCTTAATTAGAGAGTTAGTTATTTAACTCCTTAAGTAATGTTCCCTCTTAATCTTAGTTCATCCTTATCTCACCTCAATCTTAATCTTATCTTAATCTTAGAAACAACCACCCTTTAATAAGGAGTGGATTTAGCTTATCTTAGTCTTAGTAATACAAACCATCCTTTAAAGAGGAATGGTTGCAACTTATCTTATCCTTACCTTAATCTTAATCTCAACTTAATCTCAGTATACAAACCGTTGCTGGAGGGGAATGGTTGTAGCTTAGTTCGAACCTGGGATTTAGGTGATCCCACCGCACCATCTTAATGCCACCTACTCTGGACGGGAGTCCAGCGTAGCTGAGCCGGCAACCGGCCCTAGGCTACAAGTCCGAAGACAAGTCCTTAATCGGGAGTCGAATCTGCTATAGATACCGACCCCCTTTCCTTAGCATGCATGACCGGAGATCGGTCCGGGTTTCCTCACTCAAGTTCCAGTTAGAAGTAATCTCAAGACCTTGTTTGTTGGTTAACCTCTTTCGGTTCATATCGTCCCATATTAGGGAGCGTTCCTTAGTCTCACTCAATTCCTTACTAAACGTTAGTTAGTAAGTTCCCACAATATGTTGTGTTAGTTTTCAAACATCACACAACAATACAATAATCATAATATTCCGGTTGCATGCTTTATCTTGTTTAGTGAGCACACAAAACATATAGCACACAAGCCGAGGGACACCTCGTTAGCAAGCAGGTCACAAGAAGAACTGTACCGTTCGCCGCTGGTCGTTCGGTTGCTTACTCTCCTCTGGAGTCCAAATTCTCAAACCCTAAAACATTCATCGAATTTGGTGGTTAATTACTTTTAATTAACCTAGCTTACTTAATCACTAATGATTTCCAACTAAATACCACTAAGTCTTATAAACTTATCTTAAGTGAATCACTTCTCCTCATTCCTTATACCTATTCACCCACTTAATTATCATTGTCACTCACCAAACATGTCTTAAACAACCTTATTTATCATTACATATCAATCTCCATCTAGCTCTTCTTAAATTCTTACCAACTTAACCTTAAACACTTAATATCATTTACTTACCCTAATCTCTTAAGACATTATATGCTTATCTTTCTGATCATCATCACTCCCTAATGTTGGACCACTAAGTCATTGTAATTTAAACTTAATCATATAAGTTAATCACTTCTCATTACACCTCACACTTGTTTACACCTCTTAAGGCCTTTACATGTCACCAAACAAGGCCTAAACATCATCTACAACCATTATCATTCAATCCCCATCATTAGAAGCCAAAAACAAAAATTTTTCTTTTTCTCTGCACTGGACCGCCCCTCTGGGGCGGTCCCCAAGGGCGGTCCCAACCAGAAGCTAATTTCCTGCACGATTTGCCTGGACCTCCCCACAGGGGCGGTCCACAGCAAAACCTATTTCCAAAGTGCTTTTCTCCTCATTTTGAACTCCAAATTCACCCCAATCTTTTCCCACTCATTCCACAATCTTTCCACATGTTTCCTACATGTTTAAACACCTTAAAACATGTACTAAACCTTCCTCAAAAATCACCAAACTTGACACTCAATTTCTTACAAATTCTTACACTTAACACTTGATTCCTTACACTTCCCTCTTGTGACTTTGCCTAAGACCTCAACTAATCATTATGTTTTCTTCACCACCATCTTAACTACTCCTCAAGCATCATTTTTCACACCCATTTGCTTTACTCAAACTTCTCAAGGCCATATATAATCTAGCACATGCTTACATCCTTATAAGTCATTATACCTTACTTTTCCTTCAAACTTTGTACAAGTTTCCTAGCTTCCTTAACCATGGTTTTTGGTGCATAAAACTCACCATTATAACCCCTAGTCCCTCTTAGACACCACTAGGTCTTCCTATTACTCAAGAACTCCATAGATTACCCACTTTCACCAAAAACAACCTTTAATGTTTACTATAACATCCTTAGTCATAAAATCTCCTTAGAACACCTTAAACACTTAGTTCCCTCTCCAAATTTTGACATGGCTTCCTTAGTATATTACTACACCCAACGTTTAGTTTCTCACCCTTAATAAATCATGAACACTCAAACCCTTAGTACACATTCTTGGTACATAAATTACACCCTCCAACCTCTAATCCCTCCTAAACAATTCTAGGCCATTCTAAACTTCAAGAACAACTTTGTTAACTCATTTCCACTCAAATTTCCTTTAATGACTCCTAGTAAATCCTAGGTCATATTAATTCACAACCACCACCAAACACTTTGTTTCCTACTTAAATTTCGCCATAACTCCTCTAGTATATTATCACGCCCAAATGCATTGTTTTTCTCATTCAATCATCTCACACACATCAAATCCTTCCTCATCTTATTTTTCTCACCCAAATCAACTCATTCATAATAAACTCAACATAATGCAATAATCTTAAATTGCATAGCACTAAGGCTCTTAAATGACATGGCTCTTAGGCCCTTAAATGACTTAAACTTAAACACTGAATTTCCCACATATAAAAGCTTTCAACCTGCAAATACACACAACAATGCTCCCATAGTAATTTAAGTGTTCTCTTAATTCACCATATACTTATCTTGCTAACTCATTCCCATTGGCTCCTTAGTCACAAGTTCATAAGCTTGTTTAAATTCCTTTTTTTTTCTTAGGTTATATAACCCATTACCTAATGTAAGCTTTAAGCTACATTAGTACTCATCTAAAACTCATTCCTTAAACTTAGACCACCATTAGGTAAGCAATTTACCTTGTTCTTCCAAGCTTCTCCTCACACTTCCCTCCTTGGTTTCCTTTGTTTCATTTTCGGCCACCCACTTAGATTTCCATTGCCAATGTTCTAATCAACATTCAATGACTCACATGAGTGCTAAACAATACACTAACCTTAAGGAATGAAAACCTAGGTTAAAAATGTGTTCTAAGGTATAAAAGTGGATGATTACCTTTGAAGTCTCAAGGTAGACTTGGGCATTGAATGAAAGAGGACCTCCACTAGCCCTTGGTGAATAAAACAAGCTAAAAACAAGGCATAAAAACCAAGCCCCATGAGTAGTAAATTTCGGCCATGTAGAAGAAGTGGTGGAAACATGGTTTTTCTTACATTTTCATTACCTTAAGAGAATGGAGAAGCTAATGCACCCTCCAATTATTTTCCCCTTCAATGGAGATTTCCCATGGCTCCAAAATGAAGCTTTTCCAATTTTGTAAAGATAGAAAGATAGGTCTTGACCTAACTAAGAGAAATATGTGTTTAGTTTTTGATTTGGAGCTAAAATGAAGATTTAGTGGGCAAAGCAAGGTGAGGCAACAATGGGGCTGCTTGGGAACGGTTTAGAACAGAGAGAATAAGAAGAAAACCGTGGAAGAAGAAGGGAAATGAAGAAGAGAGGAGAGAGGTAAGCTAAAGAAGATATTTATCTTATAAAAGGGTGAATAGTGAACTTACTACTTTTCCTCTCATTTCCTTTAATGTGCTGGCTACTAATGGTGATTCACCATTAAAAACCGTCCCCCCCCTTGGTATACAAGATACATAAGGCCTTTTTTGGCCATTTGGCTAATTAAAGTTGACTTAAGTCGAAACTAGCACTATTTGAGCACTATTCACTAATTAGTGCACATATTCGGGAAATTTTAGGTTTCTCATTGATTTAGGCTTCCTAATGTGATACTAATTAGTACACATGTTGATTAAGGTGTAATCATGGGCATTTAGCCACTCAAAACTCATTTCTAAGACAATTTCTCAAAAAGGTGCTTTAAGGAGTCTTAAAGCACATTTTGTGTTTAAGCTTGTTTTTGAGCTGGTTTTCTTTGTAATTGATTTAACATGTCCATTAGCATGTTAATAAGGTCTTATAATGATATTTGGGTGCCAATCAAAGTCACTCCAAGCTTAGAGCACATTTTTGCCTAAATTGCCCTTAAGGCATTTTCTTGTGTTTTCCTTGGTTTAAATTGTCTACCAATCTTTCTAAGGCATATTTTAGCCTTACTACATCATAATTTGATGTTTACTTAGGATACTTAGGGTTAGGGTATTTCAATCTACCCCCCTTAAAAGAACTTTGTCCCCAAAGTTCCCATGCATCTTATCTTATTAGAATACATGTCTTACCTCATTCCATAGATCATATAGATCACACTTGTGTGTACTTAATCTTATTGACTCATTAGATTCATCGTATGCTTATACTCATATATCACACAACATGCTTAAGCATGTATAGCATTCAAAATTCCCTTTGTTCCTTTTGATGATTAAAACAATCACATAATTTCATCGTATTCTCCCATGTCACCGGTCCGTAGACAAAGGCACATTCGTCCACGCCACCATGGGCCAAAGACAAAACACTCTGCTCTCCCCATGTCACCGTCCGAAGACAAAGGCTCGTGCGTCCTCGACTTCATGGGCGAGACTCAGTAAAAAGGTAAATCCTTTTTACGAGGTCATGTGAGGAATAATTCCTCTAATTCAAAATACAATCAACTCCATTTCGTTTTATCCTAAAGCCTCTATCCATAGTGTGATTTAATTATGACCACTGATAGGGAGTTTCAGGAGTCATCCTACCCTGACGTGATCAGCATCAGTGTATAACCATCCTTCCACCCCAATTTGTGTTTGGTTTCCCTTGATCCCTAGAAAATCAAGTTCCACCTCCCACGTCATTTTCAAACATCCAAATAATTCACTCATGTCCAATTTTCTATCTTTTTAGTTCTTTTAATCATAATCAATACATCTCCAAGGTGTGGACTCAGTCCATCAAACATTCCAATTCATCTCTTAGTAATTACCTCAAGGCACCCATTCTACTAAGTTCTATATCAGCCTCATACCAATTCTCACCATCTTATATATCATGGATTACTATCTTCTCCCTTATACTCATGTCAAATTGTATCTCATATGTTATCTTATTCTTATCTCACACCTAGTCTCATATCGACTCATACCTCATATATTCCTTATTTCTTAGTCTCCTTAATCCTTTTTCCTTAATTCTCTTAACTTGTACTCACCCGGAGTTAACAAGACAGGCACTTAATATGTATGGCATTCACATCTTCTGTGTGCAATAACCATGATTTATCTCAAAATGTTTGTGTAAAACATATTCTCATATTCTTTTGTGTGCTATGCACACCGTAGTTTATGTACTAAGTACTCAAACATACGATAAGCGGTTTTTGCTCTACCCCCCTTAAATGGATTACGCCCACGTAATCAACACCATCACATTCTTGGACATAAGTTCAAGATGTCTAATTCTCACCAAGCATTCTAGCTTCCACGTCATCTATCTTACTTATAATTCGATCAGAAATGACTTAGTCTCTGTATCAAGGATTCTTAACGGTACTTATACCGTTTCCTTAACTTAGTTTGTCTAATCTCAAAGGTAGTGATCTGCTAGCTTCCGCTGCACCACTCTGATGTTCTTAGGCTTAACTGCCTCACTTATCTTTTATAGTATTGTATATCCTTCTGCGTCCTTACAGTTTAGGAATATTGGTCTCTCAATGGACACGTGTTATCTTTATATATACACGGCCTTGATGAGTTGTAGCTCGTCTATCCAGTCTCCCTGGAGATCTAATGTTCATACTCTTAGTGTTTTCTCGAATGTCTAAATCGTTCTCTCCAACTGACCTTTGGTCTGAGGATGATTCTTAATCTGAAACTACTGTTTAATGCTTATTGCGCTTTACAGTTTAATCTCTCACATCACAAGACATATCCAATGTCTGTACTTAACAATCCGTGCTCTTCGCACTTCATAGTCCTTAATTATTTGTTCTCTGATTCCCTTGCGTTGCTGGTTCGACTGAATTCTTCTCTTTGACTGTTTGTGGTAATGGCTGCTCTTGTCTGATCTTGTGTCGTTGTCCGTGGTACGGAGTCGACTACCTCCCGTGTTCCTTACACCACTCGTCTACATGCATGGGGTACCTTACTGGTACATTACTACTTACCCAACTAACTCATAAATGAGCGTGTCAGGCCTGCAAGCCCTGTGGGGTGCAGTCGTCCCACGTCTCGTTTTAGTAAACTCATAGTGTCCGTTACACGTTTAGCTATTGCTAATTATGAAGTATTCTGTTTGTCGATCTCCTCTTTCATCGTTCCATAATAACATTTATTGTTCTTCTTGAAGTTAATCAAGGGAAGTCTATTTATTGTGTCCTTGGTTATGGTATGCTCCAGCTCCTTTCTGTATTCCGTACTGATTCGGTCTCTTAATAATTGAGGTCTCTTCCGTAGAGCCTCTTATCTTGTTCCTCATATTTATGCTACTAGGAATGCACTTCCAGTTCCTTAAGGAATGGATAGTGTACTTCCTGTGAAATCTTACCTAACCAGGTCCAGACTACTGGCATCAACGCTCAGTTCGTCTACCATCTTATTTTCTTACTTATATTGGTCTTAACTCATAAATCTCATTGCCTCTGTGTCAATATTTGACGGCTCATACCTAACGGTCGCTTTACCGCGCACCACAACTTAATTCCCCTTATATAACTATTGTACTCATGACCACTACTACCGTGGTAGTTTGCCCTTACCATGTTGCCCATTGATGGTGCAACCTCTTACTCATTTATTCTAATGTCTTACCTTATACTCAATCCCTTCTTGGTGTAAACACACTAGGAGTTCTCTCATTCCGGTGTATGGCGGTTGTCATACCGTGCTGTAAAATAGTTAACTCTTAATATGATGATGTTCTGCTCCAATCTCAGATTCGTAAGTAGGCTAATTTCTCTCGCTTTCTTTCACCCTTAGTGATGTTATCTACCATGTAATTTAACTGGTTACTGAAGAAGTCATCCACTGAATCACAAGCTCTTCTGAGCATTGGTCACTTGACATGTCATAATGTGCAATCTCAATGTTTATCTCTGACCATTACTAATTCTTACATCCTGGGTGTTGGATATGGGGTCTATCCGTGCAACCTTCCTTATTACTCAAGTGTATCTGGTATGTTCTAAGGTAATCTCAAGGTTCATAGTTTCCATTTTCTAACAAAAGCGTACTGCATGTCTAATAAGTGAAAGCCCTTTTTGAGGGATTCATTCCCACTCATGGCCTTACAACAAGGAGAGGTATCCCCACCCTAAAGGCATGGTTCGTTCTCCGCCCCTGTCCTTAGCATTGTTTCAATATTCTCATTGGTACTCTTTCTTAGTAATATCTTCCCCAATCTAAGTTATAGGTTTGTAATCGTTCACATCTACACATTGCAGTTCCTCATGGCTTAAATAAGGTCTCTCACAACTTACTGTACCTCGGCCCTGATGTGGTTAACATCCTCGGCTCGTAGGCTCTTAGTGCTTAATGCCTCAGTTCATTATTTGTACTCTTACTCATCTGCAGGTCATCCTTATGAGATTCTGGTTCTTTGATCAATATCCACCGTTTGGTTACCTACTAAATGTAGTATCGGGTTTCATGGTAAGTTGCTGCATCCTGCTTCCTGCTATGGAAGTTGTTCAGGTGATCTGAGGTTACTTAATGTCTTGACAATACTGTCATTTTACTAGACTTATGTCTCTTAGTAGTCAAGGTTAGGTTCGTATTAGGCGTTTGCCTGACGGTGTCCAAGTTGGATATCATCCCGTCGTCTTATACTTCCATCTCAACGCTTCGTTCAACTTCTGTTGACTACGCCACCCGTTGATGATCAATCATACTTGGGTGTTAATGAGTTAGACGAACAGTATTAGCTGTCATTCATCAGTTTGTTCGGCTCGACTATGCCCGCTCTGTGGGGGTAGTCCTCTGAGCTTTCCTCCGTGGGATTCGTATGTCCTTAACCCTTGGTAGGTTATATCTTAAGTTTATTTCTTTTATCTTTGTTTTCTGGGCTTTCCAACACCTTCATTGTAGAATGTTTGTTATTGGTATTTTTAGTGTCCAAACTGAGAGTTTTATCCCATCCCTGTTGGGAGTCGTTCGGTCGACTGCCTTTATTGTATCTCTTGATACATTCCATGTATGTTGTTACTTACGTGGTGTTTTTGCTCGAATTATTGAGCGATCTCTTAGGTTCCTCTTTGAGATCCGGGTTTGGTGTTCTTACCGCACTGTCGGTTGTTGTTGTTGTCGTAGTACGTTGTACTGTTGCTAACATCCATATGGTCTAATATTATGTCCAAGTTCCACTCCTGGCTGACTGGTGTGTCACCTTATCTCATTTTGGTCAGGCCGTCGGGCCTTCCAAGGTCTTATTTCCCTGTTCTTATGGTTTTACAATCCGGTGTTAATATGTGTTACAACTGTAGCGTTCTCCTATCTCGCCTTGATGGCTTTTCGTGTGGCTTTAACCATGGTAGCACTTGCTATGGCAAGTGCGCCATGCAGGATGGGTTATTGGTACAAGGTACATCGGTAGTGACACTTCCTTCTAATTTCCATGTAATTGGTAGTCCTCGGGACTCCTTCGATAATCTCTTATTTTGGATAACCGACCATCCGGCAGTTTCCTTGTTGTTTGACAGTACTGTCATACATCAGGGCATTCCTCTTTCTGAGGGAATCCCTTAATATTTCCTTATGTCTTATTCCTCGCTCCTGTCTCCACACATTTTGTTGTGGTTATTAAGTAATAATTCTCTTTTAGGCACTACCTCGTAGTCCTATTTCGGTATACATTTGTATGAATTTCTACCGTCGTCCGCATTATTTTGGCCAGGTCTTGTAACCTTCCTCATTGTATGGGGTTTGGAGTTCCCGGTTCTTAACTGGACTTTCCAGTAATCTCAATCCTCGTGCTTTGTATTATCCTACTGTTATGCTCCTTCGGACCACTGTCCGGTACTCATGTCACTTCCCTTTTTCCTTTCTATTGCACCCGTAGTGCTCTCCTCATCATTGGTATTGCGGGTTATTTCGACTGCGTAGCATGTCGACCCATGTTGCCGGTAATTACCGTTCCCTTATTGATAGAATTCCATAGGTAGCGCCTGTTCCTCTATGCGCTCCATTAAAAACCTCCAAGTTCTCCATAACTGTTGTACAACAAATTGTTTCTCGTATTCTTACTGTTAGCTAACTGCCAGATCGGGTTTCCCCGAGTAAGAGAAGGCTTTCTTCTCTCTGGCGTTTGTTCCACATATTCGGGGTTAGGGATGTGGAGGCGGGTCTAGGTACTATGGATGTCCGGTAAGCACCGGGAAGTCCCGACTAACGCACCTCTCACTCTATCTCTCAACCCTTAACCCATAACTCAATCTCAACCTCAATATTCTCCTAAGTTCGGTATTTCTTGTCTTCAGAGCGTAACTACGCTCTGATACCACTTTTTGTAACACCCCATCTCGATCCAATCGTGGTTATCACAAACTTATCACCATATATACAAACTCTGCAGCGGATACAAATACATTCCAGGACCTTGCCGCGGTCTGACTACAATATACCGAACATTAGTACATGTTAACCTTAGCCAAATACATATCCTTCTTACAATCCCCTCACATCCTATACATCTTACTAACTCATAATGCCATACGAGTGTACATGCACAACTCGTAGGCCACACTTAACCCGTAACGCTTGTACCCCATCTTACTCTCGCGACGGCCGCCTCCTGATGTTCACCTGTGTAGTAAAAACAGCCCCCAAAGGGGTCAGCACGAATGCTGGTACGATCCTCTCATGGCCCCCAAGCTAACGTGGCTACGACGACTAATTGTCGATAGCATGGAGGTTGATTAGATGCACAACATAATAGTAAATGCTGTAAACAACAATCCAAATATGAACAATCAAAGTTCACACACATGAACGACTTAAATGCGTTCCCTAATTAGAGAGTTAGTTATTTAACTCCTTAAGTAATGTTCCCTCTTAATCTTAGTTCATCCTTATCTCACCTCAATCTTAATCTTATCTTAATCTTAGAAACAACCACCCCTTAATAAGGAGTGGATGTAGCTTATCTTAGTCTTAGTAATACAAACCATCCTTTAAAGAGGAATGGTTGCAACTTATCTTATCCTTACCTTAATCTTAATCTCAACTTAATCTCAGTATACAAACCGTTGCTGGAGGGGAATGGTTGTAGCTTAGTTCGAACCTGGGATTTAGGTGATCCCACCGCACCATCTTAATGCCACCTACTCTGGACGGGAGTCCAGCGTAGCTGAGCCGGCAACCGGCCCTAGGCTACAAGTCCGAAGACAAGTCCTTAATCGGGAGTCGAATCTGCTATAGATACCGACCCCCTTCCTTAGCATGCATGACCGGAGATCGGTCCCGGGTTTCCTCACTCAAGTTCCAGTTAGAAGTAATCTCAAGACCTTGTTTGTTGGTTAACCTCTTTCGGTTCATATCGTCCCATATTAGGGAGCGTTCCTTAGTCTCACTCAATTCCTTACTAAACGTTAGTTAGTAAGTTCCCACGATATGTTGTGTTAGTTTTCAAACATCACACAACAATACAATAATCATAATATTCCGGTTGCATGCTTTATCTTGTTTAGTGAGCACACAAAACAATAGCACACAAGCCGAGGGACACCTCGTTAGCAAGCAGGTCACAAGAAGAACTGTACCGTTCGCCGCTGGTCGTTCGGTTGCTTACTCTCCTCTGGAGTCCAAATTCTCAAACCCTAAAACATTCATCGAATTTGGTGGTTAATTACTTTTAATTAACCTAGCTTACTTAATCACTAATGATTTCCAACTAAATACCACTTAAGTGCTTATAAACTTAATCTTAAGTGAATCACTTCTCCTCATTCCTTATACTTATTCACCCACTTAATTATCATTGTCACTCACCAAACATGTCTTAAACAACCTTATATTATCATTACATATCAATCTCCATCTAGCTCTTCTTAAATTCTTACCAACTTAACCTTAAACACTTAATATCATTTACTTACCCTAATCTCTTAAGTCATTATATGCTTATCTTTCTAATCATCATCACTCCCTAATGTTGGACCACTAAGTCATTGTAATTTAAACTTAATCATATAAGTTAATCACTTCTCATTACACCTCACACTTGTTTACACCTCTTAAGGCCTTTACATGTCACCAAACAAGGCCTAAACATCATCTACAACCATTACCATTCAATCCCCCATCATTAGAAGCCAAAAACAAAATTTTTCTTTTTCTCTGCACTGGACCGCCCCTCTGGGGCGGTCCCCAGGGGCGGTCCCAACCAGAAGCTAATTTCCTGCACGATTTGCCTGGACCTCCCCACAGGGGCGGTCCCTAGGGGCGGTCCACAGCAGAACCTATTTTCCAAAGTGCTTTTCTCCTCATTTTGAACTCCAAATTCACCCCAATCTTTTCCCACTCATTCCACAATCTTTCCACATGTTTCCTACATGTTTAAACACCTTAAAACATGTACTAAACCTTCCTCAAAAATCACCAAACTTGACACTCAATTTCTTACAAAATTCTTACACTTACTTTGATTCCTTACACTTCCCTCTTGTGACTTTGCCTAAGACCTCAACTAATCATTATGTTTCTTCACCACCATCTTAACTACTCCTCAAGCATCATTTTGCACACCCATTTGCTTTACTCAAACTTCTCAAGGCCATATATAATCTAGCACATGCTTACATCCTTATAAGTCATTATACCTTACTTTTCCTTCAAACTTTGTACAAGTTTCCTAGCTTCCTTAACCATGGTTTTGGTGCATAAAACTCACCATTATAACCCCTAGTCCATCTTAGACACCACTAGGTCTTCCTATTACTCAAGAACTCCATAGTTACCCACTTTCACCAAAAACAACCTTTAATGTTTACTATAACATCCTTAGTCATAAAATCTCCTTAGAACACCTTAAACACTTAGTTCCCTCTCCAAATTTTGACATGGCTTCCTTAGTATATTACTACACCCAACGTTTAGTTTCTCACCCTTAATAAAATCATGAACACTCAAACCCTTAGTACACATTCTTGGTACACAAATTACACCCTCCAAACCTCTAATCCCTCCTAAACAATTCTAGGCCATTCTAAACTTCAAGAACAACTTTGTTAACTCATTTCCACTCAAATTTCCTTTAATGACTCCTAGTAAATCCTAGGTCATATTAATTCACAACCACCACCAAACACTTTGTTTCCTACTTAAATTTCGCCATAACTCCTCTAGTATATTATCACGCCCAAATGCATTGTTTTTCTCATTCAATCATCTCACACACATCAAATCCTTCATCATCTTATTTTTCTCACCCAAATCAACTCATTCATAATAAACTCAACATAATGCAATAATCTTAAATTGCATAGCACTAAGGCTCTTAAATGACATGGCTCTTAGGCCCTTAAATGACTTAAACTTAAACACTGAATTTCGCACATATAAAAGCTTTCAACCTGCAAATACACACAACAATGCTCCCATAGTAATTTAAGTGTTCTCTTAATTCACCATATACTTATCTTGCTAACTCATTCCCATTGGCTCCTTAGTCACAAGTTCATAAGCTTGTTTAAATTCCTTTTTTTTTCTTAGGTTATATAACCCATTACCTAATGTAAGCTTTAAGCTACATTAGTACTCATCTAAAACTCGTTCCTTAAACTTAGACCACCATTAGGTAAGCAATTTACCTTGTTCTTCCAAGCTTCTCCTCACACTTCCCTCCTTGGTTTCCTTTGTTTCATTTTCGGCCACCCACTTAGATTTCCATTGCCAATGTTCTAATCAACATTCAATGACTCACATGAGTGCTAAACAATACACTAACCTTAAGGAATGAAAACCTAGGTTAAAAATGTGTTCTAAGGTATAAAAGTGGATGATTACCTTTGAAGTCTCAAGGTAGACTTGGGAATTGAATGAAAGAGGACCTCCACTAGCCCTTGGTGAATAAAACAAGCTAAAAACAAGGCATAAAAACCAAGCCCCATGAGTAGTAAATTTCGGCCATGTAGAAGAAGTGGTGGAAACATGGTTTTTCTTACATTTTCTTTACCTTAAGAGAATGGAGAAGCTAATGAGCTCTTCAAACTTGATTTTCCTCCATCAATGGAGTTTCCTCTTGGCACCAAAATGGAGCTTTGAAGGATTTGAAAAGATAGAAAGATAGGTCTTGACCTAACTAAGAGAAATATGTGTTTAGTTTTTGATTTGGAGCTAAAATGAAGATTTGGTGGGCAAAGCAAGGTGAGGCAACAATGGGGCTGCTTGGGAACGGTTTAGAACAGAGAGAATAAGAAGAAAACCGTGGAAGAAGAAGGGAAATGAAGAAGAGAGGAGAGAGGTAAGCTAAAGAAGATATTTATCTTATAAAAGGGTGAATAGTGAACTTACTACTTTTCCTCTCATTTCCTTTAATGTGCTGGCTACTAATGGTGAGTCACCATTAAAACCGTCCCCCCCTTGGTATACAAGATACATAAGGCCTTGTTTGGCCATTTGGCTAATTAAAGTTGACTTAAGTCGAAACTAGCACTATTTGAGCACTATTCACTAATTAGTGCACATATTCGGGAAATTTTTGGTTTCTCATTGATTTAGGCTTCCTAATGTGATACTAATTAGTACACATGTTGATTAAGGTGTAATCATGGGCATTTAGCCACTCAAAACTCATTTCTAAGACAATTTCTCAAAAAGGTGCTTTAAGGAGTCTTAAAGCACATTTTGTGTTTAAGCTTGTTTTTGAGCCTGGTTTTCTTTGATAATTGATTTAACATGTCCATTAGCATGTTAATAAGGTCTTATAATGATATTTGGGTGCCAATCAAAGTCACTCCAAGCTTAGAGCACATTTTTGCCTAAATTGCCCTTAAGGCATTTTCTTGTGTTTTCCTTGGTTTAAATTGTCTACCAATCTTTCTAAGGCATATTTTAGCCTTACTACATCATAATTTGATGTTTACTTAGGATACTTAGGGTTAGGGTATTTCAGTTTACATCTAAATGTTCTTAATATATAAACAATAATAAAATAAATAAAATACTTTTTACATCTAAATGTGAGGTGGATTAGTAAGTCTACATTTAATCATTTCTTAACATTTATGGTATTGGAATATAACTTAATGTTTTAAGATAAAATCATTAAAAGGGTTATGATATAAAACTATATTAAACTATGATTTGGAAATTTATCTAAATAATAATCCTTAAGTTTCTTGGCATTAGATAAGCCATATGAAATACATTTATTACCAATACTTAGGATGTGAGTTACAATTAAGTGAGGTATTTAGTAGTTAGAATTTATAAAAGGTTTATAAATAGGAATTTGATACTTAAAACCTTTGAACCTTTTATTAGATAAAACTAGGTTACATAAGATATTATATTGATATACTTTACGGTAATGGGAAATAATGACAGGTTATTTGAATATAAAATATGAGAATTTTCATATAATTAACAATTTAGCTTACGAACCAGAATTTAATTCTTTGATAAATTCTACTCTATGTAGATATATTGTCCATCCTAAATACAATAAAGGAAATTAATTTATTACGTTATTCCTTTGATACCTTAGGTTTTGTAAAACAATTTAAAACGTATTTAAGGCTTAAGTTTATTGAATTTTAGTACAAAAGGGTTATACATAGTCTATAGAGTGTATGTGTGTAAAAATAAAACATTTAGGAGATTAAATGTAAGTAAGGATACATAAAAGGTTATACTAAACACCTTATTGTATAGGTAATAATAAAACGTATAATATACCTTGTGAATACTAAATGTAAGATTAATTCGTTAAATCTAAGTTAACTATAGTATAGTTATTCAGGATGAGAAGCAATTTAACATCTTATGACAAGTTTATTAGATAGTTGTAATAAAAAGTCTTTCTGAACTAAAGATAAGATAAATGAGTTAGTAACTCAATTAGGTTATAATAAAATGCGTCTACAACACTATAGTTCCAATGTACAAGATGTAGATCTTAATTAAGTTAAAGGGAAGACTTAATCTCAATTGATTATCTAGTAGGTATTGTTTAAATACATAATCTTTACATTGTGAGATAATAGTATAGTATTCTGAGATCAGTCCATCATAGGTCATAATACAATGTTTATTCTAAATTAAGAATAAAGGCATTGAGCTTAAGATTATTATTGAAATTCTTAGATTTAATTATATAATATAAACACATTTATGTTATAAAGGTCTCAAAAGTCTTGAATGTGAGGATTGTGGTTAAATATGAATAAAGTGGATAGGAGTGGACAGTTAGCAGGTGTTAATAAAATGCATTCCTTGATCCTACAACCTTGGGCTATACAACCTTCTAAAATAAGTCAAAGGTTATACATAACATTTAAGCGAGGGCTTATAAGATAATTGAGATTTGGAAATAAGAGAGAGGAATTTATTTAAGTTTTACCTAGGGTACGGGTTATTGATAGTAAGTTATCTTCAATGTTCCTCAGAGAATTGTTGAATGTTTGCACGAGTTTACTAGAACTGCTACAGCGTTGACCAGGTACGATTTCTCGTACTCAGATACTTTTGCTAATGGGCTTTATGGAATGTTTTGAAAACCCTAACTGGGTTTGTATGGATTTCAAAAGGAAACTGTGTGTATGACTAACTCAGCTTGTGTGACTAACTGAGCCTTGAATGTGAAACTCACTTGGGTATTGGTTCCTTATATTTGGTTGTTCCACTAGACATTGGCTGCTTAGGGTTTACGCTTCTGCACTCTGTAGGACTGAGTGTTTTGGTATTGCTCTGGGTAGTTAGTGGTCTGGTGGGAATTTGGAAAAGGTCAATTCTGGTTAATTTTTTTTGACTCTGGATATCGTTTCATCCATGAGCTGGTTCTTGAGGTTTCGACGTGCGCGCATCTTCAATGGTAACAGCAGGGGCTGTATATCCCTCGCTCATAGGGGCATTGATATTTAACAGTAGGGGGCTGTATATCCCTCGCCCATAGGGGCAATGATATTTAACAGTAGGGGGTTGTATATCCCTCGCCATAGGGGCATTGATATTTAACAGCAGGGGGCTGTATATCCCTCGTCCACCAGGACATTTTTAATATGACAGCAGGGGGCTGTATATCCCTCGTCCATACGGACATTTATATTTGGCGGTGGGGGTCATCTCTCCCAATTGGTATTATTCCACTCTTGAGTTATTGGTTCTTGGATCTATCTTATTATTCCTAGTCCTTTGTGACTATCTGAGTCTTCCTACTCCTAACGGGAATTGGGTTTAACTAAGGCAATGGATGTTCACTAACACATGATGTGGTTTTGTTTCACTAACCTTACTTTTATGTTATTAACCTTTATTCTTATCTTGATATCTTGATTTGGTCATTTGTGAAATGTCTTGCTCCTCTGTGTGGTTTAAGTGATTGCTTTCAAGCTAATATTTATTTAAGAGTTGTTTTATAAGTTTGTTTTTGGAGAATTGTACCAGTTCCATTCCAGGGAATTGACTCACCCCTCCCGGGGTAGGCTGCTTGGTTTCATCTTGCAGGTACAAATTGATTTACAGGTGGCCACGAAGAGCATGAGTGATTGGGATGGGATTAGGTTTATGGAGAGTGAATGTATTTTATTACTGTTATGTTATGTTAAGTTTTCTCGAAGTTCAGACCGTAACTTAGTTAATTGTAATGGTTGTAGTTGGTGAGGTTGGTACCGGGTGTTTGGAGCCCGATGGTCTGTAGCACCTTTAGTTTATTTTCCGCTGTTGTTTTATTATTATAGGAGTGTTACAGAAAGTGGTATCAGAGCGTAGTTACGCTTTGAACCCGAGAAAACTAGCCGAGTGAAATACTTAGAATATAGGAGCACTTAAAACTGGGGAATTGGGGTAGAATTGGGAAGTGAGGATTCCAGTAAGGCACGACTCCTAACCCTTCTTAGATTAGTGAATGATTTATTTATACACTTTTCTTCTTGTGAATGTCTGTAGAGAATGGTGTGCTGTTGTTCTGTTCGAACATTAAACTACAGTAGAGATATAGGTTGGAATATCATCTATCGAGTATGTTAAGATTTTGGTTGGGATAAATATATTAAGCTATTTTCAAAAGCATACTTATGGAGAATACATGGCTAAGAATACAATTCCTTAAGAGCAAGTACACATGCTCCTAGAAATTTTAAAAGAATACTTTTGGTTGAAAACAGTATACAAATAGAACTTTACATAACTAAATTAGTATTGATATTATGTGAAAGTACTTCAACTCCTTTAAGGTTTAAAAATAAATCTCAAGAATTACTTGGTACAAATGTTGCCTAAAGGTAATATTTGGATAAATCTTAAGTCTAGAAAAGTATTAAGTTAACAAACACTAGTAGCATACACCCGAACCCATAAACCACACTAAAACTCTATGCTAACTTTAGAAAGAAAACACCTAAACCTAACACCCTACGAGAAGTGCCTGGTGCGACGAACTCCTAGGCCGAAAGTAATGGGGGTGCACACCCACTTCTGGACGTTTAGGGGCTAGACAAGCCTTGTCATTTAACCGTATATAATCTTTTACGCAGGTGATGGATTGTGTTGAACTTGTGGGGAAGTGGTGGTAAGACGTTACCATCATGAAATCTTGAGCTAGGCATATTTCAGTACTAGCCACAATGAACAATTCAAAACTTATATATTAAGATCCAGTACTAAATCATACATGTAAAGAGTTTACCGAGTTAAATCCTCGGTGAAAAATACTTACCTATGGAGTGAAAACACATGAGTAATAATAAACTAAATATTATTGAGCCTTAAATACTTGGAGTATTGAGCGTCTAGTGAAAAATTGAGAGTTACTTAAAGATTTGGAAATCCTCATGTTTATTTAGAAGTTTAAAGAGTGATATTTACAAAAGCCACAATTGTCTAAGGGAGTACTAAGATTTAATAATCAGAAGAATACTTACATAGAACAAACCTTAAGAAAAATAATTACCAAGAGTGAGTGAGTTTTCATTAGACTAGTTCATTTGACTTAAAATTTTATATAGAGTCCCTACCTTAAAAAAATAATATATAAGTTTTAAGATAAAAGGAATCAGATTTTGGAGCTACATTATAATTAATAAGAACTTCCTAAAACTCTGCCTTGTGTGAAATTATGTAATATATAATAAGTAAATTTTATGAAGTAAATACCTAATGGTTCGTCTAGAATACTATAGTTAATTATAAAAACAATTGAAACTTGAAAAGTCACAGAAATATTTATTTTATAGAGTTTTAGCATAGGGTTGACTAATAAACCCTTGACGATGATTTTGGAAGATTATTGAGGTTTAGTAAATGATCTGAAATATTATTTTAAACTACTCAAATACGTCACACCTGATTTATAGCTTGTTAATATAATTGATATGATAAATGATCATATATTGACATAATTCGTACCGGTCATAAAATGAAAGGGTAAGGATCATAAAATGAAATTTTATAACAGTTAAGAAAAACAAATGCAAAACAATCAAGAGATACAGATATATATATCAATCGCAGATTAATTCAACGGTGCAATAAAATTTACAACAAAGCTGGTTAATAAGGTGTTGAATTCTTTGAATGTGTCGTTAGTAGCGGTACGAGGGCGTACCTTAGCTCTTTTAAGGGGGATATACTGGCATACTCTTCCATCGTCACCTCATCCAGATTATGCCATGTTGCCTTATTAGCAATGGCATACTCTTCCTTCGTCACCTCATCCAATTATGCCATGTTGCCTTATTAGCAGAATGAGAGGTGTTTGTATGTGCTTGGTTTTTACATTATGACACAGTATGTGACTGTTGATTTTCATCATGCTATGTCTTGGTATATCTTGGTTCGTTTTGATTTTGAGTAATCTCGAGTGGAATGTTGTTATGGAAATGGATGGAAATAAAGGATTGAATTGGTATGGAATTTCATTGGAATTATCACTGCCTCAGCACACCCGAAGCGGTGTGAGTGCCTACTAGTTGATTTTTAAACTTCGAGGCGAATTTCTTTTAAGGGGATATACTGAAATACCCCTAAATTAATTTAAATTAATTTAGGGGATTTCTTTTATTAAACCTTTAATAATACTATTAAGTATTAAATTATTATATGGAATTATGAATATTAAATTAGTATAAGGAATTATGAATATTAAATTATTGTATGGAATTATGAGTATTAATATTATATGGAATTATGGAAATTATTTTAGGGGGATTCCTCCTATTTAACTCTAAAGAATACAATTAATATTTAATTATTATATATTATTATATAGTATTATGAATTTAATAATAAGATTTATAAGTCAATAAATCTTGGGAAAATTTCTAAACACTCCAAGTATATTATAAGGATTTTAGAAAGAGTTGGAACATTGTTTTGAAACATAAAAGTCAAAATAAAATTATAGAAACCTTAAAGCTTATTAAGCCTTGCTAGGGTTGACTTTTTGAGAATGGTCAAACAAGCACATGAAACCTATACCAATAAATAAGTTATGGAAAACCATGAAGATTGATAAAAAGAACGTCAAAAACGGATCATCCTAGCCAAAGTTATGCTAGATTGAAGTTTAGAGTCAAAACTTTGAGATCTTCCACGTGTCAGTCAATCACAGGCCGCCCAACACTTAGTCGATTTTCTCCTTGTTTTTCGCCAACAGAAATCAGTTTGTTGCCCTATCTTGTGACCTCCATAACTTTCTCCTCGTTTGTAATTTTTGAGTGCCGTCTTTTGCATTCTCTTCTCCTTAATCTCCTCATTCCAACCATAACTCATACATCTTCTAACACATCCTACATCGACGGTAATATTGATCCAAAGTTTCCACCTTGCGAATTCGTAACCCAGAATTCTGGTTTTCTCTGAAATCAGGTAAACTTCGTCTTGCCATAACGTCTTCGTTTCTCTGAAATACCCCGAACTTAAAAATAAGGATTAAAATTTCTCTAATACGTATTTAAGGGCCTAATGGTACCTAATTAATACTAGTAAGGAAAAATAAATCCAAAAGAATAAATAAACTCTTAAAAAGCGGAAAAACGCGAAATAAGCGTTAAATAACCATAGGAGGTATGAGACCTCGGTTAGCGTATTATAAGGATTCTGAAGGTTTAATAAGACCTAAATAATACATGGGAACAACTCCCGAAGAAAACGGATCCAAATAATGTATTAAAACGCTAATAGAGCTTTAACGCACGTTTTTCGAGAAAACCCGAAAACGTGATTTTAAGTGGTCAAACGAAACCGTAAAAAAAATTATAAGTCATTACATGAATATTATTAAGCATTTGTGGATGCTTAATAACCAATAAAAATAAGAAACGAGAAAATTCCGGAAAACGGGTCCGGTTAGTGAACAGTACCTAAACCGGGTAAAATAACGAGCGTTTTCTGTAAAAGATGAAAAACACTCCAGCTGGTATAACTGTAGGGGGCCGGTTTTTATCAGTCAAATAACACCCTCACACACATGTAACTAGCTAACTAAATAAGAGAGCCAAAAGCAAAAAAACAATAAAGTAAAAGCTACTTTATTTACTTTCCTCTCACCTCACTCTCACAACTCACTCACCTCTCTCTTTCCTCTCCCCCTCCACCGAATTCTCCCTCCTCTCTCTGCTGGAATGGCGATTTTTGGAGCTCCCCACAGCAACCATGGCTACTCCATCTTCTTCCTCATGCTCCATCCTCATGTAAGCTCCAAATCGAAAACAAATTACATGTAACACCCATCCAACATTAACACACTTACAATAAACTGCAGCGGAAAAACAAACCTCATCACATTACTTAACTCGTTGGTGTTACACGCCGTTAGCCACCCACGTGGCTAACAAGGCTAATACATACACATTGTACCGGTCTGATGGGCTAAATTCCCGAGCGACTACACATTACTATCCCTTTCCATTAACACAACATTACCTAAACCTTAAACAAACTTCTCCAAGACTTTATTACATCCTAAAACACTCATTGAATTCCCAGAACTTCCAAGACAATACCAAAGTCCTTGTAGCACTCTACAACACCTTAACACATGTTTTCTTCTCTAAGTAAAACATTTATCCTTTCCTAACATATCCTAGTTCACCAAAGTTCATTTAAGCACTTACAACTCCTTATACATTATACAAATTTTGCCATGGGTTCTCTTGGCACACCATCGTTCCAAAACTCATAGTTTTCACCATTGGACATTCAAGAACACCTAAATCCATCAAAACACCATCACACACAAGTCTTCACCAAATTTACACTACATCACAATATAGTGCACCTTTAAAATTGCTTGGCACTTAGGCCCTTAAATAGCATGGCTCTTAGTAATGGTGGCCATCGGGTCTGGTTCTACCCGGAACCGGCGGTTCTACCCGGAACCGATTGGAATCGGAACCGGCCGGGAACCGGTGGGAACCGGAACCGGAACCGAACCGCCTCAGCTGGTTCCGAATACGAATACATGTTTTGAGATTCGGGCCCGAACCGGCCCGGAACCGGAACCGGAACCGCTCGGAACCGGCTGGAACCGCTTGGAACCGTCGTCGGATTCGGAACCGGGAACCGGAACCGCAACCGGTGGAACCGGAACCGGAACCGCCCCGGAACCGGTTGAAGTTACCGTTGGAATCGGGCCAAAATGACATCGTTTTGGGTCTCGGGCGCGCGCTCCTCTGAAGAAAATAGTCGTTAGATCCCAAGCACGCGCATTACAATATGAAGGCCAACATCATGATTGGTATGAGATGAATGGGGATAACACCACTTAGGACTTCTATCTTCTAATATTTTAGAATGTATTAGTAATTTAGTATTACTTTCTTTCCATGTAATCTTTTTTTAAGACTTGCAAATTGAAATCATGTAACCTCTTAGTAGCTGTACTCTTTTTCCTTATTAAGGTTTTCTCAAAGGGTTTTTACCTAATAAGCTTTTAATGAGGCAGTGAATCATATAATAAAATTCTCTTTGTTCCTTATTTTTTGTAAATTCAATAAAATTTCCTAAGTCTTTGTTTCTTACATATTTAAGATTATAAACTTGAAGAATAACCTATCTAGGAGTAAAGTGGATGAAAAGAGCAACGTGTGCGCTCAAACGGATCTCAAATCGGAGCTAAAACGAAGCAACTGGAGCCGATCGAATCTTTCCAGAACCGCTCCGGAACCGGTCGGAACCGATCAGAACCGGAACCGAAACCGGAACCGGCCGGAACCGGTTTTTTGACCGAATCCGAAGCGAATCCAGATTTCAGAACCGGAACCGGAACCGGAACCAGAACCGCCCAGACCGGTTCCGAATACGAATACACATTTTCCGGAACCGAAACCGGTGGAACCGGAACCGGAACCGGTGGAACCGGACTCGTGGCCACCATTAGCTCTTAGGCCCTTAAATTGCTTAAACCTTAAACACTGAATTTCCACAATATATATGCCTTTGACCTGCAAATACATACAACAAGACATATGTTCTTTTACTAGTCTCTTTAGAACACTTTACTAAGTCATTCACCATTTGCTCTTTAGGTAGTTTTAACAAGCATTAAGCTCATTTCTCCTAAGGCATTAAACAACATTAGGTTAGTATATTTACCTCTTTTCCAAACAACTTCTTTCTTGTTTCCTTACAAAACTGGTAAAGCATTTGATTCTTTGTCAACTACTACACAATATACAAACATTGAAATGAGTATACAAGCTTTAAGCTTCATCTCATTGCAAACCCTAGGTTTACATTGTTTCAAAAACATTAATGTAGTTGTTTTACCTTGATCTATGAAGAGAGTTTGAATATCTATGAAGAGAGACTCCACCTAGTCCATGAAAGGTTGGAATGAAGCTAGAACAAAGTCACACCAAGAGCACCATTAATGTGCAATTTCGGCCAAGGCAAAAACATGAAGGAAACTTGATTTTTCTTTGAGATTCCTTACCTAGTAGCAAAGGAGAGTAATAATATGTAGAAAGGTGAGCTCAAGCTCCTTCAATGGTGAATCTCCATGGCACCAAAATTGAGCTCTTGAAGATTTGAAAAGATAGAAGTGTAGAGCTTGGTCTAACTAAGACAAATATAGTCTTAGAATTTGATTTGGAGCATGGAGTTGGATTTGGCAAAGAAATGAAGATGGAGAAGAGATGTTGCCATAGCAATCGTAAATGGAGGAAAGGAGAAGATGAAGAAACCGTGTGAATACAAGAAGGAAAGAGAGAATGAAGATAAATTTGCTTTTGTTAAGATATTTATGTATAAAGCAAAAATAGTACTTTACTTTAAGCTTTACTTTACTTATTTTTTCTTTTACAAGTTGGTGACTCACACCTTGAAAAACCGGCCCCCATCTAGTTAGAAGGGTACTTTAGTCTTTATTTGTCAATTTAATTACTTATGATAACATATGTTACAAACTAGCTTATAAAAATCACTATTCACAAAAAAGGCACATAGAAGTGAAATTTTTGATTTCCCATTGATATAGACTTCCAAATGTGATACTATATAGTACACATGTTAATTAAAGAGTAATGATGGACATTTAGCCATTCAAAACTCATTTACAAGACAATTTTTCAAAAACGTGCTTTAAGACTCCTTAAAGCACATTTTGTGTTTTAACTTGTTTTAAAGCTTGGTTTTCTTTGGTAATTGATTTAATATGTTCCTTAACATATTTATAAGGTATAGATATGACATTTAGGTCTTATACAAATTTATCCCAAGCTTAGAGCACATTTTTGCTCATATTGACCTTAAGGTATTTATTTAAGTTTTGTTTAGTTCCAATGTCTACCAAAGTTCCCTAAGGACTTAATTATCCTTATTAAATCATAATTGAATATTATTAAGTCTTGGTAGGCTCTTTGGGTCCTAACCAAGTTCGCTCATAGCTTAGAGCATGTTTTTGTTCAAACTGTGTCTTAGTGCTTTATTGCATTTTTACTATGGTTTAAATTGTTCACTGATGTTTCTAAGGCACTTTTTAGCCTTTAACATACCATAGTTTTATATTTAAACCACATATCAAGGTTTGGGGTATTTCAATCTACCCCCCTTAAAAGAACTTCGTCCTCGAAGTTCACATTTCCCACACATCATTAGATTAGAATACGGGGATTACTTATAGCCATAAAACTTCCATAACCAAACACACTTTACATCACAACCTCGGACTTAATGGTCCGGGCAACACATTCACATCCACACATAACATAACATATTCACATGATAACCTCGGACTCAATGGTCCGGGTATCTTAACAACATTTACACATACATAACAACCCCTTTGACTCACTGGTCTTGGGTAACATAACAACCTTTAGACACATAGGTCTATGTAACACAACACATTTAGACTCATAGGTCTTAATAGCATACACTTTTAGAACTCGAGGTCAAAATAACATTATTACACATACCACACAACATGTCATAGCATGTATAGCAATCAAAAATATCTTTGATATATACTGTGATCCCGCAGAACCCGGTCGCGATGGACACCTTCCGTCCCCGTGCCTTTGGGAGATCAAAACAATCACTTAAATTTAAAATTCCCTTATGGGGTTAATTAAGAGAACTTAACTATGTAAAATACCTATCGACGTTTTATAAATACCAATTCAAAATCCTTTTTGAAAACACACACAACTCCAAGTCCAACTTATGATCTTTGCTACCTTTCTTAGCGTGGTTATTTGTGACCACTTATAGGGAGCTTCAAGAATCATCCAACTCTGATGTGATCAGCATCAGTGTTGAACTATCCTTCCACCCCAATTTGTGTTCGGCTTCCCTTGATCGCATGCAAATCAAGTTCCACTTCCCCACTTCATTTTCAAGCACCAAATAAATCACTCATTTCCAATTTTCTATCTTTTAAATCATTCTAGTCATGATCATAACATCTCTAAGGGATAGAACTTCGTCTATCAGTTATTTCCATTCACTTTAATGTTGTTACCTAGGGAATCTCATTCTCACTAGGTTCTATGTCGGTTTCATACCCTTTCATGCATCACTATATAGTATATATATACACATATATTTTATCAAAATACAACACACCGTTTCACATTTATACACTGTCGGGGTTTTTGTTCCCCCGGGAGTTTCTCTACTCCCCACACTTGTACTATCACACACAACTGTTAACAAATCAACGCACTTATCACAATGGTATTCGCATCTTCTGTGCGCAATACCACAATTAAACCATGAATGAATGCGTGTGTTACATAACACACACACACCAATCATCAAAACAATAACTTTGTGCTATGCACAACATAAATCACGTACACTTGTACGGTAATATGCACTAAGTGGTTTTGCGCTCTACCCCCCTTAAAAGGGATTACGCCCACGTAATCAATCACTAAACATTGGCTTAAATGTTTTGCCGTCGTGAAGTGTTTTAACTTCGACGCGGTCCATTACACAATGGATTCTGATTAGAGGATCTTAACCATATTGGCGGTTTAGTTCCTAAACCAAGAATTCTCATTGGAGTTTGTTTAAACTCTTAGTTGGTTTCGATTCTGGCCTGTTAGGCTTCTAGGCGTTAATAATTAGCCATTTACTCATGTTCACCATGTACATTCAACACTTGTATCACTGGCTCACTAGTTTCTGTTGCGAAACTCTAATGACTGTAGAGCTTAATTGCCCCATTTGTTATTCTCACTGTATTGTACACCTCCCATATATCACCTTTATCTTGGTAATAATGGTTTCTCAACAACCGACTCATGGTATCCTCTTACCGTGAGCGAATTCGGTGAGTTTAAAACTTTTCTATCCACTTCCATAATAATTTGACTGTATATACTGTTATTTATTTCACCTATATTACTTGTTCCCAATTCCTACTATCCCACTCGATCATTCACGGCGCAAGTTTTTTGGTTTTGGGCAATACCAAAACACTCAGTTCATACGATTGCAGATGCGTAAACTCTTGACATAATCCCTTATGCGATTCGCTATGGAATTCACACTGAGTTCCTCATCACCCAGTACCTACCACTGGCAATTGCCCAGTCTGTTTAACATCGCTTACCTTGCATCTCCACTGAGTTTACTCATAACTGGTCTTATCTGCCACATTATTACTCAATAACATTGATACAACGGTCCGCCAGCTGCGAACCGTGCTCTTACTCATTGCATAACAATAACTTATATGGTATTTACTGTCATATTAACTTCCACACATATACTTACATCACTCGCATTATGGTTCGCCATCCATTTGGGCGACTACTGAATGCTCCATGAGCACGATCATTCGAGTCACAACCGACATTATTCAGCTCGTGTTTCACTTTATACACACATACTACTAAGCTACTGCTCTCTTTCAATAATAACGTCGTCCATTTTTAACATTTTTTTTTAACTTGATTCACATAACTACCGCTCCTGTGGTCTCACAATATCGAGAGGTATCCCCACTCTTAATGCAGTGGTTCGTTCTCCACTCTATTCACTTATATAACATAAACTTCTGCAATCAATCTAATTTTCATAACACATTTTATTTGTGGCTTATAAGCCTTACTGCCTTGAGCTGCGCTCATTGTAGGCTGTCCACACATATGTACTTCTCTGTACAACATTACATGGTTTGGATGTTATATTGAGCTCCATGACAAGGTCGTTGCATTCCCGTTTCCTTTCATGGATGCCCCTTAGGATTGTCAGTCCGTCTCCTGACAACTTATGTCTAAACTGGGTGTTAGTTTCCCTTTGTGTTTCTGTCATGCATTTCATGCAACAATTGTTGATGCGAACACCCTTCAAGGATTGCTCCTGGGTGTTGTTAAGTTATGCCATTACATCTGGCTTGCACTTATTGGTATATTCGGTTAGCCATGCCGTTTGCGTTCTTAACTGGCTTATTATCTTCTTCTGTGAAGATCAACACTTCCTGGTAGTGTAGGTACTCATTCTGGGAGTTTCATCCCGTCCATTGCACATTAATGTGTCCACATTAGGCATCTGCTTAGCCATGGACAGGCTGGGTCACCGTTCCAGCTAACATGTTTATCCCTGAGGATCCTTAAGACGTATACGATGTCTTTACATACAGTTAGTGCACTTCGCACCTCCTGACTCTTAAGCATTTCGTTGAAAGGAATTCACTAATTCCTTTAGTCTCGTTAACTTAACTGAGTTCCTTAACTTCAACCATTCATGGTAATCCTTAGTTCTTGTTTGACTTATACTGCTGACCGTAGATGGAGTCGACTACTTCCCGTGTTTCGGACTCCACTCGTATACATAGTGTGGGTACCATACTGATACATTGCTACTTACCCAACTAACCCATAAGTAGGTCTGTCAGGCCCACAGCTCCTATCGGAGTGCGGTCGTCCCACAATTCAGTTGGTACACTCGTAGTGTCCGTCACACGCCTAGGTGAAGTATTCTGTTGTCAACTCCCTTATATTGTCCCGTGACAATATTCATTCCATGCTTCCCGAACTTAATCGAGGGAAAGTTTATCCATTGTTGTATCCTTGTCAACTCTTTCTTCTCGGGTTGCTACCCTTGGTTTACTGGTTTTGGTTTAAAGAAGGTAGAAAGAAGTGTTGGTTTGAAAGAGAATCTGGTTTTGAAAAGAAAAGGGTTTGAATAACTTGGGTTTAAAAGAAAATTTTCATGGTTTCACAACATCTCTCTTACCTTAACCAAGTCTAGCTCCTTGCTGACTGGTGTACTTATAATTCCAGAGGTTAGGCTGTTAAGCCTTCCATGGTCATAATGATCCCGTTTAACCTCATGGTACTTTACTAGTACCCTGTGGTGGTTATAAATTTTCCCAATAGCCCTATTATAGCAGCACTTGCTATGGCAAGTGCGCCATGCTAACTGGCTATCGGTTCAACACATACAGGTTGTGGTATTGTTTTTACCCACACTGTCTTCAGTGGCCTTGTTGGCCCTCACTGATCCTATTGTCTTAATAATATTCCCCCCGGGTGACTCCTCACTGTATTCATATGGTAATTATCAACTGGGGTGTCTCCCACTCTTGGAGTCCCCCTTTACTTAGTATTATTTCCTCTTCGTAGCCCGTTCCACGCATTCGTCGTGATTACTGAGATTTGTCTCTTGTTTGGGCACTACGTTGTAGTTCCTTTGTCGGTTGGTATACCGTTGGTGTATCACTTGACAACTGTGGTTCTGTAGACACTCGTCTCGGGTTTCATTAATCCATCTCTTGCCTATTGCACGGTTGGTGCTTGCAAGCTGGTTACTCTCGACTGCTTAGCATGTCGACCCAGGTTGCCGGAGATTCTATTCTCCTATGCACAAAATCCTTCATCCTTCGCTATTAAATGCGGCTAACATTGTTCAGATGGAAACCGTCTCCGGGATCCCAGTTTTCGGGATCTACCGTATGACAGGTTCTCCGTACCCTTAAAGGTATTTAATAACACCAGATCGGGTATTCCCGAGTAAGAGTGGACTTCCATCTCTCTGGCGTTGTTTCCCAAGTTATGTACAGGGATTGTGGAGGGCGGGATGGATATTGTAGGTCTCAAGTACACACTGGTAATACCTAACTGGCGTATCTCTCACGCTATCACTCAACCCTTAACCCAGAGTACTAAAATCCTAACTCGGTACTTCCTAAGCTCGGTAATTCAGTCATCAGAGCGATACTTCGCTCGATACCACTTTTTGTAACACCCCATCCAACATTAACACACTTACAATAAACTGCAGCGGAAAAACAAACCTCATCACATTACTTAACTCGTTGGTGTTACACGCCGTTAGCCACCCACGTGGCTAACAAGGCTAATACATACACATTGTACCGGTCTGATGGGCTAAATTCCCGAGCGACTACACATTACTATCCCTTTCCATTAACACAACATTACCTAAACCTTAAACAAACTTCTCCAAGACTTTATTACATCCTAAAACACTCATTGAATTCCCAAAAACTTCCAAGACAATACCAAAGTCTTGTAGCACTCTACAACACCTTAACACATGTTTTCTTCTCTAAGTAAAACATTTATCCTTTCCTAACATATCCTAGTTCACCAAAGTTCATTTAAGCACTTACAACTCCTTATACATTATACAAATTTTGCCATGGGTTCTCTTGGCACACCATCGTTTTAAAACTCATAGTTTTCACTATTGGACATTCAAGGACACCTAATCCATCAAAACACCATCACACAAGTCTTCACCAAATTTACACTACATCACAATATAGTGCACCTTTAAATTGCTTGGCACTTAGGCCCTTAAATAGCATGGCTCTTAGGCCCTTAAATTGCTTAAACCTTAAACACTGATTTCCACAATATATATGCTTTGACCTGCAATACATACAACAAGACATATGTTCTTTTACTAGTCTCTTTAGAACACTTTACTAAGTCATTCACCATTTGCTCTTTAGGTAGTTTTAACAAGCATTATAAGCTCATTTCTCCTAAGGCATTAAACAACATTAGGTTAGTATATTTACCTCTTTTCCAAACAACTTCTTTCTTGTTTCCTTACAAACCGGTAAAGCATTTGATTCTTTGTCAACTACTACACAATACAACATTGAAATGAGTATACAACTTTAAGCTTCATCTCATTGCAAACCCTAGGTTTACATTGTTTCAAAAACTTAATGTAGTTGTTTTACCTTGATCTATGAAGAGAGTTTGAATATCTATGAAGAGAGTTTGAATATCTATGAGAGACTCCACCTTCCATGAAAGGTTGGAATGAAGCTAGAACAAAGTCACACCAAGAGCACTTAATGTCATTTCGGCCAAGGCAAAAACATGAAGTTATTTTTCTTGAGATTTTACCTAGTAGCTAGAGTAATAATATGTAGAAAGCTCAACCCTAATGCATCTATGGCACCATTGAGCTTTGATATTTGAAAAGATGAAGAGAGCTTGGTCTAACTAAGACCAATAGTCTTACATGAAAGGAGTTGGATTTGCCAAAGAATTTAGTGGAGAAGAGATTTTGCCATAGCATCGTAATGCAAAGGAGTTAAACCGTGTGAATACCAAGTTAAGATACTTTGCTTTAAGATAATCAGCAAATAGTACACTTATTTACAATAACAAGTTGGTGACTTCCACCTTGAAAAACCGATCTAGTTAGGGTAATTTCTTTATTAATTTATTACTTATGATACATATGTTACAAACTACTTATAAAAATCACTATCAAAAAACAAGGCCAAAAGTGAAATTTTTTATTTCCCATTGATATAGACTTCCAAATGTGATACTATATAGTAACATGTTAATAAAGAGTAATGATGGACATTTAGCCATTCAAAACTCATTTACAAGACAATTTTTCAAAAACGTGCTTTAAGACTCCTTAAAGCACATTTTGTGTTTTAACTTGTTTTCAAGCTTGGTTTTCTTTGGTAATTGATTTAATATGTTCCTTAACATATTTAAGGTAAGATATGACCTTTAGGTCTTATACAAATTTATCCCAAGCTTAGAGCACATTTTGCTCATATTGACCTTAAGGTATTTATTTAAGTTTTGTTTAGTTCCAATGTCTACCAAAGTTCCCTAAGGACTTAATTATCCTTATTCAATCATAATTGAATATTATTAAGTCTTGGTAGGCTCTTTGGGTCCTAACCAAGTTCGCTCATAGCTTAGAGCATGTTTTTGTTCTAACTGTCTTAGTGCTTTATTGCATTTTTACTATGGTTTAAATAGTTCACTGATGTTTCTAAGGCACTTTTTAGCATTTACATACCATAGTTTGATATTTAAACCACATATCAAGGTTTGGGTATTTCATTACATATTTGAACTCCCCTCATTCTCCTCTATCATTCCCTCTTTTCAAAATTCGAAAAGGATGAGTTTCATCTCCATGGGTTTTCCCCATTCAAGAGAAAATGGCACCAATGTAAAGCTTGGAGTCTCCTCTCTCCATTAAGGTAAAAATCTATATGAAAAACTCATGTTTTCTCCACCTTACTCCATAACCGATTTTTGCCTCTTTGTAATGCCTTGTTTTCTCTCTCTCCTTTGAGCAAAATATCAACCTAGCAATGGTGGTGGATTCACCTTCTAGAACCAAGGGCTAAAACCCCTTCTAAAACTCTCCAAAGGTAAACCCTAGAAATTTCATTTCAAACACTTCAATGAATTGGCATTTTTTTAGGTTGTATATTAATTGTAGTGTTTGTGTGTTCATTGGGTGATGGGAATGGAGTTTGGCTGAAATACCCCTAACCTTTAAAATATAATTAAATGATCTATTAATGATCTAAGACGATTATTAAACACCTAAATTTTATTGGGGAACAATCTAAAAGATCTCAACAAGGCAAAACACGCCTTAAGATCGGTAAAGCCAAAAATGTGCTTTAAGACACCATAAAGGTTGTATGACCCCAAATAGGATCCAAAGTGGATTCCTAAGTATTATAATGAAGCAAGGAACACAATAAAACCATTCTCAAGGAGAACTAAGCTCAGGAACACCCTGTGACACAAAATGTGCGCTAAAACACCTTAAAGCACGTTTTTGTGAGATTGCCTTCTAAATTGATTTTTAATGGGCTTAAAAATTATAATTACCCTTAAATATGATACTTTATCATATTATATCATATTAGGAATTTAATTCCAAAAATTTACGAAATTTAACAATTAATATTAAAATATTAATAAACCCTAAAGTGGGGCCCGCATGAGTCAATATTGACCAAGCATGGTCAATGGTCAATAATTGACCCATTTGGACCAAGGAAATCGGCTGGCAATAAGGGAGGAGACAGCTTGCAATGATTATGAGACAATTACTACCTAATACATTTACTTTTTGAAAATAAGCTTACTTTTTCAATTATTTCAAATCTTACCCATTCCTTCCTTCTTCCTTGTCCGATCCCATCCTGCCCAGCCGAGTTTCTCCCTTCCTAAGAAGCTCTCAAGTCTGGTTCTTGAGCATGGAAGGCAAACCTAGCTCCTAAGCTCTTAAGGTAAGTGTTTTAATGTCATTTTTAGCCCTTTTTCTTCATCTCTTCACTACCAACACCTAGATTTCGTGTGCTCATCAATTCTTATGGCTTATTCTCAGTGTTCTAAGGTTAGAACAAGAGCTAAACTCGGTTGAGACCAGTAGAGGGACCAAGGTTGTTCAAATCTACATTTTAGAAGGTAAACACATACCTTAAGGATCTCCACTCTATTCATACGGTTTCTTTCTTTTGATTTTTATGAGTTTATACACTCATAATCTTCATATTTACATATTCATTCAGTTGGTTAGCCATTTGGAGCAAGGGTGACCAAGATCCAAGAGAAATACCCTCTTTTAAGGCATTTTTCCAAGGTAAAACCTAATAACAAGGTAGCTTGTTGTGATCTAACTATTTCCTATGTCAATATGGTGGATCTAACACCTTGTGGTGTGTTGGTTCAGGTCGAAACCACCTAGAACTTCCCTTGCATTTTTAAGGTGATTTTTGCCTTAAATCTTACATTAATTATTCCTTATGGTTAAACTCAAGCTTGGAGTGTAACCATATCTGTTTTTGTGTATTAAACATGTCTAAATCAAGTGGTGAATTTTCCTACAAGTGACCGAGCCCATACAAAGAATAACCAAGGTATAAACACCTTAAACTTATGATTTTTATAATTTTTAAGTATATATTATATATATGGCCGAGAGTGAAATTACATATATAGGTCATATTGACCTAAAAATGGAAAAAAATGGCTAAGATAAATTAAGCTAGTCATTTAAGAGATTTAATTAACATAATGGTCAAATTATGACATTATGTGAAAAATAATTAAACCAAAGTGAGGCCGAAAATATATGCTATATTTTGAGACATTTATTGTGTAATTTATTTTGCAAGTTCAAGGTTGTAATAAGGCCATGTCATTAGGCCATTTTAATTTAAGTTTATAAGCTTATTTAGTTTTATTTATGTTTATAATTAAAATTGGGGCCAATTCATAATTACTAGGAAATTAGAAAGCCGTGGGCTTAATTTAGAGCAATTTAGGGTTTTTAAATGAATTTAATAAAAATTATAACATTTTATAAAGTTTTGGGTCAAAATTGTAAAAATAGAAAAGTATAGGTTATTATTAGTGATTACCGAAAAATTGGTTGCCATTTGGTATTAGAAGTCAAAGTTGACTATATAGGAGACTTTGACCAAGTTTGGAAAATTTAAGAAAATTAAAATACTATCTTATATTAAGATAAGTATTAATTTGTAAAAGATTTAAAAGAGAGGGGCGGCAATAATGTAATTTCCGAAAACTTGGGGTACTAAATGGAGTTTAGTACAAACCTTAGGTTATTAGGAACTTTTAGAAATTTATTTGGTTAAATTTGGAGTTTATATGAATTATATAAGTATAATATATGGTATTTTATAACATTGCTACAAATGGGTAACAAAGGGGTAAAAACCGAGATTTAAAGGAAGTATAAGGTTAGGAATAACATTTATAACCTTTTGGTATAGTTTGGTAATTTTTGGAATGGTATAAAAGGTTTTATAAAGATATGTGTATAATATATAGTTGTAATGAAATTAGAAAACTATGTATTATAAATTGGGAAGATTTGTGATTTATAGAAGTTTAGTGGGTATATAATGGAAGCCGAAAATATAAGGGACTATTTGGTATTTTATAAACAAAATATAACTATAGGTTATAATTGTTTTAATGACTTAAATGTCTTAATATATGTTATATAACTATAATGTAACATTATATTAATTAGGTGGTGGATTTTGTATATATTAAGAACATGGGTGCTGTTCGGAAATATTAACATTTTTAAATGGAATTTATAATATGGTTTTTAATGTTATAAGAGTTATAACATTTATAATATAAGGGTATTCATTAAAAAGAATGAAATATATTATAAGATTTACCATATAGAAAATAGTTCCACAAATACATACACATAAATAAATATATGCTATGGTGGAAAAATATAATATGGTTTAATGACCATGTGTTTTCATAATTAAAGTGACACATGATAAAAGGGAAAAGAATTACAAACATTAGATGTGGAATTCTAATGTTAAGAGTATACATGAGATGATAAGGATTTATAATTCAAAGTATTGTTTACATATGAATTATACCACATTGAACTTAAAAAAAAAGTGACAAACCTTAGAAAAAAAAAATAAATACTAAGGTGAGGTGTATAGTGCATGACAAAGAATCATACATGCAATAAAGAAACAAACTATACGATCTACAATTATACATTAAGTTACATGCGATAACAAAGTCCAACAATAAGTATATTAATATACGAGATAAGACTATGCATGTAATGTAACACTTTCCAAATCTCGAGTTAAACCGAAAGCCCGACAAACATTGACAGTTTATAACGGGGGGTTAACCGGGAGTTGTTAGTGATGGTACGGGGTACCGTAGGATTGTATTGTTATACCGTGTGCTAATCAGTAGCATTATGTATTGTTTAGACTGTTAGAGACTACACAAGGAGCATAGGATCTTGCTGATTCATACTCCACCGTAATACACCAGGGTGAACGGTATGTTGTTATGTGTCTCTGATTGTCTCTGAGGGCTTCCTCAGTTCAGACTTCTGTGTGATCTGTGATAAGATTGTTTGTCTGAATGTGATAATTAATATGCATGAATTGTATATTTATAGCTGCTTATTATTACTGTTTGGAGTTAACAGTACTGGTTCGTATATATGGACCTATATATATAAAACGAACTAGCGGCTATAGTGCTATCTTATATGAAATATAAGGATCGTCAGAAAAACGTTGCAGCACTAGGATAATAAGATATACATATTATCCGAGACTTTTATACAGAGCATTGGCCTTTCTATACGCCGCTCTTGTATCTAACACTGGATCCCGAGTTTACAGACTCCGGATTGGACTAATGACCTTAGTCTGCTGTGTTAGGAAAATTTGGTAATGCGATGCGATGGAATAAATAATTAACTAAGGAAGGAAAGTAAAGCCAGGAGGATGTGGCTCTTGGTGCGCGCTGTGTGATCACAAAAACGATACCAGGATGTCCGCGTACGGGTCCGCAAGTATCAAGAAAATTCCCGTGAGCTAGAATGGCTCGTTGGTCGGAGACTCTACCGTTGGAGTGGCTACTGCCGTGGGTGACCCGCCATAATATATGGGTAACTAGAGACATGTCGTTTTGACGAGGCATTGTCACTAGGTATAACTGAACAAATAATACAGTTAAGAATTATACAGTGGCGAACGATATTGGTTTCTACACCATGGACGAGAACTAGTACTTGTTTATTGTTCTCGTTGTTTCGCTTGGTTGTTCATTGGTTATACATGTGGTTATATTATATATGGTGATGGTTGTGTTTATTGTATGGATGTTACTGTTAATTGTTTTACAGTTTTAAATATTAAAACAGTATTGCATGTAATGAACCTCATGCTCTCTACCAAATAATTGAGGGGTCTTTGGGGGCATGACTGGGCATGTGATGACATACTCAGCAGGGGCTGATTCCATACCACAAACCACTTTCATGTAGGGGACTAGCTGGTGGGTCGCAGCGAGGCGTGACTATTGTGATATTACTGTTGGTTTAGACTTGGTACGGTGTGTATACTCAGGTTGTTTTGGACTCGGGTTGTTTAACCGAGGTGTGTTTGGTTTAGATGCTCACGGTCTGTAATAATTGTTGATGTTAGATTTGTTTTAAGTTGTTTAAGTTCTACTATCTATCTCTTGTGGTCACTGCGGGAATACGTTTCGCAAGTTGATTATCAGGTAATTCGTTATCACCTGTATGGGCGAGTGATAACAGTGACACCATTAGGCGATAGTTTATTATTTACCGCTGCGAGATATATTGTGCGCGACATTTATAGGACTATTAGGAACCGAATTAGTAGGGGTGTTACAAATGTGGTATCAGAGCGGAGTACCGCTCTGATTACAAGAGATAGTAGTTTAAGTACCGTGAGCCTAGGTTATTCACACACCAGTACCTAGGAGATAGTATAAATGATTTGAGTTAGGAGATTGTCGGGGACAATGTGTTTTATGCCTTTTAGGGCTATGTGAACTTATGGTTGAGATAAGTACGGTATTTGTACCGAGTGTTGACTTTAACTTTGAATTCTTCAGATGTCTTCTGGGAGGCGATCAGCAGGTAGAGGAGGGGGGTGGAAGAGGCGGCGGGCCTGGAGCAGGTCCTCCGGAGGCCCCAGCCGTGGGCGTGGCTGAGACGGTAGCTGCCGTCTTCGCTCAGCTAGCCCAGATGGGAGGTATCCACATAGGAGCACCACCTGAACCACCGGTAGTCCCACCCGTACCCGCACCTAGAGAGCCGAATTGGCTGAAGAGCGTAGCTGATACGCGAGTACCTACCTATGATGGAGTTGCTGACCCCACTGTCCTGGAGAGATTCATTGTTGAGCACGAGAAGGCCTTCGATGCCATACACGTGCCTGCTAAGCACCGAGTCGATATAGCAGCCTTTCACCTGAAGGACGCTGCCAGCACGTGGTGGAGGTCCATGAAGGCACATTATCTTGCTACAGAGGGTTTTGGATGGACTGGTTTTGTGGAATTGTTGAGAGAGAAGTACTATCCTGCTCATTTGAAGCAGAGGAAAAGGGAGGAGTTTGAAGCCCTGAGGCAGGGTAGTATGACAGTAGATCAGTATTACTCCTTGTTTATTGGGCTCTTGGACTTCGTCCCAGGAGTTGTTTATTCTGATGCTGTGAAGGTGGAGAAATTTAGAGGCGGGTTGAGATATGCTATCAAGGCCGCCATGGGTGCTACCTTGTACCCTACGGTCCAGGTAAAAATTAATTGACAGTTATACCTATAACTCAGTTTGATTTATTACAAGTTCGGGGAACTCATTGATGTATTACAGGAGTGTTATGACGCTGCTTCTCGGACTGAGATGATGGTGAACAGCCGGGAGGACGGCCAGGGGCAGGGGCAGAAGCGTAAGGCCCCAGAGAAAGAGGCGGAGACTGAGGCTGGAAGCGGAGGCAGTAAGGGCTGGAAGTAAGAACCACCTTAAGTTATTTAATCCATTTAAATTACTTACTTACTGCCTGCTTTTATACCTGCTAATCCTGACACTTTGACGATCACAGGAAGAAGAAGTTCTCCTGGAGGGAGAAGAAGAAGGAGCAGGCCAGCCAAAAGGGTAAAGACAAGGTCCCGATGCTGACCGGGCCTACCTACGATGTGCAGCCTCTTAGATATGCACCCCCTAAGGGTAAGCGATCTAACCTTGTGAATAAATTGAGTATTACACTATCCATTACCATCCTTGTATTAATCTGAATGTGATATGATAATAGGTTTGTACCCAAGCGCCACTTTCACTGCAAGCGCTGTGGTAAGGACCACCCGGGTGTCGACTGCACCGGGCAAGCGGTGGACTGCCACCATTGTGGAAAGAAGGGCCACAGGTCGTTCGAGTGCTTTACTAATCCAGATAGCCGAGCGTACCACCCGCAGAAGGGGACTCAGAGCGCACCTACTGGAGGAGGTGGAGCTCGAGGTGGCCAGAGGGGGCCGGCGCCCCAAGCCCAGAGAGGGCAGCAGCATCAGCAGCCACAGCAGCAAAACCAGAACCAGAGGAACCCGCCGGGTAACCGTATGCTGAATGCAGCGGGAGCTTCAGGCGCTGGCACTAGTACCCAGCGCGGTGAAGGTTAGCATTTGAAACCTTAACCATTGTATGAGAGCATGACTAAGTGTTAAACGCTTTACCTTAGCATGAATGTGTGTTTAAGTTACCGCTTTAGATGAACAACTTACCTAGGAAACCTTTTACCTCTTAGGAGACTTCGATATCTGCTATCCCACACTTACAAGGCAGAGATCACCTAGACCCGTGGAAGAAAGACGGGAGTACCCTAGTGAGTTGTGTCATGTAGTCAGACCGGGCATGATACTTCTTAGAGAGTTCCTAACCCTAGATGAGCAAATCACCATAGTGAATGAGTGTAGAGCTTTGGGTAAGGGCATAGGAGGTTTTTATACCCCTGTATTTAATAGTGGTTCTAGAATGAAACTGCACATGATGTGCTTAGGGAAAGATTGGGATCTACAAGCTAGGGTTTATCGAGAGGTGAGGATGGTAGGTGACGTATCTATACTTGGTATACCTGAGAGTTTCCTTACCTTGGTGAGAAACGCAATGGATATTGCTCAAGACTGTGAGGCTTACCCATTACCCGACATGACACCTGACGTTTGCATCATCAACTACTATGAGCAGGGGGAAAGCTTGGAATGCACCAGGACCGTGATGAGACGACCGAGTCCATCACCAGAGGAATACCGGTTGTGTCATTCTCCATCGGCGATGATGCTGAGTTCATTTATGGAGACCAGAAGAGGATGGATCTAGCAAGCAAGATCATCCTCAAGTCTGGGGATGTGTTGGTATTTGGTGGGGAGTCGAGGCTTGTATATCATGGTATTAAGAGCATTAAGCTCAATACCGCACCACCAGCTTTAGTGAATGATACCCACATCCGACCTGGCCGTTTAAACTTGACTTTCAGACAGTATTAATGTAATAGCAGTAGCTAAGCGTGTAACCTTGTATAATACAGTTGGAATGAATGAAATAAGAGTTTTATACCTACAAGTGTTTGTATTCAGTTTTGTTGATACCGATAATTCATAACTTCAGGCTATAGAAATGGAAAGGAGGGTACCATCTGCATCCTAGACATGGCACAAGCCAAGGAGTCTGGTAATGTCATCACAGGTATGACAATTACAAACAACAGTAAATTAGTGATTTATTGGGACTCGATGCTAATACGAGAGGTGATCTCAGGTACCTTCCCTATTGATGGTGTTAGTGCTTCCGTATTGTTCGACTCAGGGGCTTCGCATTCTTTTATTTCCTCGATGTTTGCTAAGAAGCTGGGGGCCACCCCCGAGCAGCTTTCAGACTTTGCAGTCACCCTTCCTTCGAAGGAGAAAGTAGGTTGCACCAGACAGTATACAGGGTTAGAGATCAGCATTATGACTGAGACCTTCCCCATTGATCTGATTGAGTTCAAGAACTTGGGTTTTGACATCATAGTGGGCATGGATTGGCTGCAGAAGCATTGGGGCCGCCTTCATTGTGCAAAGCATCAGCTACTACTGAAGGGGCCGAGCGGCAGGACAGTGTCATACCGCAGTGTGAGGAGAGAGCCGACTGTCAAGATTGTGTCAGCATTGTCCCTGATGAAGGATGTTAGGAAGGGCCGACAAGCCTTCCTCTGTTATGTACAGGACACGAGACAGAGCGACGTGACGGACGTAGACATTCCAGTTGTGGTAGATTTTCATGACTTATTTCCTGATGAGCTGCCAGGCATGCCGCCTGTGCGCGAGGTTGAGTTCACCGTCGACTTGTTGCCAGGTACGGGCCCTATTGCTAAGGCACCCTACCGTATGGCACCGGCTGAGATGAGGGAGCTGAAGCTACAGCTGGAGGACCTCCTCGACAAGGGATTCATTCGACCTAGTGTTTCTCCTTGGGGTGCTCCAGTGCTGTTCGTCAAGAAAAAGGACGACAGTATGCGACTCTGCATCGACTACCGCGAGCTTAATGCGGTTACAGTCAAGAACAAGTACCCATTACCACGGATAGATGATTTATTTGATCAGCTGAGAGGGGCCAGTGTGTTCTCGAAGATAGATCTCAGATCTGGCTACCATCAGATTAGGATCGCAGAGGGTGATATTGAGAAGACAGCTTTCAGGACACAGTATGGACACTATGAGTTCACCGTTATGCCATTCGGATTGACGAATGCGCCAGCCATATTCATGGACTTGATGAACCATCTTTTTAGAGAGCATCTTGATAGTTCAGTTGTAGTCTTCATCGACGATATTCTGATCTATTCAAAGACTAAGGAAGATCATGAGTTACATTTGAGACAGATGTTGAATATTATGAGAGAGAACCAGCTGTATGCCAAACTCTCTAAGTGTGAGTTTTTGTTGGACAGCGTGTCATTTCTAGGACACATTATATCAGCTAGCGGCATATCTGTAGATCCTGCTAAGATAGAGGCAGTGAAGAGTTGGCCAAGGCCGAAGACAGTCACCGACGTCCGTAGCTTTCTGGGTTTGGCAGGGTATTATCGAAGATTCGTGAAGGACTTCTCCAAGGAAGCCAAACCAATGACAAATCTAATGAAGAAGGAATCCCAGTTCTTATGGTCTACAGAGTGTGAGCAGTCCTTTCAGACGCTGAAGGATCTCCTGACATCGGCGCCCGTTCTTACTATCCCTGAGGGCACCGATGGGTTCGAGGTATATTGTGATGCCTCTGGAACCGGTCTAGGCTGTGTGCTTATGCAGCACGGGAAGGTAGTTGCTTACGCATCCCGATAGCTGAAGAAGCATGAGGTGAATTACCCCACACACGACCTGAGTGAGTTAGGCGCAGTAGTCTTCACTTTGAAGATCTGGCGACATTATTTGTATGGTGTGACAGTCACTATCTACTCTGATCACAAGAGTCTACAGCATCTCTTCTCTCAGAAGGAGCTGAACATGCGACAGAGAAGATGGGTCGAGTTCTTGAAGGACTACGACATAGACCTGAGGTATAAAGAGGGCAAAGCAAATGTAGTTGCCGACGCCCTGAGCCGCAAAGCTCATTCATTGTTTACGCTATAGTAGCAAACAGCAGTATGATTGATGAGATACGAGCTGCACAGGAGAGTGATCACTATATGCAGAGTATCAAACAGAAAATGTTAGAGGGTTGTTATGAAAGACAAAAGTATGATTTCAAACTGTGTAATGATGGCATGTTACGACTGAATGGCCGATTATGTATTCTGGAGTCGTCTCCTGCCTGATGAAGGAGAAGATACTCCAGGAGGCTCATTGCTCGTCCTTATCCGTCCACCCTGGTTCTTCGAAGATGTATAAGGATTTGAAAGTTCATTTCTGGTGGAGCGGGATGAAGAAGGATGTAGCTGAGTATGTGGCTAGATGCTTGACCTGTCAGAAGAAGGTTAAGTTTGAGCATAGGAGACCCGGAGGTTTAGTGCAGTCTATGCCTATTCCTTGTTGGAAGTTCGAGGACATCTCGATGGATTTCGTTGTCGGTCTCCCACCGACTAAGGGAGGACTGAACATGATTTGGGTCATTGTAGACCGTCTGACGAAGGTGGCAAAGTTTGTTGCTATGAAGGATACCTGGAACGTTCCAAAATTAGCGGACTTGTTCCAGAAGGAGGTGATCCGGCACCATGGTGTGCCAAAGACTATTGTTTCTGATAGGGACCCTCGATTTTTGTCCAGATTCTGGGGAAAGGTGCAGGAAGCCTTGGGTATGAAATTAAAGCTTAGTACGGCGTTCCATCCACAGACCGACGGTCAGAGTGAGAAGACCATCCAGACACTGGAGGACATGCTGAGAGCATGTGCCTTAGACTTTTAGGGGAGTTGGTTAGAGCGTCTACACTTGATACAGTTCGCCTACAACAACAGCTACCACTCCTCGATACAGATGCCACCATTCCAGGCACTTTATGGTAGACCGTGTAGGACTCCTTTATGCTGGTATTCAAATCTACCCCCCTTAGGAACTTTGTCCTCAAAGTTTGTGAATCTTATATCGTTACTCTCATTGGTACGCTATGCCAAGGTTATAATACATGTATAACCTTACAGACTCCTCAAGTCAGTCTCATTTTACACTACACATACCACACATATATCACAGCATGTATAGCAATCACAAATACTCTTATACTCTCTCCATGGAATCGGTCTGAAGACAACAAGGCACTACAGTCCACGAATCCATATCGAGTAATACACTACTGATCCCTCAGGTACCGGTCACTTTGGACTCTTACGCTCTCTGGTCCACGACCGTTTCATGACAAATGGGCACTTACTCTCTCTGGCCCACGGTCCCTTCGGTTCTGATCAAAACGTTACACATATACATATCCTCAGGCACTCTGGTTGACTCACTCAACACGGAATCGTCTCAGGGTACTCTCCCCGTCCCGCTGCCTTTGGAAAAATCACACACTGTCACCGCCCCAACCGGTCACTTAGGACCGCCGCACGTACGGTGTAATGGTTTTAAAACTAATACATGCCCACCGTTCTACCGGTCATCAAGACTTAAGGCCATAGCCATCGGCGGGTGATAGCAGTTTAAAAACCAGTTTTCATTTCCATCTTCATACTTGAAGAAATTCCTTTTCAAATTCTGTTTGGAAATTGTTTTTAAAACATCACACAACTCCAAATCAAATTTATGGTAGCTGCATCTTTTCTTAGGGTGATTACTTGTGACCACTTATAGGGAGCTTCGAGAATCATCCAACCCTGATGTGATCAGCATCAGTGTTGAACTATTCTTCCACTCCAATTTGTGTTCGGTTCCCTTGATCGCTAGCAGATCAAGTTCCACCTCCCACGTCAGTTTCAAACAAGCAGATAGTCAAACATTTTCGTTTTCTATCTTTTACTCTTTCTAGTCATACTCACGAAACAATTCGTTTCAATTAATCTCTAGTTCCTGGTACTTAGGTCATTTGTCATTCTCATTGCTTCACTACTTTACCTAGGTATTCCATACTTATGGCCTCTTTTCCTCAAATTGTTACTCAATTTAAAACACACAACATACAACTCCAAAGGATGGAACTCGCTCCATCAATCATTCTCAAATAAAATCACCTAGGGAACTCACTCCCTACAAGGTTACACATCGGTTTCATACCGATTCATACTCATCATAACTCATGTCTAATCTCACTAGACATATACTATTGGGATTCTCATTCCCCAGGAGTCTCTCTACTCCTCTTTTCAAATATTATATACTCGTTACTTGCATCTCTCATGCACATTAATCATAATCGCACAATGAATGGGTACATATGTTTATGTAACATAAGTTTCAATCATCAAAACAATTTCTTTTATGCTATGCACATAGTAGTTTACGCACTAAACGTAAAATATACTCTAAGCGGTTTCTCGCCCTACCCCCTTAAAAGGGGTTACGCCCACGTAACTAACCATATGTTATTACTAAACATTGTTCATTAATTCAAGTATCATGAAGTGTTTTAACTTCAATGCGGTTAATTAACTCATAACCAGGTTCGGTTCTAGCCTCTAAGGCTTCAGGCGTTTAGGATTAGCCAATTACTCACAATCACTAGGTATACTTAACCTTTGAATTACGGTCCACGAGCTTCTGCTGTGTGACCTGATAACTAGAGCTTAATTCGCCCGTTGGTATTCTCAATGTATTTAATCCACTCCCTTTTATCCCTTTGTGTCTTGGAAATAAAGGTTTTCAATCATCGCTAGGTATCTCTTACCGTATGCGAATTCGATAAGTTATAGATTTTCTCTCCAATTCTCTGGAAATCTATTTCGTATAACACTGTATACCTTTGTAATTATTCACTTATTTCCCGACTTGTTGTCGGTTGAGGTCAAGCTACTACTTAATATGTAGTGCTTCCTCGATTAACAGTTGCTTCTGAATTACGTTTGTTTACTTGTTTCTGTACAAGAATTCCCCCTCATACTACTCTGCATTAACCATTCATCGGTCCTGGGACCTGTGGGTTACAACCACATTCTTCGTGCATCTTTGGCCAAAGGCCGCACGGTTATTTCTCTAGATTCAAACTCAACAGGCTTCGTTGACATTTCTCAATTCCTGGCTCTCCCACTCGATCATTACCGCACAAGTGCAATACCAAAACACTCAGTCATACAGAGTGTAGAAGCGTAAACCCTTGACAGTAAATCTCTCATGAGATAGGAATGATTATGTCTCCTTACCACATTTTCTCATCAGCTTCGTATCATTATCTGTTACTGCGTATCATGCTCTACTCATTACAACATTCGCTTATATGGCATCCGCTACTACTTTAGCTTCCGCTCATGTACTCTCGCCATTTATACTATGGCTTGCCATTCACTTGGCTCAATAAAATATACTTCTTTAACTCTCTACGTTTATGGCGCATCGTTTATTCTGCAATTCATATTGCACACATACTGTGTTTACTACTCAACCGATTACTCTCTCGGTTTCTTTCCACTGCTATCAAAGCCTTTCTACATACTATCTCTGTTCAAATTATTCCTTGGCAATAATCACCTGCTCAAGTATCATTACACCGCTCTAGCGGTTTCACATTACATACTTAGGTGGTAGCCTTTCTCTGGAAGATTCACGCAATTACCGCTCCATAGGATCCACAATAACAAGTGGTGTCCCCACTCTAAGGTAGTGGTTCGTGCTCCACAATAACTCTTATGCCTTTATGCATATGTTTTGCAACGTTTGAATCTACGAATTGTAGTTGGTTCTATCGGCTTACAAGCCACCTTGCCTCGAGTCATGCTCCATGCGGCCTGTTTATATAGGTTTCTGCTTCTCCGTATACCATTAAATGGTTTGGAGGTATTACTGGGTTTTTGATATGGTTGTCTCATCACGCTTCCGTACATGGAAGTCCCTCTAAGTTTCTTGATATTAATTCATGCCTTCTGGCAATCTAGGGTACCCCGTGTTACGTGGGATCCCTTCGGGTTCTACCCGAGTGTTCTCTTTAACACTTGTGTTCTCAACACGATGTTTTGTTGAACTACTGTTGACTCCGGCACCCTTCTCGGATTGCTCCTGGGTGTTACTGGAGTTTGTCATCTCATCTGGCCTGAATTCATGGGTATATTCAGTTCCTTACTCCGCCTTGCGGTTATATACTTGACTATCCCGTTTAGGGTTGTAATGTCTCCCATTATTGGGTAGATCCTTGGTACTTTTCCTTTACCTTCTTGGTCAGGTTGTCATTCTCTTCAGTGAAGTATACTGTGGGAACTCTATCCCGTTATCGAACATTAATATGTTCTTTTAGGCTTTCGCCATATTGCTTACACTGGTATTCATTCCAGTCATTATGTATTTCCTCCTTGATTCCTGAGACATATCCCATGTCTATACTTAATACTCTGTGCTTCACACACTTATCCACGCTATGTCCTTAGGTCCGTCACCTTACTGGTTTCTAGACTCCTTACCTTGGTAAGCTTCCTTGTGTTCTTCGATCATTCGAGGTGTCCAACTGTCTTGGTTTGAATTGGCTCTTCTTCGTCCGTAGTATGGAGTGGGCTACTTCCCGTGTTCCGTACTCTACTTGTATACATACATGGAGTATCTTATTGATACGTTGCCACTTACCCGACTAACTCATAATTGGTCTATCAGGCCCGCAAGCTCCTTCGGAGTGCGGTCGTCCCATGTCTCGTGTGTACACTTGTAGTGTCGGTCACACGCCTAGATGAAGTATTCTGCTGCCAACTCCTCTTATATCATTCAAGATAATTTACCGTGGTTCTCTGGTTTGGTTTTAAAAATTTGGGGGTTTTGGAAAAATTTTGCGTTTGAGAGAAAAGTTGAGTTTGAAAGAAAATCTACATGGCATTTCAATGCGGTTGCTTCTTACCGAGTCCAGCTTCTCGCTGACTGGTATGTTCTTCATACATGATCAGGCCTTTAGGCCTTTTCAAGGTTTTGTTTCATCGTTCTTATGGTGTCTTGCCATATGGCTTCTCTCGCCATTTTGGTACTTACTAAGTACTGGTCGCTTGTCAAAGCTCTTCTTATAAGTCCCGCTATTACTGCACTTGCCGTGGCAAGTGCGCGGTACTGGCGGTTTTTGGGTAACTCATACCGGTCACGTATTGTTCACATTGTATTTGGTAGCCTCGTTGGCTCTTCCTTGATCCCTTAGTTTGGATAACTGCTCCTTGGAGCTGCTTCTCATTCCTCTTGACATGACTGTCATTCATTTAGGTGCTCCTCCACTCTCGGAGTTCCTTAATTACTTTAATTATATGCTTTACCTTGTTGCTCGTTCCCACGTCTTTACTGTGGTTACCGAGGTTTAACTTATTTAGGTACTACTTCTATAGTCATATTCGGGTATCCCGTAGTTATGCTCGTAGCTGTCTAAGCTGTATCAGTAAGTATTGCAATCTCTTTGGGTGTGGCAGGGTGGATGCATCTACCTTTGACTAGATTCTTAGTAAAATGGGTATACCGTTGGTGGTATTATTTAACTATGGTGGTCCGTAGACATGTGTCCCGGTTCTCGTTAGTTCTTATCAGTCCGTCTTGTCGCACGATTGGTGCATCCTTCTTACTGCTGCTCGACCAGCTGGGTTCTCGCGACTGCTAAGCATGTCGCCCCAGGCTGCCGCAGATTTCGGTCTCCTTGGATTAGGATTTCTCGATCTCCCGCCATTGTGTGCGGTAATTGTCGTTCCAGTGGGATCCGTCTCTGGGATCTCCGGTTCTCGGGATCTACCACATGACAGATTCTGGTTCATATCGAAATAATAATTAAGTGCCAGATCGGATTCCCCATCTCTCTGGCGTTCCTTCCCAAGCTTTTAAATACGGGTTTGTGGAGGGCGGGTCTGGTATTGTAGGTATCCAGATCATACTGGAAGTTCCTAACTAGCGCATCTCTCACGCTACCACTCAACCCATAGCCCTAAGTCTCTAGTTCCTAACTCGGTATCTCCTAAGCTCGGTATTTCCAGTCATCAGAGCGATACTTTGCTCTGATACCATTTTTGTAACACCCCAACCGTTAAGCTCGTCATTACCTCTTAAATTGTCACCAATTACTCTTACTCATGCAGCGTAACTCTAATTACAACGAGGGGGTGAAACAACGCCGTTAGCACCCATATGTTAACCAGGCCTTCCTTGCATACCGTAACGGTCTGATAAACTGGAACAACCGAGTACACAATACAAATACAATACTCAAATCATTTTCTACTATACCGAGTCTACAATAAATGGATGCCGACAACATATTCAGTCTCACACCTCCTTCAATACATAAGTAATTAAAACTACTACCCATGCAACCCACCGCCCCCGTCCTACTCTCGAACGGTAACATCTTCGGTGTACCTGTAAAATAAAAACATCGCCCCTAGGGGCTCAGCTTAACGCTGCATATGAAATTCGCATACCCCGAGCGCTAACCGGGGTACGCCGACCACTTAGTCGGATATACATGGAGTTCATTTTAGTCAAACAACATGCATCATAGCAATACAATAAGTACATGTAATGCTCAAGGAATCTACATCCAATCATGGAACACAATTCCTAACTAACATAACAAGGTTGTTAGTTGTATCTGGTTACTCTTGGCTTGAGGGTTTATGCTACTATCCTTTACTACCTCACTATGCCTTGTTTACTTATTCAATACCTCACCCGCTCTCTCGGGTTACTTATTCATATACACACCCATTCTCTTGGGCTACTCGTACTATACTCACCCACACTCTCGGGTTACTTATTCTCATTATCTCACCCATACTCTTGGGTTATTTATACTCATTATCTCACCCACACTCTTGGGTTATTTATACTCATTATCTCACCCACACTCTTGGGTTATTTATACTCAAGCTCTTGTAGATTCTCGAGACGCTACAGGTCTCCTACATCACGCTTGTACTCTTAATACATACTTAGGCCAAAACTCATGGCTCTCTAGCATAGTCTTACTTCCCCGGTTTCGACCCTACTCCGGGTCTAGCATGGTGGGAAGGTTCAACTAGCTCACGAAACTCTCTCTTAGTTCCTATCTCTTTTTACTTAGGTCCGACTACTCTCGGACTACTCTCATTCCCATACACTCCTCTCTCGGAGTTTTAATAAAATTATGTATATTAGTCTAGAAGCATCACTCTCGATGTTTCTAATGACTTGGGAACATTACTTTAGTTCGGTTAATCTTAGGTTTTAAAAGTTACCCATACATTCCACTTACTCATACTTTCGGTTAATTTCTTAAATTGGTAAAATCCTCATATAGGAGGTTGACCGTGTCTCAAGGGAGCTACTAATCCTTAGGTCTCGTTTACCTTCTTTACTAGTTCACATCTTCAAACTATCGTTAATCCTCTTGAGGGAGGTTCACTTATCTTTCCACTCTCATTTGTTTCGTGGATTGTGTCATTATGGTTTACTAACCGTTATCGGGTAATTACTCAACCCGCACATCTCCTTATATTCTAGGGAGTTCATATGTTTGCGTTTTCTTTATACTTTAACGGATAGTTTTGTGTGTTGCCCATTTTCGTTATCATAAGCATCGACCCGATCTATGGGTCTCTAGCCAAACGTTACTCACTAGGAGTCGGTCTTACTCTATGTTAGACCACACCGGCATACAAGTATGTTAGCTCATTCAACATACATCAAGACATACATAATCAAACAAGGGATTATTTTCATGCTTTAATCTTGATTAAGCCGGCACACAAACACACAAATCAACGTAACTCGGTTAGCACGCGGAGTATGAGAAAATCATACCTTTCACCATGGATATACTTTACCGGGTCACCACTCGTTCCTCGGTTCACACTTGTTCCACTGATAACATTCAAATGTTTTTATTAACATCAAAGTGTTACGATATGTAAAACTATTACTCCCGTACTTAACCCCGTTATCCCGTTTAACTTAGTTTTACTCATGTGTTCTTAAACTCACAACTTTCTCATTCACTTATCAAACTTGTTTACACTCTTTATGACCTTTAAACATCATTAATCAGGTCATAATTACCTTATACTATCATTTCCCAACATTACCCATCCTTAATTAAGCTTTAAAATAGTTTCTGTACAATTTTTGGGGTGGTCCGGGTTACTGTCCGAGTTTGCAAACCCGGACCCCAACTTGGAAAAACCCTCGGGTAAGATTTGGGACTGGTCCGGGTTTGTGTCCTAGTTTGCAAACCCGGACCACATGGTTACAGAACTCTCGGGTATGATTTAGGGGTGGTCCGGGTTTAGGTCCTGGTTTGCAAACCCGGACCACTCCTTTGATAAACCTTTCTGCCGTGTTTTGATGCTGGTCCGGGTTTGTGTCCTGGTTTGCAAACCCGGACCAGTTGCAGTTTTGCAATTTATGTAAGTTTTTCAACTTGTTTCAACTCTAAACTACCACCAATCTCTTCCCTAATATTCACACATATATTATAACATGTTTTGACATTGTTTAGGCATTCAAAACTAACCTAAACCATTCTATATATTCATCTGTCAAATAACTCATTTCACTGTAACTTTTTCCTGTTACAGTTGCAAGTTCTTACTTCTGTTGAAGTTTTCAATCCTTTCTTTCTTGCCATCCTATCTCCACGCCTTAATACACTCAAGTCCATACATTCCTAGGCAAATTTTGACAGAGTTTGTTTACATTCCTAGGCATTCTGCACACACTAATCAGCTCACAAAATCTGTTTTTCATCCCTGTTATATAAGCATTAAACTTTCCTGCAGCACATTGTTTTCCCACCTTGTACATACATATGTAATAGTTTGCTCTCAAGGTTTATTTCCCACATTTAAACCACATTAAACAATCTCATTACTTGTTCAACCTTGTAGTTTCATGACTACACTCACATTTACATTCAATTCACCTTAAAAATCTATTTCCCCAAGACAACAATTCAACTCAAGGTAGGCTCAATTACCTTGCTAGTTTCGGTTTCTCTTCCTTCCTTCCCTTCTTTTCTCTTCTTTCTCTTTCCCTCTTGATTCTTGTTTCTCAATCAGCCAACAACTCACGCTAGCCAGTCCAAGAACCACACACTAATTCAAATACTATCCTTAATATCAAAACCCTAGAATTTTAAGGAGGGTTCTTAAGGTTTTAAGAAGATTACCTTGGAAAATCCAAAAGGATGAGCTTGCAAATCAAGTGGGGCATTTCCAGAACTCCACAAAGGCAAGGTGCAACCGGCTGAAATGGAAGAGAATTTTCAACGTGGGGAAAAATTCTCCAAATTTGCAAAACTAGCTCGAAATGGTCTAAGCTCTTACTTATTATTACCTTAAGGCATCAAGGTGGTGAAGGAGAGTCAAAATCAGCTCACCAAGCTTTGAAAGCTCCAACACCCATGGAAGTGAAGGTGGAGAAATCAAGGTTTGAGGGGTGGAAAATGTAGCCCTCGCCGATACGAATCTAACGGTATATTTTTGTGTGATTTGGTGGAGAATCGAACAAGATAATGGAAGGAGAAGTTGGAGGTGGTGAGCTGTTTGGAATCGCCTCACGTACAGAGGAGGAAGAAGGAGTTTACAGAGAGCTGGGGCAAATCGTGAAAATGAAGAAATAAAGGAGGTGAGAGGTTTTAAAGCCCCTTTTCACTATTCCCTTTTACTTTATTTATTTGTCTCCTTGTGACTTAATAAGCTAACAAGCTAATTAAATGTGTGTGTGTACTAATTAAAATCGGCCCCACACAAAATACTAACTGGTAGCGTTTTTCATTTTTTACAGGAAACGCTCGATAATTTACCCGGTTTAGCACTATTCACTAACCGGGCCCGTTTTTCGGATTTTCTCGTTTCTTCATTTTTAATGGTTATTAAACTTCCATTAATACTTAATTATAGTTATTTAATCAACTATAATTTTTACGGGTCCGTTTGACCACTTAAAGTTACGTTTTCGGGTTTTCTCGAAAAGCGTGCTATAAAACTCCGTTAGCATTTTTAATCCATTATTTAGATTCGTTTTCTTCGGGAATTATTCCCACATATTAATTAGGCATAACTAAGCCTTAGGAGTCCATCTCGGACCCTAACGAGATCATATTTCTCCTTTATTCATTTAATGCGCGTTTTAGCGTTTTGCGCATTCTCTTTTCCTTTTGGTTTCATTCTCTTTACCAATACTTTCTAGGCACCATTAGGCCTCTAATAATCATATTAGAGTAATTTAATCACCATTTTTAGATCCGGGGTATTAAAGTTGGGCTGCTACCCAATGTGTAGTGCTCTCTCAGTTATTTCCCACACTTGAGGTATATCCCATACCGGTACTTGGTATTTAGTGCTATTGTAGTTACTTATTGCTAATCATGCCTCCACATTTGGTTTTGTACATGTATTCCTTCATCGGTGCGGCCTTGCATTTCTTATGCATCGGCCATTACAACATTATTCCTCCACAATTAACATGTTTCCAATTCCTAGCTATCCCACTCGATCATTACTGCGCAAGTGCAATACCAAAACACTCAGTCATACAGAGTGCAGAGGCGTAAACTCTTGGCAGCAAATCTCTCATGCGATTCGCAACAGAATTCACACTGTGTTTCATCGAGACTCTGATCTCGTAATACTGGCTACTGGCTTACTGCCTAGTTATTTGCTATCACTTACCTTGCATCTCCACTGAGTTTAACTCATAACTGGTCTTATCTGCCATATTATTATTCAACAACACCTATACAACGGTCGCTTGCTGCGCACCGTGCTCTTACTCCTTGTATAACATCAGCTTATATCGTATTTACTACCACTTTAACTTCCGCACATATACTTACATCACTTTCACCACTCATTTGACTGATTGTTGAATATCCTAGTCTTTGAGTCTTAATGCTCCTTGAGCATTGTCCATCACACATTTAGCGTCACACACGTACGGTGGTTTCTATTAGACTTATTACCCTTCCGGTCTCCACAAGTGGTAGTAACCATATTGGTCCACCCTTAACGTATTCCCTGTACTTAGTTCACCTAACTACCGCTCCCGTGGTTTCACAATATCGGGAGGTATCCCCACTCTTAATGCGGTGGTTCGTTCTCCACTCTATTCACTTATACAACATAAACTTCTGCAATCAATCAAATTTACATAACATATCTTGCTTGTATCTTATAAGCCTTATTGTCTTAAGTTGCGCTCATTGTAAGCTGTCCACATTCATTTATTTCTCTGTGCAACATTTCATGATTTGGATATTATATTGGGCTCCATGACAAAGTCGTTGCATCACGTTTCTTTTCACGGGATGCCCCTTAGGATTGCCAGTCCGTCTCCTAACAACTTATGTCTAAACTAGGTGTTAGTTTCAACCCTTGTGCTTCTATCATGTCATTTCGTGCAACACTTGTTGATGCGAACACCCTTCAAGGATTGCTCCTGGGTGTTGCTAAGTTATGCCATTACATCAGGTTCGCACTTATTGGTATACTTAGTTAGCCACGCCGTTTGCGTTCTTAACTGGCTTATTATCTTCTTCTGTGAAGATCAACATTTCCTGGTAGTGTAGGTACTCATTCTGGGAGTTTCATCCCGTTCATTGCACACTAATGTGTCCACATTAGGCATCTGCCTTGCTATGTATAGGCTGGGTCACCGTTCCAACTATCATGCTTATCCCTGAGGATCCTTAAGACATATGCTATGTCTTTAATAAAAGTTGCACTCCGCACCTCCTGACTCTTAAACATTTCCTTGAAAGGAATTCACTAATTCCTTTAGTCTCGTTAACTTAACTGAGTTCCTTTACTTTAACCATCCATGGTAATCCTTAGCTCTTGTTTGATTTATACTGCTGACCGTAGTACGAAGTCGACTACTTCCCGTGTTTCGGACTCTACTCGTATACATATGTGGGGGTACCATACTGATACATTGCTACTACCCAACTAACCCATAAATAGGTCTGTCAGGCCCACAAGCTCCTCACGGAGTGTGGTCGTCCCACATTACAGTTGGTACACTCGTAGTGTCCGTCACACGCCTAGGGAAGTATTCTTGGTTGTCAACTCCCTTGTATTGTCTTGTGACATCATGCATTCCATGCTTCCCGAACTTAATCGAGGGAAAGTTTATCCACTGTTGTATCTTTATCAACTACCCTTGGGTTTACTCGTTTGGTTTAAAAGAAGTTTTGAAACAAAATGGGTTTGAAAGAAACTTTGGTTTGAAAAAGAGTTTTGAAAAAATCCGAGTTTGAAAGAAAAATTTTTTATGGTATTACAATGCCTTCTTGTCTTAACCAAGTCTAGCTTCTTGCTGACTGGTGTACTTCCAATTACAGAGGTTAGGCTATCAAGCCCTTCCACGGTCATGATGATCTCACTTAACTTCATGGTACTTACTAAGTACTTCGTATTGTTAACACTTTCCCGACAGCCCTGTTATAGCAGCACTTGCCATGGCAAGTGCGCCATGCTAACTGGCTATCGGTTCAACACACACACCGGTTGCGGTATCATTTTTACCCGCACTGTCATCAGTGGCCTTGTTGGCCCTCACTTGATCTTACAGTCTAGACATTAAATCCTCTGGGTGACTTCTCACTGTATTCACATGATAATCATTAACTAGGGTGTTTCCCATTCTGGGAGACCCTTCTCACTTAGCATTGTATCTCCTTCGTAGCCCATTCCACGTATTTGTCGTGGTTACTGAGACCTGTTCTCTTGTTTGGGTACTACGTTGTAGTTCATTAGTCGGTTGGTATATCGTTGGCGTACCATTTAACAACTGTGGCCCCGTAGACACTCGTCTCGGGTTCCATTATTTCACTTCTTGCCTGTTGCATGGTCGGCGCGTTGCAAGCTGGTTATTCTCGACTGCTCAGCATGTCGACCCAGGTTGCCGGAAATTCTATTCTCTTATACACAAAATTCTTCATTCTTCGCTATTAATGCGGTTAACATTGTTCAGGTAGAAACCGTCTCCGGGATTCCCACTCTTCGGGATCTACCGTATGACTGGTTCTCCGTTCTCACAGAAGTACTTAATAACAGCCAGATCGGGTATTCCCGAGTATGAGAGGACTTTCATCTCTCTAGCGTTGTTTCCCAAGTTATAAAACAGGGATTGTGGAGGGCGGGAAGGATGTTGTAGGTTTCTAGTACACACTGGTAATACCTAACTAGCGTATCTCTCACGCTATCACTCAACCCTTTACCCAAATTACTAAAATCCTAACTCGGTACTTCCTAAGCTCGGTAATTCAGTCATCAGAGCGATACTTCGCTCTGATACCACTTTTTGTAACACCCCATCCAACATCAACACACTTAACAACAAACTGCAGCGGAAAACATACTTCATCACATTGCTTAACTCGTTGGTGTTACACGCCGTTAACCACCCACGTGGCTAACAAGGCTATTACAATCACAGGCCGCCCAACACTTAGTCGATTTTCTCCTTGTTTTTCGCCAATAGAAATCAGTTTGTTGCCCTATCTTGTGACCTCCATAACTTTCTCTCGTTTGTAATTTTTGAGTGTCGTCTTTTGCATTCTCTTCTCCTTAATCTCCTCTTTCCAACCATAACTCATACATCTTCTAACTCATCCTACATCGACGGTAATATTGATCCAAAGTTGCCACATTGCGAATTCGTAACCCAGAATTCTGGTTTTCTCTGAAATCAGGTAAACTTCGTCTTGCCATAACGTCTTCGTTTCTCAGCCA
>CM041780.1:36518187-36559029 GCA_023374045.1 Limonium bicolor | reverse complement strand
TTATTATTTGCCATGTTTGGATGTTTTAATGCCTTAGTTCTCATAGAACAACTATGTGCCAGAATATGTTCAAATAGAACATGCTGCTTGATCGGTTTCGGGTATTGGTGCATTATTTGCTTCTCTTTTCTTGTTGTTTAGGTTTCTCACTGCATTTGTTTATCGTTTAGAAACTCGCAACATTTACTCTGGACGACACGCATACTGTCTGTGACTCATGAGGAATATCTCGACCCCTGAAAAACTTCAAGTGTGAGGAAGAACATCTTCCTCAATCTATAACACCAGGGGAGTCTCAGTTCCTAATTTTACTTATTGATGTTCCACCTTTCTTGCGTTGAGGGTTATTTATTGCTTATGCGTCTATTATGAGTATAGCATGTTTTGAAAGATCTTTTCACTACTTTTTCTATGAACAATGAGGACATTGCTCCTCTTAAGTGTGAGGAAGGAAAGACCTTTCCCTGAAAACATGCTAGTTGTTCTTTAATGCCACACTTACTTTTTGCTGCTCTAATGACTGTGCACACCAATAAAAAAAATTACAGGAGCATTTGAAATTAAACCAAGTGACAACCGTAAGAATCGTTTTGCTTGATGAGATTTGATAAATAATTTTATTTCAAAAATACTCTATTTTCACTGAAACCAGGTGGATTAGCTAGTTGTGGAAACCAAATTATTTTAGCTTGGGATTTTGGAAATGAAGTGAATGTTTGGAATGAAAAGGATAAGGCAAGGTACTCCACTGATCAAATTTTTTTTCCTAACAATAGCAGGCCTCGTCTATCCGGTTATTAAGTCTTAAGGGTGCCTTAACACCAATCTACCTAAGGTCTCGGGATCTGGGATAGTTGGCCCAACACCATCTCAAGGATAGAGAGAAAAGTCTGGGTTACAGAATAACTCTGCAAGATCTCAAATATTAGTTTGTTTTATACATAACTCTTGGAGATAAATGCTTTCGCTTACAAAAGAGATAATTGCAGTTAAAAATTATACTTTTGATCATGAGTGCGTGGTGTTGAAAGGTATTGCGGAATAAGGCAGTACTTCACACCCCTTGTCATCCAAAGGTTAGAGGAATGAAAATTGGTGGAAAGTCCCAAGCTAAGTTAACTTGTTTTCTACAATCTAGTTTCTCTATGCTTTTACAAAATTGTTCTTCTTTCACTGTTTGTGAAAACCTACCTCTAAAGAGCAAGATTATTCTTTCATTTGTCACTTTGCTTGATTTCCCTCTGCACCTGTTTAATCTTGAGATTATGTGACAGTTTTAGAGACATTCTTATTCTTTAATTGCTTGAGGACAAGCAAAAGCTTAAGTGTGAGGAAGTTGATAAGTGTGAAACATATAGGCTTGTAAAGGTTTAATTACCTTATAATCTGCTACAATTTAAGCAATGTTTCCCACTTATTCTGTGTTTTTCCTAAGATTGATGTTTTGATATGAACTGATGCACTTTATATGTTAAATATAGGAAAAACCCAGGGAAATGAAGATTTTACATCATAAGGATTTCAACGCAACAAACGGGGAACAAATCAGGGACAGTGACACAAAAATTGGTCGTGTCCGGGTCAACCAGGCCGGACGCAGAACCGGACGTCTCATGTCCGGATCTGTGTCCGGGTCAACTTAGCCGGACGTGACCCAACCGAGAATTCTATGTCTTGTCCGGATCCGGACAGCGACCCGGACATATTCCGAGATTCAGATCCAAAACCGCTGTCTCACGTCCGGATCCGGACGCAGATCCGGACGTCACACAGAGCTAAAAAATAAAAATGCAACCGTGCTGATAATTGGCTTTCGGCACAATTATCAACCGAAAGCGAGCTTTGCCCATACTTCCCTTAAATTAAGGCACCCATGCTCAATTACTCACAACACACCAAACTTCCACTATCGATTGTTTTCCTTTCTAATCCTATATAAACCCACCTTCTATTTCATTTCAATTCGCACCTGACTCTCTGAGTCTCTCCATTACACATTCCTCTCTTCTCCCTCTCTACACAACATCACTTCCACGATTAATCATCCATCTCCAATCATAAATCCTTCTCTGTAAACCTTCACCCTCACTCACAGACAAAACCTGCTCGCAGCGCTTCATTTACCCGCGTCCGGATTGACGTCCGGATCCGGACAGCACCAGGACAACGTGTCCGGATCTACGTCCGACCCAAGATAGTCGGACGTGACTCAGACATTTGTGGAAATTGCAGACTCGACCACGGCTTCTAAAATCAGTTTTTATGCTAAATCCCTCTATCCTTATGCTGTTTATATTGAGCATTGTTATTTTGTCTATGGCTGAGTAGTCGCTTTTAATTTCGGTTTACTATGTATCTCTAGAATAATTATTTATGAACCTTTGTGATTTTCTGCAGTACAATAGAATAAAGTTCTTTTCCCTTATGAATTCCTAGACTTGTTAATCTGATCAATTAAATAAGTTTATCAGTTTGTTAGCTTATAAGTGAGAACTGCGGCTATCAATTGACTACAGGGAAAGAACCAGTTAGTATAGAGATGGTAATTCCTCTAAAACACTAGCTGACCATTAATTTAGACTACACTTAAAGCAATTAGTAAATAGTGGATTCATAACGAGAGTTAGGATTCGGTCTTTGCTAATTAGAATTCGTGGAGCGGGAGACCGAATACGAGTTATCTTTATTCTAAGGTTTTATTCAGAATACTGTAGAAATCACTTAGGGGAAGAAATTGTAATCTAGAGAGAAGTAGTAAACCAGAATTTCCTTTATCAAACAAAAATCAAAACAATTATTTACATGTTGTTTATTGCCTTTTGAACTCTTTTACAACATTCACCATCACATACAAAAACCCCCAATTTCCTGTTATTTGTTTTGTGTGTAAGTAGAAATTAAACTAGTCGCTGCCTCCTTGGATTCGATACTCAGGGAATACTCCGAGATTTAAAACTTGCTATAATCGACCGGTACACTTGCCGTTAGGTTAAACCCAGCACAATTTACCGTTAGGTTTTACCCCAACACCTCCTGAACATGCACAGGGTAATACTTGGCTCGCAGCAGAGCCGTGTACTCCCTCCAACCAAACTGAGGATCCGCCATCCGGTCCTCTCTCACAAGCTTCCACCAACTTTGTGCCGATCCCTTCAAGTAGTAAGCGGCAAGACGGACCTTGGCCCCAGCAGGCACATCCAAAGTCTCGTAGGCGGTCTCCAACTCGGAGATGTACGCCTTCAGCTTACGTGGGTCGGTCTCCCCATGAAATGACGGGGGTCTCAAATCTGCCAATGTCTTGACCCAGTTGGTCTCTCGTGGCGGTGGCGGTGGTGGTTGAACTTCGGGCTGTTGCCCCTGCTGAATCGCAGCTACAAGTTGTGGGACCATTTGGGCTACGGCGGCCGCTACAGCTTCGGCCATGGCTTGTGCCATAGGGTTCTCTCCCTGGTTCCCAGTGTCACCAATGCCGCTTCCGCGGCCTCGACCTCGCGGTCTACCTGACATCTGAATTCACATGAACACTTATTAGCATTATGCTTACACACTTATCGGTTCCAACGGTTGTAACGTTTCCCGACAATAAGGTATCTCCACACTTAGTTAGTGGTTAACCTTTCCATAACTGCTCACTTAGGTAACTGTGGTTAGGTTTCCTAACTCGGTATATTCCTAAGCTCGGTATTCTAGTCATCAGAGCGATACTTCGCTCTGATACCACTTTTTGTAACACCCCTACCACACACTTACTATTAACTGGAGTTGCAGCGGAAAATAAACAACTAAACAATAACTAAACGATTGGTGCTACAACGCCGTCAACCACCCACGTGGTTAACAAGGCAGAATAAATACAAGTGTACCGGTCTGATGATCAGACTCCCGAGCATAGAACTAAAACCATAAATACATCATATACAATACCGAGTATTTAATTACATTTCTTCATTGTAAACTGCCAATATACCGCCATAGTAGTATCAACGGAATCAAAATATAATGCCACAGGAGCACAGTCACATCCCGGGCTCAACATCCAAAATAACCCAAAAGTACATCTGCAGCCTAGAACCTACAGCCACTCTGCTTCCTCGATCCTCATCCTGCAGTAAAAATATGGAGCCCCCGAGGGGGTCAGCAGCCCTTGGCTGGTATGGTTAACGCGCAGCCCATCGGCTACCGGGATACGCGCAACTAATTGTCATGATAACATGGCATTCATTTTAAACATAACATAACAGAACATGTGGCATAGCATTATCATTGCATAGCACAACATCACATCCACAGTGGACACTCTTTCCACAATCACAAACCAAGAAGGTTAAACAACATAAGAGCCTAGAGAATGGTTCACTCTCATGTTAAGCTCGTTACACACACTCATTACCGTTTTGTTATTCGAACGAGTAACTTAAGTCACAGATGGTTCGGATATAGTGACCCGAACACACCACACAAACACATGTTCCCACTAAACCGATCATAAGTCAGAATAGGTAAGCTTTGGAGGAAGCTAGCGGGAGATCGAACGCCAAATTAAAGAGAACAATCTTAACAACATAAGAGTCGAATCTGATTCAGATATCTACTCTTAAACTTACATGCATGACCGGACAACCGGATTCCTCACTTCCCAGTTAGCACTTGTTAGAAGTTCACCAGTGGAACTTAACAAACAATTCACAAGAAGTGGTAAGTCATGTTAGACACAGGGAAATGAGACAATACATCACATTAATATGAACAACTGTAAGCTCATTACATGATTAAGTCTTATAACGTCATAAACACACAGAAAAACAAACAACACACAAGCCGGTGTAAACCGGTAGGCAACAGACTGCAAGAAAACCATACCTTGGTCCTTGCTTCGATTGATTTCCACCGTAGGTCACTCCTATACATGTTTAAGAATGTCGGTTAATTACTTACTTAACTTCAAATTTATTAAGTGTTTAACATGTTTATATGACATGTTTTGATGTCTTAACTTATACTTGACTATCCACATTATACCCCCTAAGGTTTATTACTTAAGCCATTCTTGTTTGTTTTTTTTTACAAGTTTAGGTCCGACCGAACTTACCCAAAGGTCGGTCCATTCCAGAGCACACCTTACCGCGAGAAATTCTACTCCGACCGACCTTGCATGTTCGGTCGCAAGTTCGGTATATTCCCGAGAGTTTCTTCCCTTTGAAAATTCAAGCCTGACCGATCTTGGCAAGTTCGGTCGCAAGATCGGTCGATTCCCGAGACTTACTCACGTACAAAAATTCAGGCATGACCAAACTTGTAAGTCCGGTCCCAAGTTCGGTCTATTCCAGAGACTCAATCCGTACTAAAAATCCATGCCCGACCGACCTTGCAAGTCCGGTCCCCAAGGTCGGTCCATTCCAGAAACCAATTCTCGCAAGGTAAACTGGGCTCGACCGATCTTGGCAAGTTCGGTCGCAAGATCGGTCTGCTCCAGACCCTTATTTTTCATTGCCCATGTAACTCCAAACTTCACCTCATATATCCTAGTATGTCCTAACCTTATTTGGGCACTTCAAACACACCTTAAGACCTCCTTAAAACTCCATACATCATTCACTAAAATCCTCCTCAAGCATTTACACAAATTCTTATAAAAAGGTTTACACTTATAATGTTTTTAACTAAGTTTCTATGTGGTGTCTCATACCTATAACTCCCACTATTCCTAAATGTTTTCTCATCACTACAACATCAACTCCCAAGCATCTTTTCTTCCTAAACAACTCCTTGAACATCTTTACAAGTTTATAGCTCCCCATGCAACAAATCACTTCATCCTTATCCACCAACATTGCACAAGTCCTAAATACAATCTCACCATGAATCTTGAAATGTCCCAAAGCATTCTTTTGCATTCTAAATTCTCTAGAACATTGCCTAAGCCCTTTTTACATCTTTAAACACCTTAATGCATATTTCTTCCACTAGTTGAACACTTAACCATTCTAACATTTCCTAACTTACCAAACTCATTTTAAACCCTTAGAACTCCTTGTTTATTACCTAAATTTTGACATAGGTTCTCCTAGAACATTACCAAACCAAGACACATTGTTTTCACCATCAAACAACCAAGAGCACTAAAATCCATCAAACACATTCTTATACACAAACTTCACACATTTAGCACTACATCACAATATAGTGCATAACTTAAATTGCATGGCACTTAGGCCCTTAAATAACATGGCTCTTAGGCCCTTAAGATGCATAAATCATAAACACTGAATTTCCCACATTATATTTGCCTTTGACCTGCAAATACACTCAACAACACATATGTCTTTTACTAAGCCTTTGAGAACATTTTACTAAGTCATTCACCATTGGCTCCTTAGATCATTTTAATAAGAAATATAAGCTCATTTCTTCTAAGACTTTAAACCACATTAGCTTAGCACATTTACCTCTTTTCCTCACAACTTCTTTCTTGTTTCCTTGGTTAAAATCGGTAATGATGTTTGGTTTGCTTGTCAACTTCTAAACAATGTACAAGCAATATAATGAGTATTCAAGCTTTAAGCTTCATCTCATTGCAAACCCTAGATTATACCTTACTTAAAAAAACATTAAGATAATTGTTTTACCTTAGAACTTGAAGAGAGTTTGAATATATATCAAGAGAGGACTCCACCTAGTCCATGAAAGGTTGAAATGAAGCTAGAATAAGGCAAAGTAAGGGCACCATTAGTGGTGATTTTCGGACAACATAATAACATGAAGGAAGTGTTATTTTTCTTTGAGTTTCCTTACCTAGAAGCAAAGGAGAACAACAATGTGTGAAAAGATGAGCTCAAGCTCCTCCCATGGAGATTCTTCTTGGCACCGAAATGGAGCTCTTGAGATTTTGAAAGGATAGAATTGAAGAGCTTGATGAGAGGAAGAGAATGGTGGTCTTAGAATTTGATTTGGCAAAATGAGCTAAGAGATATAAGTGGTCAAAGATGGAGTTTTGGTGTGTACTATTGCAAACCGTGAATGGAGAATGAAGAAGAGGTAGAAGAGAGCTTGGAACCGTGGGAAATGAGGAGGGAAATGAGAGAATGAGATAAGTTTTGCTTTTAGAAGATATTTATACCTTAAAGTAAATAGTAACCATTAGTCATCATTTGTTACTTAATAAACTTACATGTGTGGTGACTCATTACTACAAAAACCGGCCCCATTTATGTTACTAAGGGCATTTTAGTCTTTGTTGATCAATTTAATTACTTATACAAACATATGTTACAAACTAGCTTATTTTAGTTACTATTCACTAAAACAAGGCACATAGATGTGAAATTTTTGATTTCCCATTGATATAGACTTCCAAATGTGATACTATATAGTACACATGTTAATTAAAGAGTAATGATGGACATTTAGCCATTCAAAACTCATTTACAAATCAATTTTTCAAAAATGTGCTTTAAGACTCCTTAAAGAACATTTTGTGTTTTAACTTGTTTTCAAGCTTGGTTTTCTTTGGTAATTGGTTTAATATGTTCATTAGTATACAAATAAAGTCTTGGTAAGCTCACTAGGTCTTACCCAAGCTTATCCCAAGTTTAGAGCACATTTTAGCCCTAATTGACTTTAAGGCATTTATTTGTGTTCTCTATGGTTTAAATTGTTTACTAATGTTTCTAAGACTCTTTTTAGTCTTAATATACCATATTTAAGTGTTTAAACAACATACTAAGGTTTAGGGTATTTCAATGGGTTTCCGACCGCTTTTATTCCGGTGGAATTCACCTCGTGCTTCTTTAGCCTTAGGCCGCACGGTTTATTTCAAAGCTTCCGCTAAACTGGCTTGTGCCATGTTCGTTGGTGAAAGGAAGGATTTACCACGATTGACATTTTCCCATATTCCTAGCGATCCCACTAGATCATTAACAGCACAAGGGCAATACCAAAACACTCAGTCCTACAGAGTGCAGAGGCGTGAACCGTTGGCGGTAAATCTCTTATGCGATTGCAATAGGAATGAACATTGCTTCCTTTGTGAGGTGCTTCATCACTTGGTGTAAACTCCTTGCTTTTTGCCCGGTCTGTCTACCATCTCGTATTTAACAACTCCATAGCATTGTGCGATTACTGAGGTACATTGGTCACTTACTACGCCCCATGTTTGTATTTGCTTACGACCTTGGTTTCCATGGCATCGGCTCATGTGTTTCCACCATTTATATAATGGTTCGCCATTCATTTGGTTGTTTATTGAATATACTATACTTGTGTTCCTGTGCTCCTTGAGCGTTATTGGTTTTCCACTTCAGATTTCCACATACGGTATTTCTCCTTTACCGATTACTCCCCGGTTTCCAATAATTGCTTTCAAATCTTATTTCACATTGCTTGGAAATAATTGTATGCTCAAGCTTCACTACTTAGTAGTTATGAAAGAGATATATTTTCAGACGTTAGCTGATTGCAACCTTCTTTTTGGACTCTATGTGTTCACCGCACTCGCGATCTCACTTTAACGAGGGGTACCCTTGCTCGTTATTCATTAAATAATATACTCGTGCCATTATCAGAAATTCTCCTTATGATTCTCATTAGGTTTTATAACCGTTGGATCTACGTATGTAGTAGGTTCATGGCTTACTAGCCACGTTGCCTTGAGCTCCGCTCATTTTAGGCTGTTCCTGTAACACCCCTAATCCTAATCCTGTAACATAATCGCAAGTCGTAGCATAACAAAATATAATTCGTAGCGGAAAATAAACTTTTGTTTGGTGTTACACGCCGTTACTCACCCATGTGAGTAACAAGGCAACCTTACTCCATCTATCAACTTCAACTCCTCACCGCTGTGATGACAACATACTGAGCATACTTAACTTACAAACCCAATCCAAACTGAGCAACTAAATAAAATACAACAAACTCCAAATACCGTACATCATAAACTAAAAGTGTTTATTAGAAACACATCAGCTACCCTATTTCCCCGCACTCCGGCATGTGTCTTCTTCAGTAACCTGAAATGCTTTGCCCATTGAAGGGCTCAGCAATTGAAATGCTGGTATGCTAAATGTAGTCCTAAGTCATCTAGATTTCTTAAGTCGTTTAACCATCTTGATATTAGATTCATTACATGCTATACCAGTTTACAATAATAACAACAAGAACTGTAAGTGCTAAATAAACACATAATAGTTCACCTGACAATATCATCACATAACAGTAAACATCAACCAAAAAAAAATCAAACACCAATAATCCATAACAGTAACCAAACAAGATACGCATATTAGTTAATCGTACTTGTTAGTAGGTCACATGACCCTTATCCTTTTAAACCAACCACTTAAACTTTTCCAATTAAATTCCCCTCAGGCATCATGTTAAGACAACCCTTAATAACTTATTAATGGACAGTAGTCCCCTAGGTTCCATAGGAACCGTTACCAGCTGACCTTATGGCCCTGGATAATTATTTTGACCGATCCGGTCGAACCTGTGCACCAACGGTAGTGCCCTCCGCCATCGTCGAATGTGGACAATGGATTCCCTTGAGTGACTCCCCATAGAAGTCCCTCGTAGTGATCACGATGCGCAACCAGAAGGTCGAAATAGTCTGGATTCCTCTCTTTATAAGTTAGCCCTTTAGTTAGTGATACAATAACCAATCCTTGAGTTAAGAGTATAACAGTTGACCATCGGTTAGGTTCTCATAATACCTAAAGGTCAGTTAGTCTTTGAAATACCCCAAACTTTGGTATGTTGATTAAATGATTAAATATGTTATCTAAAGGCTAAAAAGTGCCTTAGGAACATCAGGGTATAGTTTAAACTATAGTTAAAACACAATAAAACACTAAGACACGGTGTGAGCAAAAACATGCTCTAAGCTTGGAGTGAACTTGGTTAGGACCCAAAGATCCTACCAAGACTTGATAATATTTAATTATGATTTTATAAGGCTAATTAAGTCCTTAGGAAACCTTGGTGGACAATGAAACCAAACAAAACACAAATAAATACCTTAAGGTCAATATGGGCTAAAATGTGCTCTAAGCTTGGGATAAATTTGTATAAGACCTAATGGTCATACCTATACCTTATAAATATGTTAATGAACATATTAAATCAATTACCAAAGAAAACCAAGCTTGAAAACAAGTTAAAACACAAAATGTGCTTTAAGGAGTCTTAAAGCACGTTTTTGAAAAATTGTCTTGTAAATGAGTTGTGAATGGCTAAATGTCCATCATTACTCTTTAATTAACATGTGTACTATATAGTATCACATTTGGAAGTCTATATCAATGGGAAATCAAAAATTTCACTTCTATGTGCCTTGTTTTATGAATAGTAACTTTTATAAGCTAGTTTGTAACATATGTTGTTATAAGTAATTAAATTGGTCAACAAAGACTATTATACCCTTCTAAGTATATGGGGGCCGATTTTTATGAAGGTGAGTCACCACCATGTAAAAATCAATTAAGGAAAGGAAGGGTAGGAAGGTAAAAAGGAGAAAGTTACCTTATAATACAAATATCTTGTTAAAGCAAGTTCTATCTTCATTTCTCCTTTCCTCCTCCATTTCACACGTCTCCAACCTCCCTTCTTTCTCTCTTTTACGAGCTGCTACAGCAACACCAACACCACCATTGTTTTCCATCTTTGACCACTTGTAACTCCTAGCTCCATGGTCCAAATTCAATTCCAAGACCACCATTCTTCTAGTTGGAGCAAGCTCTACACTTCTACCTTTTCAAATCTTCAAGAACTCAATTTCGGTGCCAAGGAGATTCACCATTGATGGAGCTTGAGCTCACCTTTTCACATATTATTGTTCTCCTTTGCTTCTAGGTAAGGAATCTCAAAGAAAAATCAAGTTTCCTCTCCTTTTAGCACATGGCCGAAAATTCACCTCACCATGGTGTCTTTACCTTGCTTGTTTTAGCTTCATTTGAATCTTCCAAGGGCTTGGTGGAGTCCTCTCTTGATATATATTCAAGCTCTCCCTCCAATGCAAGGTAAAACAATTATTTTAATACCTTAAGATAATATATGTAAACCTAGGGTTTATAATGAGATGAAGCATAAAGCTTATATACTCATTTCAATATTGGTATATTGTCTAGTGGTTGACAAGGAAAGAAGTACCTTACCGGTTTTATAAGGAAACAAGAAAGAAGTTTGGGTGGAAGAGAGGTAAATATGCTATCTCAATGTAGAAATGAGCTTATAATGCTTGCTAAAACTACCTAAAGAGCAAATGGTGAATGACTTAGTAAGGTGTTCTCAAGGAGACTAGTAAAGGAACATATGTCTTGGTGTGTGTAATTGCAGGTCAAAGGCTGATGTATTGTGGAAATTCAGTGTTTAAGGATTATGCAATTTAAGGGCCTAAGAGCCATGTTATTTAAGGGCCTAAGTGCCAAGCAAGTTAAATTATGCACTATATTGTGATGTAGTGTAAATTTGGTGAAGTTTTGTGAGTGATAGTGTTCTTGATGGATTTGGGTGTTCTTGAGTGTTCAATGGTGAAAACTATGAGCTTTGGAATGATGATGTGCTAAGAGAACCTATGGCAAAATTTGTAAAATGTATAAGGAGTTTTAAGTGCTTGAATGAACTTGGGTGAACTAGGAATTGTTAGGAATGGATACATGCTTTACTAAGGAAGAAAACATGCATTAAGGTGTTCTAAGGTGCTATAAGGATTTAGGCATTGTCTTGGAAGTTCTAGAAATCCAATGAGTGTTTTTAGGATGTATTAAAGTCTTGGAGAAGTTTGTTTAAGGTTTAGGTAATGTTGATGAATAAGGAGAGAATGATGTTTAGGTAAGGTCTTGAGAAAGGAATTCGAGAAGGTGTGAAAAAGAAGATTTGTTTTGTAAGAAATGATGCTTAAGAGATGATGTTAAGATGAGGAGAAAGCATTTTGGGATAGTAGTTTCCATAGGTAAGAAACATCATTTAGAAACCTAATGAAAAATGTTATAAGTGTTAGTGAATTGATAAGGAAAAATGAGTAACAAGTGAAACATGGATTTAGGTGTGTTTAAGATGATATTTAGACATTAGAATATACCTAGGAACATTTGGTAAAGTTATACAATTAATGGAGGTGGAGAACTAAGGTAACAACATTTGAAAAATGACATTTTAACAATTCTGTAGGTTTGGTCCGGGACCTAGGTCATGGTTCATGTCCCGGACCAGGGGTGAAAAACAGGTCGAGAGTCACCTAAGGATGTGGTCCGGGACTTAGGCCTTGTATAAGGTCCCGGACCACCCCATTTTAAAGGCCGAGAGTGGAGTTTGCTTCTGGTCCGGGTCTTAAGTTAGGGACCAAGTCCCGGACCACTATAAAAACATGGTTTTAGCTTATTAAATGATGTCTAATGATAGGGATAAGTTAGTAATGATATTATAAGGTTATATAGGACATGTTAGGTGAGTTATAATGACAATTTGGTGGGTGAAAAGTTGAAGGAAAAATCGAAGAGTGAAACAAGTTAAAAATGTAAAGATGTTTAACTAGTTAACGGGGTTAATCATGGTCATTCAACGTTACACAAACATATTACCCGATGTTAATGAAGGTAACTTTAATGTACCAGTTGTTCGAGAATTGTTCGAGGAACATAAGTGGACGTGGTAAAGTGGACTCCGGTGACAGGTATGGTTTTCTTGCAACCTGTGTCCTACCGGATTACACCGGCTTGTATGCCAATGTGTTTTTCTGAGTGTTTGCCACCTTGTAAGATAACAACATGTAATGAGTTTATAGTAATTCATTTATGTGGCGCATCTGGTCTCCGATACCATTTAACCTCAAATAAGTGTTAAACCTAAGCTAACTAGAACTGGGAGCACATGAGAGATCGGTATTCGGAGTTAACGACCCGAACCTTGGGAACGTTCTGACCACGGCTATGTGTGAGTTAGTTGGATATTGTTGTTGTATGCAAGTGTGTGAACCTCCCTTGTGTGCTTAACTCGGTTATGATACCGTATGGTGTGTGGATGTGATAAGTTCCATAGTGGAACTCTAACTACTTAAGTATATAGTACTAACGGGTGGGGTGGTGAGGAGTCGGTTCCGGCCACGCGTGTGATGGACGGGAGTCGATGTCATATCCGGTTCGGCTCTCTTGGTGTATGTATAGGTTGTATTCCAATTTGGTTTCTACCTTCCCTTAGCTTATCCAAAGCTAATTACTGACCACGTCGGGCCACAGGGGCATACGAATGTTATTCGGTGTGCTTGGGATTACTATATCCGACACACCTTGGGTTTAAGTTAACCGTTCGATATAACTGGACGGTAACGAGGTTGGTAACGAGCTTAGCATGAGGTTGGCAATAATCTCTAGGCTCACTATATACTAACTATGGTGGAAGGTTCCTTGTGTGAACCGATCTTATGGTGTTTGTGTTGTTATTGTGCTAAGCAATTTCCCCTGCTATGCTATGATATGTATACGTTAGGTGTTTAAAATGAATGCGATGTTGTCATGTGTACGCCGAAACAAGAAAGGTTTTGTTATGTTTTGTTATGTGAGGAATGAGATATGTTGTAGGATATGGAGTGTGTGGATCATGGAAATGAATCCCAGTTGTGACAAGAGGCGTTTAAGGATAACCCGATTAATGGGTACGTGTCGTTCATTAAGGAAGTAGCTCCGTTTTAGAGGAGAGCCACTCTAGGGTTTAAGGAATCATTGGATGATTTGTTAAGTGTGGATGTGTTGGTTATAGGTTGAGCCCATTGAGGCGAAATGTTATGTGTTGTATGTTTATGGTTTGTATGCATGATTTAAATATAATCAATAGCATGCTAAGACGACAATTAGTTGTGTGTGGCCGGTAGTGTGGGCTGCGGGATTACCATACCAGCAAAGGTGCTGAGCCCCTTGGGGGCCACCCTTTCTCTCCTTTTCTATTTCAGGTACAAGGAGCTGGAAGCCGTTCGAGAGTAGGACGGGGTAGATGTTTATACATGGGTAGCCATTTAAATGGCGTAAGCATTGTAGGCGTAGTAAGACCGAAATTGTTATCGGCAGTAGTTTGTAAATACTTGGTACGGTTGGAATGTATAAAGTATATGGGTTGTTGTTAAGGGAAGCAAATGTAACGTGTAGTTGCTCGGGAGTCTAGTCCATCAGACCGATACAAAGTACATGTATTAGCCTTGTTAGCCACGTGGGTGGTTAACGGCGTGTAACACCATTGAAATAAGTAATGTGATGAGTTGAGTTTCCGCTGCAATGTGTTGCTAAGTGTACGGTGGTGGTTGAGGTGTTACAGTCTTGTTCCAGTTTAGATGTATAAACTTCCAGTCATAAGACGTTCGCGTAAAATAGAACGCAATAGTGTTGAGCAATATAGTATACAAGACAATACACATAAATCACAGATATCGCTCTTAACAATTAAACACACAACGTCTTGACCTCAAGAAAATCCTTAGGACATTCAGACCACACAATTAACATACCGTGCACCATTGTAATCGCTAGCGTGAAGATTCACGCTCGTCTGGTATTCCTCGTAGCTCGTTCTCTAGCATACGCCCTCTAATGCACTCAACTCTGGAATACGAGACTACATATTAGCTCTCTGTAATACGAACTAATTCGCTATTCTGACTAGTCGCTAATCCCCTTAGTAATTACCCCGTGATTGTTCAGTGTATCATACGGGTTTTAATCGATTTAGGATTAGTTAAATCATTCCCTAACTATATTGTAATTAACATGTAGTATTTATTTACTACTTAGGATTTAACTCACATCCCTTCTCTTTAGCCTATTACCATTTATATATATATATATATATTCATAGACTCGGTACCATAAATTATTTAACGTAATTTACCTTTAAGTATTAATAGCCTTTGGCGTTCCCTCAATTCCCAATCTTACTCTTAATTTTTTTAAAAAAATTTCTTCAACCTCATTATATAATTCATAGTATCCAAGTTTTCATACTCTCCTGTGTAACCCATAATTCATCAATTCATCCTAACCTTGTTATTAGTAACTAACAATGTTGTATTATCTTACAACCCTTTGGATTTAGTCTTTACTCTGTTTATCTCTTTTAATCATAGGTATATATACATACTCATATGACTTAATTGATATATAGTAGGGACTGTAGACACCAAAAATTCTCACCCCATAAAGCAAATTCCGAAATAATAAGAGGGGTCGTCGCCTTTCTTTTTTTAAAACATATTAACGTGCGTGCTAAGACGAAACCATCATTTTATAATCTTTTTCAAAACATTTCAAAAAAAACACAATTCCACGAAAATGAATTTCCATCGACAGTCCAGTTTCAAGGTCGTCCCCTTTTGTTTATTCACTTATTTTACTATTTTATTTTATTTTATTTTTATTCATCTATTCACTTTTTTTTATTTTATTTTATTCTACTATTAGCATTAGTATTTTTGTTTTTATTTCTATTTATACACACTCATTTTCATCTGTCAAACTCAATCCACACTTGTTGAAATCTGGCCTAGCCCAATTCCTTGAACCCACACTATTTTCAGCCCTTGGCTTCAAAAGCCCACATTAAAACCCAACCCACCTTCTAAACCCTAATGCTTCTCTATAAAACAACATCCACAGTAACCAGAACAAGGAGAACTAGCCAGCCGACAACTCCCATCTTCCTCGTTCTTGATCGGTCTCAAGTCCCCTCGATCATCTTCTTTCTCGGTTTTACTCCCGTCTCCACTCTCCTTCATCCCATCTCCATTTTTTTCATCTCAGAAAACCCAAACGCTTCTCCAAATCTTCATGAACAATCGCCATAAACAAAAGAACTCAAAACCTTTCCGATTCGATCTCGATGACGTTTATTTCATTCTCCAGCCACATTCGAATTTTCAAAAGCACCATCGAGACCAAGAACTTCCTCCTCCGTCGAAAACCACCACCTTCTCTTCAAACCTTCACTAGTCTACTGCCTAGTTTGAAATCGTCTCCATTGATCGACTCATCTCCAAGCCAGAAAAGCGTAAGGCTAGTTTCACCTCCGGCGGTTCTGGTTCTACTCTTTCCCACTCGTTTCCGTCCCTCTTCTCATTTCATGTTGATTTCTTCACCAAATGAGCCAAACTGGCGATGGCTAAAGATGTGAGCGTATGAGATGTGGTTTTACCGGAAATGTATTTCCGATGTTCATGCCGACCCATTCGTCTCGACCCTTGTTTTCGATACCCTCATTTCCTCTGCTTGCATGGCTATTTCACTATATTTTCCTATATTTTTGCCAGTCGTTACATATGAGCATCGTTGGAAGCTAGACCCGCGTTGGTTTGATTGTTTGGAAATCTGGACTGCTTCATGCGAAAAGGGAGACGCCCTGTCCATGATGGATTTTGGGTTCCACCTTTTTATGCCACTCAGTTTTTTTCTTACCGTGTTGTTTTTCCATATCGGTAGTCTCTGATTCTTTTTTTCTTGCAACAATACTGCCCATCCATTCTGTCATTGCGTGCGGACGAGTTCCATGTTGATGGAAGATGATTATATGAAGTTTGTACCCATTCGGTATCTCTTGTGACTCAGAAAAGAGATATACAGTGACAATTTTGTATAACCCTACTATTGTTGCTGATTGTTCGACGATGGATAGAGTGAACTTATGTTCATACCTTCATCTTTGTTTAGCTCTATTCGGTCTGTTACAGATTCGAAGAAACTGAGGACTACAACAGTTTCTCTCATGTTTCAGTTCATTTTCTGCCTAGGGGGTTTATCCTCTCGTTTCCTTCTGCACTGTTCGTTCATTCAACTCCAGTTTGAATATGACTTCATCACTGACAATTCCTTTTTGTGCACATCTTGCAACTTAGGCAGGCTCTTGCAGGATGTCTCTGGCTGCAATACAAATTTGGACTCAGATTCTGAGACTCACTCATCTTCGTTTCGGTACATAAGCTCAACTGATTAATCTTTGATATCTCTGGATCTAGGTGTTGTGCTTCATGTGTATCTGCATAATATTTATCTTGTATGCACTCGATAATCTGTTAATAGGGCCGTGAGTACCCTTCACATGCTATGACTTTTTATAATTCATGCAATGCGTTTGAACAGGTTGTGATGAGTATGTCCGTTTAGTTGACTAATAGAGGATTTGAACTAGAACCTTTGCTTGATCATTAACGTGATAAACAAGAGAGACCTCTCAGATCTTGACCAATAATGCAATGCCATTCGCTGCTTGCCAATTTGATTTTGCTGTTCATTCTGATTTTTGTTTCATTCTCTCAACCTGTAAATATTGTCTTAATTGTCTTACATCTGTTTCTTTGTAATAATCATTTAAACTCTTGTAGTATTTCTAACTAAGCCCTAGTTATTAACCTTAGGCCAAGACTTAGGATAGAGGGTGAACCCTAAGATTTAGGTGAGCCATGGTCCCACCTAATAAACTGGGTAATCCTAGACCCAAACCACATCTTATTATAAAACATGTATTAATAAAAGCACTTTCTCAAAATTCATCCCAATTTAATTAATCTTCTTCCTAAATTTTCCAAAGCCCATTAAACCCATTTCAGCCCAATTAACAAAGGCCCCAACAGCCCACAATCGGCCCAAACCAACTTGACCCAACCAATCTTGGCCCAAACTATCTTGGCCCAAACTGTCTCGGCCCAACCAATCTTGGCCCTCCCAATCCAAACCCAGCCCAATTCAAAACCGGCCCATTACTCAGCCCGGCCCAATTCAAAGCTGGCCCAATTCATCAGCCTAGTCCAAAACCCACTCAAATTCGGCCCAAATACTCAACCCAGCCCAAAAACAATTTTCAGCCCAAATAAAAAGACCCAAGGCCCATTTTGGTCCAAATCCAATTTCAGTCCAACCTCAAACAAGGCCCAATTTTCCCAAACTCAAAATCAGGCCCACAGGCCAATTTGGCCCAAAACTAAATCAAGCCCAAGGCATGCGTCAGGCCCAAAATAAAATAAGGTCCCAATTGACTCAATATCTAAAAGCTTGGCCCAATCCAATTCGAGGCCTAAACTTGAGGCTCAAACACATGACCAACCCAAACCCAGTTCAACTCAATTCAAGCCCAAATCCAAACAAGCCCACAATCGGACCAAGCCCAATAAGCCCACAATCGGCCCAAGCCCACAAAAGTCAAACCGGTTTGACCTTGACCTGAAACTTTGATCAAAACTTTGACCAACTTTGACCAATCCAATTTTGACTTGAACTTTGACCAATCCAATTTTGACCGGCCTGCTTTGACCTTCAATGAACATTGACTTTGACCAAGTTTGACCAGTTCAACTTTGATCCATCTGAATTTTGACCTGGCCCCAATCCAATTCCATCCAATCCAAATCCAAATCCGTCCAATTCAAACTCAACTTGTAAATCTCATTCAAACTCCAAAAAATCCAAAAAAACATTCGTCATTACTCACTTTAATTCAAAAATGAAAATCTCTTTTCTCAGAATTTCAAACCATCATTTTATTCAAGTTTCATCAAAATTTCAAAGAAACCATTTTGTGGAATTTTAAAGGAAAAACTCTTCTCGCATCACAGAAAACTCTTCTCAAAACGCAGAAAGTTCTTCTCGCATATACAGAAAGTTTTCTCCTAAAACATTTCTCAAAATCAGTGTTTCTTTGTCGAGAATTCCGAACAACTTCAAAATATTTTTCAAATCGGTTTTTAACTCAAATAAATTGTTTTCGGGGAGCAAGAAATGTCTAACCCCTTCAAAAACATTTCCTCCATGGTTAGAACATCACTTGTCTTCCTTCCCAAAATAAAAATCCGAGGCGGGGCACTGGGGTCGTAAACTCCCTTGTCGCAGTCTGGATCTCGTTAGGCGGGGCATTAGGGTGACAAACCTCCCCTAATTGCAGCCTTGATTTTTACAAGGCGGGGTGCTAGGGAAGTAACGACCTTCCTAGTTGCAGGCGGGATTTTAGAATCGTCTAACTCCCTTCCGCTCGATTTCAGTTGTTTTCGGTTTTTAATGTTTTAAAACCCGGGAGTTAGAGACGTTGTTAGGGTTCGACCGAGAACATCTCATTCATGGTGTTTCTCTCTGAATCCTATCTTTCGACATAAATTCATTGCCCCATCTTTCGAGCCTCGGCACTTACCATTAATTAAGTGTCGTGTTCGAGGGGGTACATAGGGTAATCCCTCGGGATTATCCGCCCTTTTACAACAAAAAAATGATTTTTCGGTTTTAAGAGAGACAATTCAGAATAAACCAATCCAACCCTTCCCATAGGACCTCCGATTCTTGAACTCCCGATTAAATCTCAGTCATTTGAAACCCGAAACATCTTCGAAACCCGAATACCTGCAAACCCGATATCCTCTTCCATACTCAATCGTCCTTAAAACCCGAACTGCTCTTCAACATATTCAACTTCCCAAAACATCTCAAGAACCCGACCATTTCAAAATCCGAACTTCTCAAACACAAAAAAAAACTCCTCAAATCAGCCAAATGATCCAAATACCCCTTGACTCCACCAAAAATGACCGAAATGTCCATTTACTCCCCAAAACTCCCATCATCCTCTTAAATTCCGTGAAGGCCCAAAACAACTTCAAATCTCTCAGAGCAATTAAAACCTCTCAAGCACTTCAACCAAACCAACTCCAAGACCAGTCTACTCTTCAACTCTTCGAAATCATCCTCACTCCTCATTCGATCCTATCCTTTGGCTTTAACTGAATCTCTCTAAAAAGGTTTTGAAAGAAGGCAATCCCGACAATTGGAGACCGAGGTTTCCTCGGGCACCAATCCGAAGTCGTGGTCGTTGCCACTTCTAAGGGGTATAACCCAGTGCGAACCCACAATAGAATCTCTGACATGACCAGATAAGTCCTATCCATAGGCAACAATTTCAGAGTCAACCAACGGTTCTTAGAACCCTCCTTCCCTTCCTTCCTAGTATCTTAGGTCAAACTAGGTGGCGACTCTAGTCAATTCCGCCTTATAGAGGCACAAGTCCGCGTGGAGCCCATCGAGAGCGGGTGTAGTGTACACTAGCATTCCCCTTATGCTTTCTGGGAAAGACGGACGATTTAGTAGGTATTTGAGGGATGCCAAGAATAACGGGTTCTCACCCTCCACAGAATGGCAGTTTCTAGGATCTAGACTTTTTAGTCAGACCATGTTTAGATAGACCCCCTCATACCGAAAAATCACCCTCCACAGAATGGCGACTCTGCTGGGGAAAACTTGAGTAAGTTTTTCTCAAACTCAAGGAAGACTGAACTCCATTCAAATTGTCAGGATTTCCCCACTTCTTTCAAAACCTTCATGAGATTCATTTCAAAGCCTCTAGGATTACTCTACTCCACACTTAGAGTGTGTACCTGATGAGGACAGTTAGGACTTGATAGATCCTCAACAAACATTACAACAATTGGGTTAATGATTAGCTCACGATTAGAAAGAGACACTTAGGATTGAATGAAGCTAACTTCCCCTCTAGGTTAATAAGCAACCAATTTGGAATCACTTTCAAGAAAAATCCTTAGCAAATAGGTTGATACTGACTTCATCGCTTTTATATCTATGTTATGTTTGTGGGGTGCATTGGGAGGGTAGCTTAGGACATGCATTCCTCTGTGTCACCCGATTTATCCACAAGTCACGGAATCCCGACCGGTCCACGGTTGATTTCCCATGAGCTGGGTCATTTATATAAATGGCTAACCCACGGGGCAAGATGGTCATCGACCTACGCCCTGCAGGCTCATGATCCAAAAATATCCTCCATTATCCGAGTTTAAGCCAGCATATAGTGAACCATGAGCCTTCAGTGTCCAGCTACCTAATCCGGTGTCTCACTAGTAGAAAAAAGATTTTAAATGACGCACTTTAAACCACGGTTAAATAAATAACCGTCATTTATACTCTATAAACCACGGTTATTAACAGAACCGTCATTTATATTGCACGGCCCATCAAAATAAATGACGGTTTCTTATTAACCGTCGTATAAAGTATATATAAACCACGGTTCTGGACGGAACCGTCGTTTATGTTGCACGGCTCATCATAATAAAATGACGGTTTTATCCAAACCGTCGTATAAAGGGAGTTTAAACCACGGTTACTCTTGAACCGTCGTTTAAAATTTTCCGCCAAAACTTAAAAAACCACGGTTTCTATGATAACCGTCGTTTATTGTGATCGTAACATAGGTTTTAAATGACGGTTTGTCTATCAACCGTCGTTTAAAGTCATTTAATTAAAGACCCTCGAGCCTCATTTCTTCTTCTTTCCTCTCCCCGACTCTCTTTTCTCCTGTGTCGATTCCGTCGTGCGATTTCCCCCGTCGACCTCCCACTTCCCTCCCCCGTCTTAAAACCGTCTGCCGTCGAGCTTTTCCCCCTCCCCTCCACCGTCGCCTTGCTTCACCCCAGCTCGCAGCTCGACCAAGCCCAAACAGCGGCTGCGCTTCATTTGTTGTCGTCACGGTGAGCTCCGTCGTCCTTCGGTGAAGTCGCGCCTTGTCGAATCCGCGAACGCCGCCTTCCAGTCTATCCTGCCTCCTCCACTGCCCACGTCTGCTCCGCCGCCATCTTCTCCGTCCAATTCCAGCTCGCCTCCGACCTGCTGCACGGCCCAGTGCAGCACGCTCCACCCCCCGTCCCCACCTCGCCCACTCCCTCAATCGCCTAGAATTACTCCGTCATGCCGCCCTCCCTAATACTCTTCGGTAATTAAACTCCAAGTTTTAGCAATTTTTTTGATTAGTGTGCTGATTATGCGTACTGATATACATATAATATGTCTGCCTTTGAAGTTTGATATCTGTGGATGTGTATATCTATACCGACAATAAGATAGCACTAGGAAAAATAATAGGGAGTCACGAGCAGTTTGTCTGTGTGAATATATATAGGCATGTTATTAGCGGAAGTGAATGTGTATTTTATATGCATGCGCATATTAAACTATAATAGCAGTGAATTGAAAATGTTTTGTTGGCTACTAAACTTTCTAACGTGATGTTCTGTACAAATATGAATAGGTGGGATCGGGTGTGAGTTATAATGCATATCAATAATCGAAGATGGTAGCCAGTCACGCCTAGCTATATGTTGAGTGTAAATATATTTACATGCATAATCAACAACCGGGTACAGCAGCCAAAGAAAAAAAAAAGAGATGATGGGACCGAGAGAGAATGTGTGTATATAGATATATATAATATATATATAGTATTGCTGAATGTAATTTGCTATCTTTTTTTTTTTCCTAGCTGCTATGTTTACTGATATGCATATATTATTTTAACACACACTGCCTGAAGGTCCTGGCTTGGTTTGGCGATTTGTAGTTGCTTCAAAGGGAAATTGCATTGTTCTCCCTTGCTGAAGGTCGTGTTCATCCTCCACCATCGCTGCCCATCCACCCCGGAGTCTCATCGCCACTCTGGTAATTAATTTGTAAAACTTTAGCATTTATTTGGCAGCCCAACTCCATTATTATTGTTTGTTAATTGGTTAGTGTCTTGATCCCCCCCGCCCTAATATCCCTAAGTGTCTGTGCATTTTTGCTGCGAATGATCTTAATGTCTGTGTTGTTTATTAAGAATCACTTGAACCTTGATCTGATGCTGCTATTTGTTTGTTTTTGCCAAAAAAGTGTGGGGGTGGGTTAAAAATACGCAATGGTCATGCCAATTTTTTCCAGAATTAACCTTATTCTAAGTTCATTGGATAGGTGTTACTACCCCCGGTTGGATTGTCCACTTGTCGCACTAATTGTTGCTGCCCCGTCAACCTCTGCCACCGGTTTGCGTAATCAGAACCCACGGTAAAACACTTGCATTTCTGATTATGATTTTAGAAAGAATACTTATAATGTATGTACATATATAAATATTTGTCACAAATAACTTATACGAAATTCTATTTGTATTCTGAAATCATTAGAATATATATTTGCATAATGTGGTGAAATGTGAGATTAATGTTGTTGCTACTATGTTTGTTTCTGCCTTAAAAAAATGTGGAGTATCTAAAAAATACGCAAGATCATGCCAATTTTTCCAGAATTTAACCTTATTTTAATTTTTATTGAATAGGTGTTTCTAACGGTTGAACAATCCCTCTTCCTTCCCATTTGTGACTTGATCATCCGTACTCATTGGGTTAGTTTTTTAAAAATGTTTCAATAACATGGTTTATTAAAATCTTCGTTTGTTTATTGTTCAATTCATATTTTTTTTTCAAATTAAAACCTTATATTCTAATTTTCATTTACTATATGCATACTTGTCTGTCTGATAATAATTCGTTATGGTTTGCTGAGAATTAATTTTCTTGCTACTGTGTTTGTTTTCTGCTTTAAAAAATGTGGAGTGTCTAAAAATACGCAAAGGTCATGCCGAATTTTTTCCAGAATTTCAAGCTTTCTTCTTTCTTTTGTTTGTTTAATATGTTCAATTATTCAAGTTTTTTATAAAATTAAAACCTTATTCTAATTCATTGAATAGGTGTTATATACTGCACGCAAGAGCATTTGCCTACTTCTCCTTCTTCTTTCTTCTGTGCTTTAGCGCTAGCTGACCTCCAGTACTCATCAGGTTGGTAGTTTAAAATGTTTCAATTTATTTTTGTTTTTCTATTAAACAATGGAAAATCAATTCAAACAATAGAATTACTGTCTGAGATACCTGATAGAGGTATGTCTTAGATAGTCCCTGTTGGGACTATCCAATGACCTTTGCTCTCACCATCTAGGTTGTGAATGAGTTAATAATATACAGTAGTTCAGTGATAATTTCACACAGGCAGCATTACCCTATGTGTTCTTCTAGTGTACCTATATATCTATGTGATTGAACGATTCGTATATATCTATCTACACTAGGAGAACTGTAGGGTAACGCTGCCGAAATTATCACTAACTACTGTATATTATTAACTTGTTCCTAGGTGAGATCGTAGGTGATTGGATAGGTTTAGGTTGTTAAATCTGTAATAAAAAAAGAGGAGATCAATGGAACGATTCACGACATCTCTGGTGTGTGTTTGAAAAAGGAGATGGAGCGCTCAGTGATGTACAGTGACAGATTGGACATCAGTACCTACAGGGTTCAATAAATTTGGCAAAGTCCTGTTGACAATCCTAAACCAAGGGATAAGGGAATATATTCGATGTCCTTGTGTCGATTGCAAGAACGACTTCAAATACCGAGGTGTGGACAGATTAAGGATCATCTGATTGCAGAGGGTTTACAGATGATTATGAAGCCATAACAATAAGAACTCATACCAAATGGTCAACATTCAGTACAAGTGTTTGAATGTGCTGATAACGTTGTTGCAGAACAATCAGAAATGGATGCTTCACACGATTTGGGGATACTCAAGATGATTCACTAGGTAGTGATTCAGATGATCAGGAGGACCTTAATGCAATGATGGAAGATGTTGAACAACATTTTTCCAACAAACCCAAATCATTCGAAAATCTGATGGAAGCATCAAAGGAACCGTTGTACAGTGGATGTGAAACGCAAACACAAAACAAATTGAGCGTTGTCTTAAAACTATTCAATCTGAAGGCGAGACATGGATGGAGTGATGTCAGTTTTACAGATCTTTTACAACTGCTGAAGAATGTACTACCAAAGGACAATGTGATACCCACAACAACTTATGAGGCAAAGAAGTTAATGTGTCCGATGGGTATGGAATATAAAAAAATACATGCTTGTCCAAATGGGTGTATGTTGTATTGGAAGGAGAATGAGTTGGATGACCATTGCTCTGAATGTGGGGAATCACGCTATGTAAAAAAGGGTGACAGAAACCACATAAGCACTAAAGTGGGCTCTCCTGCGAAGGTGTTGTGGTATCTACCGATAATTCCCCGATTCAAACGTTTGTTTGCAGTTCAGAAAGATGCTGAGAACCTCCGATGGCATGCTACCCATAGAAAGGATGATGGTAAATTGAGACATCCAGCCGATTCACCACAATGGAGAAACATTGACAGAATATACCCTCAATTCGGTACAGACCCAAGGAACTTAAGACTTGGTTTATGCACTGATGGGATGAACCCTTATGGCACTTTGAGCAGTATACACAGTACTTGGCCTGTTTTATTGACAATATACAATCTGCCACCATGGTTGTGTATGAAACCCAGACATATTCTCCTCTCTCTGTTGATATCGGGTCCAAAACAACCGGGAAACAAAATTGATGTGTTTTTGCAACCACTTATTGACGATTTAAAATTGTTGTGGAATGAAGGTGCGACGGTGTATGATTCATATGGTTGGAAAACTTCACGCTCCGGGCTATGTTGTTTTGTACGATCAATGATTTCCCTGCATACGGTAACCTCTCGGGATACACAATTAAAGGAGCTCTAGCGTGCCCTATATGTGGAGATAGAACTTGCAGTATACGGTTAAAACACAGTGGAAAAAATGTGTACATGGGCCATCGGAAATTCCTTCCTAAAGGGCACAAATATCGTAAGATGACAAAAGAGTTTGATGGAAAAACGGATCATGCAGTCGCTCGACCACCACTATCTGCTGCTGAGACTTACAATCAGTTGAAGAATGTGGTGAACAACTTCGGTCCACCAATTAAAGCCACTGAAAAGAGCATCTGGAAGAAAAAATCAATATTTTGGGAACTTGAATATTGGCAACATTTAGAGGTGAGACATTGCATTGATGCTATGCACGTGGAGAAAAACATTGGTGAAAGTGTATCTGCGACACTACTAAACGTGAAAGGAAAGACAAAAGACCATTTAAAGGGTAGAAAAGATCTGGTTGAATTGGGTATACGAGAAGAACTCACGCCACAACAAAGAGGGAAAAGAACATTCTTGCCTCCCGCTTGTCATACATTATCCAAAGAAGAGAAAATAAGTTTTTGTAGTTCTCTTCGTCATATTAAAGTGCCATCCGGTTACTCATCGAACATAGCAAGTTTGGTATCAATGTCTGATCTGAAATTGGTAGGGATGAAGTCTCACGACTATCATGTGCTGATGCAGCACTTACTTCCGGTTGCTCTCCGTGGAATCCTTCCAGCTGATGTCAGGAAAACTATTACAAATTTATGTGTTTTTTTCAAAGGAATTTCGTGTAAAGTGCTTGATGTGGAGACGCTGGATAAACTACAGAATGACCTTGTGATCACCATGTGTCAGTTGGAAATGTATTTTCCTCCTTCGTTTTTGATATTATGGTGCATCTACTTGTTCATCTTGTTAGAGAGATCAAACATTGTGGTCCGTTATACCTTCGATACATGTATCCGTTTGAGAGATATATGGGTATACTGAAAAAGAAAATGAAAAACCGTCGGCGTCCAGAGGGAAGTATAATTGAAGCGATAAAATTTAACAAATATTTTTTTATTATGTATAACTTACAAATATACAAATTTTGTAACAGTTACGTCAAGAACAAGCGAGACGTAACCGGGCGAAGAATGTATATAAGCACTACATGGGGCGAGCTGGATATACGGGGCGGTTGGAGAAGTGGAAGAGCGAGGGCTTACTGACGAAGACGAATGAAGACGGCACTCAGTCAGTTGTTGATACTGTTGACGATGCAAGTAGGGTGCAGACATTTATGCTGGGGCGCATGAAGAAAAATGAAGAGGGAGTCTATGTGTTCCCGCAGAGCGAGACTGCTGAGTTGGCTTCAAAGATTGTAAGTATATATTTTTAAAAGTTGTTGTTTACTAATTAGTAACTTCATTTCTAATATTTTTGTAATTTAAAATAGTCTGGATCTACTGATCGATGGGAGATGGTCCCGGCCCCTCCGTCTCAGGATGATCCACTGAATAAGGCCCTTGGGCAAAAGGATCATCCAGGGCGAGTGCGGGGGCTTGGAGGGGAAGTTCGCCAAAAAGACGTGTTTTCTACGTCTCGATCGAGAGTACCGCAGGCTGAAATAGAGAGAATGGTGGAAACGGGTGCACGACCGGTTGGCGGAGTCGGAAAGACGTCACGCTGAGGAGCTCAGACGTCACGCTGAGGAGCGTCAAGCCTACGAGGAGCGCCTGCGAAGACTTGAGGCTTTAGTATTGGGCCAGGTGCATTCTCCTACACCGACACCTACTCTTACACCGGCGTCTGCTCCTACTGCGACGGCGGATACATCGATAGTGGCCGCGTCTCCTACACCGGCACCTACTGCTACACCGACGTCTGTTCCTACCACGACGGCGGATACTGTCGATGATCCTGCACCGACGTCTGCTCCTACCACGACGGCGGATACTCCGATGGTCGATCATCCTGCACCTTCTCCTACCAGAGACACATTTCCTTATCAAAACCTTTCGGTTTGTTCTTTTTTCCTCCTTAGTTATTTTAACATTACTTTTAAAACAATATAATTTTATTAGCTTGCTTACTGTTGTGAGTTGATGTAGGTGGCTAAATCATGTCATCTGTTTCAAGTGTTGGATGGTGGGACTGTTCATGTTGCATTCGGTCGGGTTTTACAGACCGGACCGAACACTGTAGTACATTTCAAGCCCATCCCACCTCTCCACGCTCGTGTGATGGTAGACGATATTGTGAAAGGTCATGAGGACTCTCCCCTTCCGTTGGAGTGGAATCAGTGGAGTAAAATAGTTCAAGCAAAATCTTCAGTTGTTCCATGGCCATATTCTCTCATTGATGTCAGTGACAAGGTAAACTATTTACATGCTTACTGTTCAGTTTTTTACTTGACTGTTGACTGATATGTTAATTATTTAATTTTTGTATACTATTAGATTGATAAGGAATTAAGACCGGTTAAGAAGAGGAAAGTGGATAAGGGGAAGGAAGTTGTGAAATCAAATGAGGAGAGTCAGAGTGTGAGAAAGGAAGTGGTCAAGCCTTTCGATATGACTCCTAGGAGAGCCGCCATTCTGACACCCAAGTATCTGAAGAAGTTGACAGACAAACAAAAAATGCTGTATGACTTTTTCATGACGAAGCCACAGTCTGTCACCAATTTCAACATGAAAGTGTCTAAGCATGTTTTCCACTCCCCCGAGCCCAGAGATCTGATGATTACCGTGAGCGATCTAAGAGAATTTTTGATGGGAGACCTGCTTAACATCTCTGTGATTCAGGCCTATTGTCTGTAAGTATCTTTTAAATTATTAAATTATCTTTCATTTTTTTAAGCTATTTAACATATCTTATGAAAAAATGTTGTTTAGGTGTTTGACTAGTAGACTGCTAGCGAGCAAGAGATTATGTGCCCTCTCTTTCTTGTGTCCGCAATTGATGTCAGCAAATCAGGCCGCATTGGATGAGCAAGGATGTGTACAGCATGTGAGGCAGGGATTTTGTTCTGCGGTGCGAAGAAAAAGCAAATATTTGCTGATCCCATATCATCAGATGTAAGTACACAATAACTGGAATTTTTTGCTTCCTAATTGTGATATTTAATAATTGTTGTACAAAACATTCTTTGTTTTATCTGTGGCAGCAATCATTGGATGTTGTTGGTGTTGTGTATCGACACCTCATGCTTATTGATACTAGACCCATTGGGCGGCCCTGATGACCTTCGAGAGATCGCTGTAGAGAAATGTTTGAAGGAGTGAGTATTCAAAAATTTTAATGCATTCTGTATTTATTTTAAGCTTGTCCTAGATTATTGACAATAAATGGCTTCATTTTAAAATGCTGTATTTATGCAGGGGTCATAAGCTTGGTTTGAGTGATGTGAAGAAACCATTCTCCATCTTGGACTTCCATTACATACGTGTAAGTAATCATTTAATTTATGCGTTTTTGTATTAAAGTTAAACGTTTAATTTTTTGATCTATCTAAAGTTGGTAATCCATGGATGGTGTGATGACAGTGTCCTCAGCAGCCTGATTCACAAAGCTGTGGCTATTATGTGATGCGGTACATGTTCGAGATTGTACAAAATATTGACACGCTTGCTGATGATGACAAGGTAAACCATACCAATCAAAGTTTTAGTTAAAGTTATTGCATTTGAAATAAAATTGTGTACTAATGATGATCAGTTTCTTTTTATGGACAGATCGTTTCTTTTTTCACACAAGCAGGGAGCACGTATTCCAAAATCGATCTCAACTTTGTAAGAGATCATCTATCGCAGTTTTGGTGTAAAAATTACTTGAGTGTTACTTAGATCTTATCCTAGTGTAGTTAGACTTACACTTTTGTTTGTGCTGAAGCAACGTAGACTCTCAAAGAGTTTGTAAAGTTCAACTCTCTCTTATTTTTGAAAGTTTGAATGGGTTTGTTTGCAATTCGTTTTCAATGTTGCAATTCAAACTGGCAACTTTGGTTTATGGTCATATAGTGTGGTTGGTTATCAAAGGGCAATACCAGTTGGATGCCCTGTACAGGTTGTATATGCGATTGTAAATTGTGGAAAACATTTGTGGTAGAGGCTTAAAAAACAAAAAAAAAAAAACTAAAAAAAAAAAAAAAAAAAAACCACGGTTACTTAAAAACCGTGGTTTAAAATTCAGTGGAACGACATTTTAAACCACGGTTTTCTACAGAACCGTCGTATAAAACAGTCATATACCACGGTTTTACAGACGAACCGTCGTTTAAAAGCCTGATATACCACGGTTACAAAGCCAAACCGTGGTATAAAATCGGTCTGATCCGCGACAAAAACAACAATTAAACGACGGTCATATAGAAACCGTGGTTTATAATCGCGATTTTAAACGACGGTTTTGAACCGTGGTTTATAGGCATTTTCGAATATACGACGCGCGTATTAACCACGGTTTGGAACCGTGGTATATAGGCTTTTTAACCGTGGTTTATAACATTTTCTGCACTAGTGTCTAAGACGAGTTTTATGGGTAGTCACCCCCTTTGTATGCCGCCTGTCTGACCACCTCTTTGCCTTACCTTGAAGATTGCATGGGCTCAGTTCTCCATTGTTCCTCTGCGCCACGGGTGTCTCTAAAGCCCAATGTCACGCTACACGTCCATAGAGGATCCCGTATTTACCGGATACCCACACATGGCACAACGTAGTCAGTGAATAATTTGGACTTTAGACACACCTGACCGTGCAGAAGACGAGAGACCCGTTCCCATGCAATACTTCCCCGAGTTTCCCGAAAAGTGGGGTGTTGTCGGATCATCACTGGCCGTGGCGTATGTTTCCTTATCACTTCGGGTATCCGGACCTTTCAAACTTAAGCACTCCGGACTTTCTTGATGACGTGCCCCGCAAGGGGCATAGCAGAGAAAAACCCCGAGAGATGACAGTGAAGGGACGATGGTTCCCCCGGTGAGACGGAATCATAATTGACCTGGAAAGTGATTATCCCAACATTAACACTTACAACTCCACATCAAATATAGCCACGATTTACTTTATGCTATACATGTGTGCAAACCACTTTTTCAAACCAGTCTGTTTTAGAAAGTTCGGAATTCTCTTTCACATATCTTTTAAAGAGGTTTTACAAGCTCATTCAATTTAAAGTCTCACCTTAGTTTTGCTCCCAAACATTTGGGGTTTTAAAACCCGTCACTTCATCCTTTAAAACCTTGTTATTTCCAAAACGATTTTCAGAAATAGATTTTGAAAAACCTACTTTCTACAAACGAATTTCAAACAACATTCTTCACCAACATTATTTCTTAATGGTTTTCGAAAACAGTTTTCAAAGTGAATTTTCACAAATGTATTTCAAAATAAATGATTTAGTCCCCATGTCGTGACCCGCTATTTTTGAAGTTCTGCCCACCTTCAAGAGCAGCGGTCATTACCGTGGAGCGTACTAGTCATTTCGTGTTTTCACAAAAGTGGTGGATTTTCACATAAAATTTTGTGTTCGATCATTCATCTTTCCTTTCTCAAAAACATCCCCCATTCCTCTAGTCGGAGCAAGTGAAGCAGCATGAAGATCGACTACGCGGATCGAGCTGAAGGCCAGAGGCGCACCAACCCGTGGAGCTAACCGAGCAACATGAAGACTAACACCAACCATTTAAATACAAAATCAGAGGTGTACCAACCCGAGTCAAGCGACATGAAGGTCAGCAACACTGATTCGAGTTCAAACTGTTGAAAATCAGAAGAACACCAACCCGTTTTGCTTGATCACAGTACCGCTCCGCTGAAAGAGCCTTAAAATGAACAAGCAGCCGGTCAAGAGCCGAAGATGAACGAGCAGCCGGTCAAGAACCCGAAGACGAGCGAGCAACCAACCAGGAGCCCGAGCGCGAGCAGTCTTCCAGAATCCCAAAGACGGACCAGAAGAGTTCAGTAGAAGTCCAGCTCAACACTTCCCCATTTTAATGACCTTTTTAGGATTGATGATGTATAGGTCTTCTTCCCCTATGATTCTTTTCTCTCTCGTCCATTTCTGAATAGATTACATGTATAGGTTTATACATTCCCCTTGAATTTGTTTAGATCAATGTGTATAGGGTTCCCTACTCCCTATTGTATTTGCGAATGACCGAGCGTCAAAACCCATTGAGAAAATCCACCACTTTGAAAACATGCGTTTTCAAAATCGTTTTTAAAACTTGGTTTCTTTTGGCATGCACGAATAAAGAGAAGAATGAATAAGGAACGACTCCTCACAGTTATTTATCATTCATCAACTTTGCTTTATGGGGTGAGAATTCACGATATCTACAGGAGGTATCCCCTAGATAAAAACACCAGCAAATGCAACCGAGCACAAGGCAAATCGCATGCATTGCATTCATTACAAAAAGTCCCATGTATTCTCGGTCAGTTCAAATTCGTCAAACACGTACAAGTCCTGTCCACCTCAGAAAAAATTGCATAATCATGTGTTTCATTGTCACTGCACTATACACCATCTTTCATCCCCATATCTCGACCGCCAAAGCCTGATCTCAGAGGGATAGAAAAGAAAATCGATCTCAAACCTTTCCCAATCTCAAAGTGTATCATATAGTGGGGCTACCATGCGGGAGTTGTCACTCCCTAAAAATTCAAAAATCCAGGAGCCAATCACCAGCCCAACCTCGCTTGAGAATCACTAACCTGACAGCAACCCCGACAGCTACACCTTTCAAGGCCAATAGTAATGGAATGAGCTTCATGGGCTGAATTCGACTCAAGCGAGACTAGGTGTAGCCTTACCACGCATGCATTGCATCCAAAACAAAAACACAAAAAAAAAACACATTCTAAAAATCCAAAGTCAGCCATCTTCATTCGTCATTTCAGCATTTCATGCATCCTATACATAGTAATTCCATATTACCACAATACGTCACATGGTAGATAATCACATTTGCATACTCCCATATCGAAATGACATCTTCGGGAAAATCGTGAGAGATTGTTTGAATAGAGTGCGTGAACCGCTAAACTCTCGACCCGTCAACGAATACAAAGGTCCAATCAAAATCAGCACCACGAACCAAGTGAGTAGTGTGCGAAGAGCAGTATTTTCTCTTGAATTTCAAATGAGGGCATTGGACAATCCATTGAGCGATGAGGGTAGATAGAGCGAGTCCATAGAGATAAAACCATGAACGACATGTGCATTCCTTTAGCACATGGAGAGGCACAATACAGAGTGAGATCAATGTCGATAATCAGGATACGAACTGTGACTCATGCAAAGATCTGAGAATAGTAAGAAAACAATCATTGACTAACGAGAATGATGAGGCACTTAGGATCAAAATCTCCACAAGGCCAAAAAGCTTTAATTTTCCCGAACATAACTCCTTAGTGAGCCCCGCTGAGCCTTTCAGGAAAAACTTTTTTTACAAAAAAAAAATCTCCACAACATGCCACTCCACATATACATACTTACCCTTGCAATAGAGGATATTGAAGGAGCCGGAGCCATGGTCTCTCTCCTACCATCTTTCCCAAGAACAAAAAACAAAAATGTCCAAAGCAATCATTGAGTCAAGGCAACTCCAGAGTCAAACGCCAAAAAGAACATCAAAAATGTTCAAGAAGATCGATAAGTCAATGCAACTTCGAAGCTGAAAGCCGAAATACAAAGCAAAGAATGCTTGAGAAAGTCGATAAGCCTATGCAATTCCAAAAGCAAGACACAAAGAAGAAGACCACACACTGAAAAGGAAGAAGAAGAAAGTGAAAACTGTACACCAAAAGAGGCAAGAATGAGGAAGCCAAATCAAAAGGACCAATGATGTCCCGTAGAAGCCAGTAAAAGCTTGTCAAAACCCGTCCAATCATTCCACCCATGGCAAATACGAAATATATCCTCTATTGCAGAAAAGCTCCACAACTCCCAAACAAATCCCAGTCCCATGTGACATAAATCATACCCCCCAGCCCCGTTATAACCCAATAAAAGACCTCTGACTCGTTAGTGGATGAGCGTAGACTGAAAGTATCGGATCTGATACATGAATCATAATTTTGTACTTGTTATCAACATGTCCCACCTTATAACAAAGGGACCATGAGCGAATGAGTGTGACCTTATCTCACCAGGTCTTTAGAGTGCGAGTGACTCTTTGATCTAAGCATCAAATCATAAACAGCCTACCCCAATGCAGGTGATGAATTTGTGAGGATCGGAAAGCCCAGAACCTTGAAAGAAATTCTAAGGAAAATACTGCTCCGAGCATCGAGAGTAACATCACACCATTAGCACACACGACCATACTCACGAGAGATTGACCCACATCCCTCCATGCGAGGAAAGTGATTCACGCATTCCAGTTCAACAATCATTCAAGATCGAACCGAAGATGTCATATATTCGTAAACCTCATAGTAATAGAGATAGAACCATACCTTCCCTAAAAAAAACGCATATGCATTTTGCATCGTATCTAGCATTTAATGTCTGCATACATCGTAATCACTTCATCTCCAACATTCGACCGGTAAGAACTATGCCTAGTCTCGCTGAAGGTGGACTTCAGTTGCAGTTGTTGAAGCGTAACTTTTGGTCAAAAGAAATAAAAAACTGGAGCCATCTGGAGCCACACGAAGACTATTCTGGAGCCATCCACTGTCATACTCGAGCCTCATTGGCACCTCACCCAAAGCCAAGCTAGAGTCATACAGGAGCCATCATCCGACATTGAAACCATCCTTGGAACTACACAGGGAGCATCCTAATAGTCCAAGAACAATACGGGAGCCACCTCAAATCCACGCCAGAGCCATTTCGTCACCAGGGTCTTGCCCACAGAGTTTCGAACTACGTCAGGTCTGATCTCAATACGAAATTGAGTACGTAGGCAGCCCGCCCAGGGTGCGACCACCTCAAAGGAAAAATTCCCCTTTTGTTCCCTAATATCACCACTATCATCAAATGGAGCCATCTTATAGCCTCCCCGGGGCCATCCCGAGCTATCCTGGAGCCATCATGAGAGAATCCTGAAGTCATAACCGGACCGGAGCCATTCATCACAACAAAAATTATCGACCACATCTGAATACATCAATCAAATCAAAAGCCACCAATCACATCGACCCACCACTCGACTCGAAATCCAAGCTAAATCGAAACCCACCAACCATCCCGAAAATCTCAATCCAAACTGAAACCCACCAACCATCCCGAAAATCTCAATCCAAATCGAAACTCATCAACCATCCCAGAGTCGTTGCTCACAAGGGAGTCACATATCAAACCTGAGCCATCTGACCGCACTGGAGCCATCCAATCACATCGGAGCCATCCAATCACATCGGAGCCATCTGAATATACCAAAGTCATCCGGTCATATCAAAATCATCAAGTTCCCAAAGTCACTCATTCACAAAAAAAAAAGAAACATCCACTCAAAGACCAATCACAAAATCACAAGAACCAAAGCTCAGAAGCCATACCGGAGCCATCTCGAACTCTGGAACATAGAGTCCTACCAAATCCCGAAACCATAGAGCACATCGGGTCGAGACCACCAAAACCAAAACCAAAACAAAAGTCCCACAGTGACAAAGTCAAAGGCGACATCGACAGAAAGCATTCGACTATCACATCCCTCATGAAAACAACCGAAAAACATCCAATCCCAAATCAATCCACAATCAAAGCCATCCTCAAATCAACCAACCACTGAAAAGCAGCGAGTTTCGTACAACTCCACAAAGTATTATAGGCTCGTCATAAGTCCTATAGCTAGATGTCAAGAGATCTAGTTGAGGCCCGTCATTAGTCCTCATACATTTCGAAGATGCATTCTAGGCCCGTCATAAGTCCTAGAGCTAGACCGAGTTCTAGTTGAGGCCCGTCATTAGTCCTCATGCATAACCTATATACCGATTGTATTCTAGGCCCGTCATTAGTCCTAGAGCTAGACACCGAGATCTAGTTGAGGCCCGTCATTAGTCCTCATACATTTCGAAGATGCATTCTAGGCCCGTCATAAGTCCTAGAGCTAGACGCCGAGTTCTAGTTGAGGCCCGTCATTAGTCCTCATGCATAACCTATATACCGATTGTATTCTAGGCCCGTCATTAGTCCTAGAGCTAGACACCGAGATCTAGTTGAGGCCCGTCATTAGACCTCATACATTTCGAAGATGCATTCTAGGCCCGTCATAAGTCCTAGAGCTAGACGCCGAGATCTAGTTGAGGCCTGTCATTAGTCCTCATGCATAACCCATATACCGATTGTATTCAAGGCCCGTCATTAGTCCTAGAGCTAGACACCGAGATCTAGTTGAGGCCCGTCATTAGTCCTCATACATTTCGAAGATGAATTCTAGGCCCGTCATAAGTCCTAGAGCTAGACACCGAGATCTAGTTGAGGCCCGTCATTAGTCCTCATGCATAGGTTGATTGATCGTATTCTAGGCCCGTCATTAGTCCTAGAGCTAGACACCGAGATCTAGTGAGGCCCGTCATTAGTCCTCATACCATCAATCACCGCAATTTGGGGCCCGTCATAAGTCCCCGTGCACCCGCATTCATAAGAACAGATCATAAACCGCAGTGAGAATTTTTGGCATCCCGTCAACCTTGATCCAATTCTGCAAGGGCTTGCAGAATTGAATTAAGGGGAGCCATCTGTAGACACCAAAAATTCTCACCCCATAAAGCAAATTCCGAAATAATAAGAGGGGTCGTCGCCTTTCTTTTTTTAAAACATATTAACGTGCGTGCTAAGACGAAACCATCATTTTATAATCTTTTTCAAAACATTTCAAAAAAAAACACAATTCCTCGAAAATGAATTTCCATCGACAGTCCAGTTTCAAGGTCGTCCCCTTTTGTTTATTCACTTATTTTACTATTTTATTTTATTTTATTTTTATTCATCTATTCACTTTTTCTTATATTTTATTTTATTCTACTATTAGCATTAGTATTTTTGTTTTTATTTCTATTTATACACACTCATTTTCATCTGTCAAACTCAATCCACACTTGTTGAAATCTGGCCTAGCCCAATTCCTTGAACCCACACTATTTTCAGCCCTTGGCTTCAAAAAGCCCACATTAAAACCCAACCCACCTTCTAAACCCTAATGCTTCTCTATAAAACAACATCCACAGTAACCAGAACAAGGAGAACTAGCCAGCCGACAACTCCCATCTTCCTCGTTCTTGATCGGTCTCAAGTCCTCCCTCGATCATCTTCTTTCTCGGTTTTACTCCCGTCTCCACTCTCCTTCATCCCATCTCCATTTTTTTCATCTCAGAAAACCTAAACGCTTCTCCAGATCTTCATGAACAATCGCCATAAACAAAAGAACTCAAAACCTTTCCGATTCGATCTCGATGACGTTTTATTTCATTCTCCAGCCACATTCGAATTTTCAAAAGCACCATCGAGACCAAGAACTTTCCTCCGTCGAAAACCACCACCTTCTCTTCAAACCTTCACTAGTCTACTGCCTAGTTTGAAATCGTCTCCATTGATCGACTCATCTCCAAGCCAGAAAAGCGTAAGGCTAGTTTCACCTCCGGCGGTTCTGGTTCTACTCTTTCCCACTCGTTTCCGTCCCTCTTCTCATTTCATGTTGATTTCTTCACCAAATGAGCCAAACTGGCGATGGCTAAAGATGTGAGCGTATGAGATGTGGTTTTACCGGAAATGTATTTCCGATGTTCATGCCGACCCATTCGTCTCGACCCTTGTTTTCGATACCCTCATTTCCTCTGCTTGCATGGCTATTTCACTATATTTTCCTGTTATATTTTTGCCAGTCGTTACATATGAGCATTGGAAGCTAGACCCGCGTGGTTTGATTGTTTGGGAAATCTGGACTGCTTCATGCGAAAAGGGAGACGCCCTGTCCATGATGGATTTTGGGTTCCACCTTTTTATGCCACTCAGTTTTTTTCTTACCGTGTTGTTTTTCCATATCGGTAGTCTCTGATTCTTTTTTTTTCTTGCCAACATACTACCCATCCATTCTGTCATTGTGTGCGGACGAGTTCCATGTTGATGGAATAGATGATTATGAAGTTTGTACCCATTCGGTATCTGTCTTGTGACTCAGAAAAGAGATATACAGTGACAATTTTGTATAACCCCGCTATTGTTGCTGATTGTTCGACGATGGATAGAGTGAACTTATGTTCATGCCTTCATCTTTGTTTAGCTCTATTCGGTCTGTTACAGATTCGAAGAAACTGAGGACTACAACAGTTTCTCTCATGTTTCAGTTCATTTTCTGCCTAGAGGGGTTTATCCCTCTCGTTTTCCTTCTGCATTGTTCGTTCATTCAACTCCAGTTTGAATATGACTTCATCACTGACAATTCCTTTTTGTGCACATCTTGCAACTTAGGCAGGCTCTTGCAGGATGTCTCTGGCCGCAATACAAATTTGGACTCAGATTCTGAGACTCACTCATCTTCGTTTCGGTACATAAGCTCAACTGATTAATCTTTGATATCTCTGGATCTAGGTGTTGTGCTTCATGTGTATCTGCATAATATTTATCTTGTATGCACTCGATAATCTGTTAATAGGGCCGTGAGTACCCTTCACATGCTATGACTTTTTATAATTCATGCAACGCGTTTGAACAGGTTGTGATGAGTATGTCCGTTTAGTTGACTAACAGAGGATTTGACCTAGAACCTTTGCTTGATCATTAACGTGATAAACAAGAGAGACCTCTCAGAACTTGACCAATAATGCAATGCCATTCGCTGCTTGCCAATTTGATTTTGCTGTTCATTCTGATTTTTGTTTCATTCTCTCAACCTGTAAATATTGTCTTACATTTGTTTCTTTGTAATTAATCATTTAAACTCTTGTAGTATTTCTAACTAAGCCCTAGTTATTAGACCTTAGGGCCAAGACTTAGGATAGAGGGTGAACCCTAAGATTTAGGTAAGCCATGGTCCCACCTAATAAACTGGGTAATCCCTAGACCCAAACCACCTTATTATAATAACATGTATTAATAAAGCACTTTCTCAAAATTCATCCCAATTTAATTAATCATTTCTTCCTAAATTTTCCAAAGCCCATTAAACCCATTTCAGCCCAATTAACAAAGGCCCAACAAGCCCACAATCGGCCCAAACCAACTTGACCCACAACCAATCTTGGCCCAAAACTATCTTGGCCCAAACTGTCTCGGCCCAACCAATCTTGGCCCTCTCCCAATCCAAACCCGGCCCAATTTAAAACCCAGCCCAATTCAAAGCTCGGCCCAATTCATCAGCCTAGTCCAAAACCCACTCAAATTCGGCCCAAATACTCAACCCAGCCCAAAAACAATTTTCAGCCCAAATAAAAAGACCCAAGGCCCATTTTGGTCCAAATCCAATTTCAGTCCAACCTCAAACAAGACCCAATTTTCCCAAACTCAAAATCAGGCCCACAGGCCAATTCGGCCCAAAACTAAATCAAGCCCAAGGCATGCGTCAGGCCCAAAATAAAATAAGGTCCCAATTGACTCAATATCTAAAAGCTTGGCCCAATCCAATTCGAGGCCTAAACTTGAGGCTCAAACACATGACCAACCCGAACCCAGTTCAACTCAATTCAAGCCCAAATCCGAACAAGCCCACAATCGGACCAAGCCCAATAAGCCCACAATCGGCCCAAGCCCACAAAAGTCAAACCGGTTTGACCTTGACCTGAAACTTTGATCAAAACTTTGACCAACTTTGACCAATCCAATTTTGACTTGAACTTTGACCAATCCAATTTTGACCGGCCTGCTTTGACCTTCACTGAACATTGACTTTGACCAAGTTTGACCAGTTCAACTTTGATCCATCTGAATTTTGACCTGGCCCCAATCCAATTCCATCCAATCCAAATCCAAATCCGTCCAATTCAAACTCAACTTGTAAATCTCATTCAAACTCCAAAAATCCAATAAAACATTCGTCATTACTCACTTTAATTCAAAAATGAAAATCTCTTTTCTCAGAATTTCAAACCATCATTTTATTCAAGTTTCATCAAAATTTCAAAGAAACCATTTTGTGGAATTTTAAAGGAAAAACTCTTCTCGCATCACAGAAAACTCTTCTCAAAACGCAGAAAGTTCTTCTCGCATACAGAAAGTTTTCTCCTAAAACATTTCTCAAAATCAGTGTTTCTTTGTCGAGAATTCCGAACAACTTTAAAATATTTTTCAAATCGGTTTTTAACTCAAATAAATTGTTTTCGGGGAGCAAGAAATGTCTAACCCCTTCAAAAACATTTCCTCCATGGTTAGAACATCACTTGTCTTCCTTCCCAAAATAAAAATCCGAGGCGGGGCACTGGGGTCGTAATCTCCCTTGTCGCAGTCTGGATCTCGTTAGGCGGGGCATTAGGGTGACAAACCTCCCCTAATTGCAGCCTTGATTTTTACAAGGCGGGGTGCTAGGGAAGTAACGACCTTCCTAGTTGCAGGCGGGATTTTAGAATCGTCTAACTCCCTTCCGCTCGATTTCAGTGGTTTTCGGTTTTTAATGTTTTAAAACCCGGGAGTTAGAGACGTTGTGGTTCGACCGAGAACATCTCATTCATGGTGTTTCTCTCTGAATCCTATCTTTCGACATAAATTCATTGCCCCATCTTTCGAGCCTCGGCACTTACCATTAATTAAGTGTCGTGTTCGAGGGGGTACATAGGGTAATCCCTCGGGATTATCCGCCCTTTTACAACAAAAAATGATTTTTCGGTTTTAAGAGAGACAATTCAGAATAAACCAATCCAACCCTTCCCATAGGACCTCCGATTCTTGAACTCCCGATTAAATCTCAGTCATTTGAAACCCGAAACATCTTCGAAACCCGAATACCTGCAAACCCGATATCCTCTTCCATACTCAATCGTCCTTAAAACCCGAACTGCTCTTCAACACATTCAACTTCCCAAAACACCTCAAGAACCCGACCATTTCAAAATCCGAACTTCTCAAACACAAAAAAACTCCTCAAATCAGCCAAATGATCCAAATACCCCTTGACTCCACCAAAAATGACCGAAATGTCCATTTACTCCCCAAAACTATCATCCTCTTAAATTCCGTGAAGGCCCAAAACAACTTCAAATCTCTCAGAGCAATTAAAACCTCTCAAGCACTTCAACCAAAAACCAACTCCAAGACCAGTCTACTCTTCAACTCTTCGAAATCATCCTCACTCCTCATTCGATCCTATCCTTTGGCTTTAACTGAATCTCTCTAAAAAGGTTTTGAAAGAAGGTAATCCCGACAATTGGAGACCGAGGTTGATAAGCCGCAGACTTATCATATTTTATGCACTAGATTTTAGTATTTATTTCTAATAAGGTTATATTTATGTTATTTATGCTAATTATGTGTTAAAGTATATATTGTACAATCTTATGTTTTTATGGTTTTCTGTGCAAGGAATGCTTTTCTAGGCAAAAGTTAGTTGAAGCCGGACTCCATGCCG
>CM041780.1:36478157-36517687 GCA_023374045.1 Limonium bicolor | reverse complement strand
TCTTAGAAACCTTACTAAACAAATTTAAACAAAAGGAAACACAAATGTGCTTTAAAGTCAATAAGAGCTAAAATGTGCTTAAGCTTGGGATAAACTTGAGTAAGGCCTAATGAGCTTACCAAGACTTCATTTATATACTAATGAACTTATTAAACCAATTACCAAAGAAAACCAAGCTTGAAAACAAGTTAAAACACAAAATGTGCTTTAAGAAGTCTTAAAGCACGTTTTTGAAAAATTGTCTTGTAAATGAGTTTTGAATGGCTAAATGTCCATCATTACTCTTAAATATATATGTGTACTATATAGTATCACATTTGGGTGGCTATATTAGTGGGAAATCAAAAATTTCACTTCTATGTGCCTTGTATAGGTGAATAGTACTTTTTATAAGCTAGTTTATAACATATGTTGTATTAAGTAATTAAATTGACAAACAAAGACTAAAACCCTCATACTAATAAAGGGGGCCGGTTTTTATAAGTGTGGTGACTCACCACTCTCTAGTTAAGGTAATAGTAATTAAAGCAAACTAAGTAAAACTACTTTTTACTTTATAACATAAATATCTTCTAAAAGCAACTTCTATCTTCATTCTCATTTCTTTCCTTCATTCCCACGGTTTGCAAACCCTCTCTCTTCTTCCTTCTTCCTTGTTCTCTCTCGGTAATACCACTATCACCATGGAAGTTCCAACTTTGACCACTTGTTAAACCTAGCTCACTTGTCCAAATCAAAAACAAATACCACCAATCTCTTCCTCTCATCAAGCTCTTCATTCCTATCTTCTCAAAACTCCAAGAGCTCCATTTCGGTGCCAAGGTGTTCCACCATTGAAGGAGCTTGAGCTTATATTTTGACATATTATTACTCTCCTTTGCTTCTAGGTAAGGAATCTCAAACAAAAATCAAGTTTCCTCCTTGTTTTTGTCATGTCCGAAAATACACATTGATATAGCTCATTGTGTGACTTTGTTCTAGCTTCATTTCAACTCTTCATGGACTAGGTGGAGTCCTCTCTTGTTGTATATCCAAACTCTCTTCAAAGAACAAGGTAAAACAACTACATTAATGTTTTTGAAACAATGTCAAATTAGGGTTTACAATGAGATGAAGCCTATAGCTTAAATACTCATTATAAAGTTTGTATATTGTTTAGAACTTGTCAAGGAATCAAGTACTCTGTTGGTTTCTAAAGGAAACAAGAAAGAGTGATTTTGCAAAAGAGGTAAATCTACTAACCTAATGCTATTTTAATGCCTTAGGAGAAATGAGCTTATAATGCTTATTAAAACTATCTAAAGAGCCAATGGGGAATGACTTAGTGAAGTGTTCTTAAGAGACTAGTAAAGGGCATATGTGTATGTTGAGTGTATTTGCAGGTTAAAGGCATATATATTGTGGAAATTCAGTGTTTATGATTTAAGCACTTTAAGGGCCTAAGTGCCATGCATTTTAAGGGCCTAAGTGCCATGCAATTTAAGTTATGCACTATATTGTGATGTAGTGTAAATTTGGTGAAATTGTGTATGAGAGTGTTCTTGGTGATTTTGGATGTTCTTGTGTGTTTAAAGGAGAAGGTAAAGTGTTTAGGCATGGTAATGTTCTAGGGGAACCCATGTCAAAATCTAGGTAGGAAGTAAGAAGTTCTAAGTGGTTACATAAGTTTGGTGAGTTAGAAAGTGTAGGAAATGAATAAGGAGTTCAAGATGTTTTAAAGGAATTATGATGAACTAGGAAGTACTCTAGAGTGTAATAGGGACTTAGGCATGGTCTTGAGATTTTAGTATGTACCAAAGTCATTTTGGACTTAGGTAAAGACTTAGGCAAACTTTGGTAAACTAAGGAGAATGTATGAACTTGAGAAAGGATTTGAAGTAATGATATAAGGAGATAGTTGTGAGAGATGATGCTTGGGAGATGATGTTAAGTTAAGGAGAAAGCATTTTGGGATAGTAGTTGCCTTAGGTATGAAACACCATCTAGGAACCTAGTATAAAATAACATAAGTGTTAAGGAATTTTTACAAGGAAATAAGTAAATGTTTTAAGGAATTAGAAAATGAGTTTCATGGATGTTGTATGTGGATGTAAGGTTACCAAATGTTGCTAGGAAGCATTAAGAGGCCTTAGGAGAAGTTTGGTGAAGAATTGGCAAGTTTAGGTAAGTTTAGTAGGCGACCGACCCAGGGGCCGACCCAGTTTGTGGGTCGGTCGAGCCTCTGTAAAATGTTAGAAAAATGTTCGGTGACGGTCCGACCCAAAAGGGTGGGTCGGACATGGGTCGGTCGAGCCTCTGTAAAATGTTGGGAAAATGTTCGCACATGGACCGACCCAGAATGGTGGGTCGGACATGGGTCGGTCAAGGTAAAGTTTTTCAGACCCGAAGACCACTGGGAGGGTCCGACCCAGTTGTGGGTCGGACGGTGGGTCGGTCGGACCAAAACATGTAAAAAAAAAAAAAGAAATGAATGTGACTTATGTAGTTAACCCTAGAGTGTATAATGAAGGTAACCTAGGGTAAGATAGGCATTAAAACATGTCATACAATCATGTTAAATACTTAGTAAGTTTGAAGTTAAATAAATAATTAACCGACATTACTAATGTGTTTAGGATTCTCTCAAGGTGGAAATCCGTCGAGGCAAGGACCAAGGTATGGTTTTCTTGCAGTCTGTTGCCTACCGGTTTACACCGGCTTGTGTGTTGTTTGTTTTCTGTGTGTTTATGACTTTGTAAGATTAAACCATGTAAAGAGTTTACAGTTGTTAAATATTATTATGTTGTTAATTATGACTCTCTCTTCCCATGTGAGTGTCTAACAAGACTTGACCTATTATTGTGAATTGTTGTTGTGCTCAATGTTGAACTACTAACATGGGCTAACGGGGGAAGTGAGGAGTCCGGTCTGTTCCGGCCACGCGTGTGAGTATGGGAGTCGATGTCATAACCGGTTCGATTCTCTCTGTATGTTATGGTTAAGTTTCCAATTTGGTTTCTAACCTTCCCTTTAGCTTAACCAAGGCTATTTTACTGACTCACGTCGGGCCACAGGGGCATACTATATGTTTTGTTTCGGTGTGCTTGGATCACTATATCCGGGGCACCTTGTGTTAAGTTAACCGTTCAATCTAACCGGACGGTAACGAGTTATGTAACGAGCTAAGTATGAGCGTGGCAACATTCTCGAAGCTCTCAATGGGGACTAACTGTGTTGGTTCTCTTCCTAAAAGGATTTGTATGTTTGTGATGTGTGTTATGATGTGTACAATACCCTTGTTATGTTACATATGTATGTGTTGTGTGTTTAAAAATAAATATCATGTCATCCTGACAATTGGTTGCGCGTATCCCGGTAGTCGATGGGCTGCGCGTTAGCCATACCAGCAAAGGTGCTGACCCCCTCGGGGGCTCCATATTTTTATTGCAGGATGAGGATCGAAGAGGCGGAGTGGCTCTAGGTCCTAGAGAGAGTAGTTTACTTTTGAAGTATTTTGGATGTTAGCCCGGGTTGCGCCTGTGCACCCGTGGCGTATTATACTTGTTGGTGACGGTTTACAGTGAATTAAACAGTGAAGGATTATGTAAATACTCGGTATCATATTGTTATATATATGGTTGTTAGTTCTATGCTCGGGAGTCTGATCATCAGACCGGTACAATTGTATTTATTCAGCCTTGTTAGCCACGTGGGTGGTTGACGGCGTTGTAGCACCAATCGTTTAGTTATTGTTTAGTTGTTTATTTCCGCTGCGATTCCAAGTATAGTTATGTGCGTAGTAGGGGTGTTACAATAACCTAATTGAGTTACTAACTCATTTATCTTATCTTTAGTCTAGAAAGACTTTTTATTACATCCAGCTAATAATCTTGACATAAGATGTTAAATTACTTTTCATCTTGAAACAACTATATTATAGTTGACTTAGACTTATCGAACTCTTACATTTAGTATTCACAAGGTACATTATTTGCTTAATTATTACCTATATAATAAGGTGTTTAGTATAACCTTTTATCCCTTACTTACATTTAATTTCCTAAATGTTTTATTTTTACACACATTCTCTCTATAGACTATGCATAATCCTTTGTACTAATCCTCATTAAACTTAAGCCTTAAATACGTTTTAAATTGTTCTACAAAACCCAAGGTTCCAAGAAATAACCTAATGAATAAATTTCCTTTATTATATTTAGGATGGACAATATATCTACATAGAGTAGAATTTATCAAAGAATCAAATTCTGGTTCATAAGTGAAATTGTTAATTATTTCATAAGATAATCTATTATGAAAATTCTCATATTTTATATTCAAAATAACATTTCATAACTTCCCATTACCGTAAAGTATATCAATATAATATCTTATGTAACTTAGTTTTATCAAATAAAAAGGTTCAATGGTTTTAAGTATCAAATTTCTATCTATAAACCCTCCTATAAATTCTCACCACTAAATACCCACTTAACTGTAAACTCACATCCTGAATATTGGTAATAAATGTATTTTATATGGCTTATCTAATTCTAAGAAACTTAAGGATAATTATTTAGATAAATTCCCAAATCATCGTTTAATATAGATTATATCACAATCCTTTTTAATGATCCTATCTTAAAACATTAAGTTATATTTCACTACCATAAATGTCAAGAAATGATTAAATCTAGACTTACTAATCCACCTCACATTAGATGTAAAGTATTTTACTTATTTTATTATGGTTTATATATTAAGAATATTTAGATGTAACCATACTACATTTTTATCATCAATTATAGAATAAGATCTATTTGTGCAACATTTATGTAATCTAATCACGATTTTTCCTAAGTTTTAACTTATTAATTACTTAATCCCAATTTTAGATTTACATCCTGGTTATTGACAAATAATACTATACATGCATTTTAATATGGTTATATATAAACCTTAGAAACTCAAAGGTAATTCTTAAGCCTAATACATAACTATAATCTAATACCACCTCATATAATATTCTGCCATTAGTATTATGTAGAGGTTCAGTTTAACTTACTAATTCCTTCGTATTATATTTCCTATAAGGTAACTAATTTTATTAATATATTATATATTTATATATACTAGGATTTGTTCAAAACATTATTTATGTAATTTATTGTATTTAATTATGTTTAAAAACTTTTAGGCATAACTATAACCGATATACGGTTTATAAAATAAAGTGTTTCCCTTTAATATATATAAGTATACCTGTATTAGAATTTAATTAAGACATTCCCTATGTAACTTATTATATTTAAACTATCTTATTACTAACTGCATTCCATGTATGTTCTATAAAGTATTTCCTTTAACTATATCTTAGGATACTAGCTCTTATAATATTTAGTTATTATAAGTGTTAATTTATTAGTTCCTTGCTTTACCCTAAGTTACTACTTTATTCCCTTTTATATATATGTAAATATATATTATATATATATATATTCATATTTCCCTTAGTTTTAATTAAAACTATTAACTCCCATATAATATAATAACCAAAACGTAAGATAATTAAATCCTTGATTTACATAAGTTTCTACTTAAATAAGTATATATACATATATGTAAATAATTTCACTTCTCTTAAAATCTAATACCAAAATATTTATAAACTTACTGTTATAAAATGTTAATTTAGTTTCCCTTATTTTCCCCAGCTTAAAAGTTAATTAACAAACCATACTTTAACTTTTGGTTACATTAAAACTTATATTATAGGTTATTCTTATGAAAAACTCATAAACACAATTTTTAAAACCTTTTACCATTGCCCAAAAAATTCCCAAATTTAATATACAGTAAATAACATTTTAGAAATATTATAAATTTTTATTTCATAAAAATATCTTTTTAATTTAGCCTAAATTCCAGAAAACCCGTAACTTGCAAAAATCATAACTTATGTTTAAAAACTCCAAACCATAATAATTTACATCAAAATAAACTAGATTAAATAAGGAATCTATGGTTAAAATTTCAAGTCAAATACATTCGGGAAGATATTTAAATTAACCCAACAAGTTAGGACTATTTACTGGAATTTATAAAAACCTTTATAAACTTATTCTGGAATGTTTTAATCTCAGCCGTCCAATCTTTTAAAACGAGATCGGACGGCCCCTGTACTCCGAGTTCATTAGCGAAGATAATAAGCAGGTCGAGTACTAAATCACGGATATCTCCTAATCTACAGAACGAAATCGAGTGATTCTTGTTTCTATGGATTCGAAATCGAATTCCGGTTCTATTGATGTCATGTTCCCCAATTATAATGCAGTATTCACCAAGTTTCGAATTCAGTTCGAAGGTTAGGTTAATATCGGTACATAATACAATTCGATCACAATTCTCCTAACCTAAAACATAATTGACTAAATTGGAACATGGGTTAGGTCGAAAACATGACTACGAACAGCATATCGGAGCAATTTGATCGGAGACTCACCGGAGTTGTGCGAATTGGGTGATTTCGAAATCGGAAATCTGGAAAAATATAACTTTGAGCAGTTCATGGTGCCAACTTCAAAGATCTTTAACTAGCAGTACAAATCGAGTTAGGCTGTGAGTAAGGGCTCATTGGAAAGAGCAAACTTAGATCTACGTATTGATAGCAAGAACTAAACCTAACTCGCACACACAGAAAGAAATTGAAGTCGCAAATCACGAGTTTACCTCTCTGTTTCGGTATTATTTTATGTGCTGGCGAGACCGAAACTTTAGACACCTTTCCCTTCCAATTGGTTGAGAATTGGCTTGACCATAAACATGAAAGTTTTAGAGGAATTAGAGTTCTTCAAAACGAGCTAAAGAACATGGAATTTGGATGAGTAACGAAGAATTTATGGCTGATCGAATTTACCTGACTCGGAGAGAAAACTGGAATTGCAGTTTTCGTTTTTGCAGGGGTGGCTACTTTGACTCGATTTTCCGGTTGATTCTGAATGAGTTAGGGTTGTATGAGTTATACTTGTTTAGAGGGAATGTAGGAAGACAACAAAAAGACGACATTGACAAATATGGAGAGATGAATGAGATATAGCCGTCTAAAGTTAGGGCAAAGTATTGAATTCTGTTATCGAAATTCAGGGAATCCAGAATCGTTTAAGTCCTGGCGCCTGTGAGCTTGACACGTGGCACTTTCAAATTTTTGATTCAAAACTTCAATCTAGCATAACTTTGGCTAGGATGATCCGTTTTTGACGTTCTTTTTATCGATCTTCATGGTTTTCCATAACCTATTTATTGGTATAGGTTTCATGGCCTGGTTTGACCATTCTCAAAAAGTCAACTCTAGCAAGGCTTAAGAAGCTTTAAGGTTTCTAGAATTTTATATTGACTTTATGTTTCAAAACAATGTTCCAACACTTCCTAAAATCTTTATAATATAATTGGAGTTTTAGAAATTTTCCCAAGATTTATGGACTTATAAATCTTATTATTAATTCATAATACTATATAATAATATATAATAATTAGGGTTAAATAGGAGAAAACCCCTAAATAAATTCATAATTCCATATAATAACTTAATATTCATAATTCCATATAATAATTTAATATTCATAATTCCATCTAATAATTTAATACTTAATAGTATTATTAAAGGTTTAATAAAAGAAATCCCCTAAATAATTTAGGGGTATTTAGTATATCCCCCTTAAAAGAAACTTCGCCTCGAAGTTTAAGAAATCAACTAGTAGGCACTCACACCGCTTCGGGTGTGCTAAGACAATGATAATTCCAATGAAATTCCATACCAATCCAATCCTTTATTTCCATCCATTCCATAACAACATTCCACTCGAGATTACTCAAACTCAAAACGAACCAAGATATACCAGGACATAGCATGATGAAAATCAATAGTCACATACTGTGTCATATTGTAAAAATCAAGCACATACATACACCTCTCATTCTGCTAATACTGTTCTCCCTTTACTAACAATGCAACGAGGCATAATCTGGATGAGATAACGAAGGAGGAGTATGCCAGCATATCCCCCTTAAAAGAGCTAAGGTACGCCCTCGTACCGCTACTAACGGCACATTCAAAGAATTCAACACCTTATTAACCAACTTTGTTGTGAATTTACTGCACCGTTGATTTTATCTATGATCGTTACATATATCTGTATCTCTGGTTGTTATGTAATTGTATTTCCTTGGTGGTTTAAATTTTATCTTATGATTATTATCCATTCATTTAATGACTGATACGAATTATATGTCCATATATGATCATTTATCATATCAATTATATTACCAAGCTATAAACCAGGTAACGTACTTGAGTAGTTTAACATAATATTTCTGATCATTTAATAATCCTCAATAATCTTCCAAAATTATCTTCAAAGGTTTATTAGTCACCATATGTTAAAACTCTATAAGATATATTTTCTGTGACTTTTCAAGTTTCAATGTTTTTATAATTAACTATCGTATTTTAGACGATTCATTCAGTGTTTACTTTATAAAATTTACTTATTATATAACTTCACCCAAGGCAGAATTTAGGAAGTTCTTCCAAATCTGATTCCTTTACCTTAAAATTTATATATATATATTTCTTTTAAGGTAGGGACTCTATATAAAATTTTAAGTCAATGAGCTAGTCTAATGAAAACTCACTCACTCTTGGTAATTATTTTTCTTAAGGTTTGTTCTATGTAAGTATTCTCCTGATTATTAAATCTTAGTACTCCCTTAGACAATGGTGGCTTTTGTAAATATCACTCTTAGTGTGACTTCTAAGATTTTATCTATGTATAAGGTTAAACTTCTAAATAAACATGAGGATTTCCAAATCTTTAAGTAACTCTCAATTTTTCACTAGACACTCAATACTCCAAGTATTTAAGGCTCAATAATATTTAGTTTATTATTACTCATGTGTTTTCACTCCATAGGTAAGTATTTTTCACCAAGGATTTAACTCGGTAAACTCTTTACATGCATGAATTTAGTACTGGATCTTAATATACGAGTTTTGAACTGTTCATTGTGGCTAGTATGAAATATGCCTAGCTCAAGATTCCATGATGGTAACGTCTTACCACCACTTCCCCTCAAGTTCAACACAATCCATCACCTGCGTAGAGATTATTATAGTTAGATGACAAGGCTTGTCTAGCCCCTAAACTTCTAGAAGTGGGTGTGCACCCCACTACTTTCAGCCTAGGAGTTCGTCACACCAGGCACTTCCCGTAGGGTGTTAGGTTTATGTGTTTCTTTCTAAAGTTAACATAGAGTTTTAATGTGTTTACAAGTTCAGATGTTGATCTTTTCTAATACGCTACTAGTTCTTGTTAGCTTAATAATTTTCTAGACTTAAGATTTATCTTAAACATTATCTTTAGGTAATAAATTGATACCAAGTAGTTCATGAGATTTATTTTCAAACTTTAAAGGAGTTGAAGTACTTTCACATAATATCAATACTAATTTAGTTATGTAAGTTCTATTTGTTATTGTTTCAACCAAAAGTATTCTTTAAACTTCTAGGAATTTGTGTACTAGCTTTTAAAGGATTGCATTTTTAGCAATGTATTCTCCATGAGTATGCTTTTGAAAATAGCTTAATATTTGGTTTATCTCAACCAAAATCTTATCGTACTTAATAGGATGTTCCAAACTTATATATATATTGTAGTTCATTGTTGGAACGGTATAACAACACATCACACTCAACAGACATTCACAAAAGAAAAGTGTGTAAAGGAATCATTCTCAATTCCAAAAAGGGTTAGGAGTCGTGCCTTACTGGAGTCCTCACTTCCCAATTCTACCCCAGTTCCCCAGTTTTAAGTGCACCTATAATCTAAGTATTTCACTCGGCTTGTTTTCTCGGGTTAGAGCGTAACTACGCTCTGATACCACTTTCTGTAACACCCCTATAATAATAAAACAACAGCGGAAAATAAAACTTAGTTAATTGTAATGGTTGTAATTGTGAGGTTGGTACCGTGGTGTTTGGAGCCCGATGGTCTGTAGCACCTTTAGTTTATTTTCCGCTGTTGTTTTATTATTATAGGGGTGTTACAGTCACTAAAGAAATCATCCTTCGAGTCTCAAGCCTTTCTGAGCATTGGTCATTTGACGTGCCATTCAGTGCACTCACCATGTTTTATCTCTGACGATCACTGATTCTTAAATCCTGGGTGTTGGATATGAGGTCTGTCTCTGCAGCCTTCCTTATAACTCAAGTGTATCTGGTATGTTCTAGGATAGTCTCAAGGTTTACGGTCTCCATTTTCTAATAAAAGCGTATTCTATCTTTAATAAGTGAAGGCCCTTTTGAGGGGTTTATTCCACTCATGGCCTCACAACAAGGAGAGGTATCCCCACCCTAAAAGGCATGCTTCGTTCTCCGCCCCTTCCAGTGCACTATCTCATACTTCTCATTGGTGCCTTTTCTTGGCAATATTTTCCCCAATCTAATTATAAGTTTGTAACCGTTCATATCTACGAATTGTAGTTCCTCATGGCTTAAATAAGCTCTCTTACAACTTACTGTGCTCGGGCTCTGATGTGGTTAACATCCTTAGCTCGTAGGCTCATTGGGTGAGAGCTGGTGCTCGGTTCACTCCTTCTCTTACTCTCTCATCTGTAGGTTATCCTCATATATTCTAGCTCTTTGAATTATCTCAACCATTAGGTTTACATGTTAGATGTAGTACCAGGTTTCATGGTAAGTTGTTGCATCCTGCTTCCTGCTCTGGAAGTTATTCAGGTGATCTAAGGTTACTTAGTGTCCTCGAAAATACTAAGGTTAGGTTCGTATTAGGCGTTTGCCTTACGGTGTCCAAGTTGGATATCATCCTGTCATCTTATACTCCCACCTCAACGCTTCGTTCAACTTCCGTTGACTACACCACCCGTTGATGATCAATCGTACTCGGGTGTTAATGAGTTAGACAAATAGTATTAACTGTCATTCATCAGTTTGTTCGTTTGACTATGCCCGCTCTGTGGGTAGTCTTCTGAGCTTTCCTTTTCCAGAGTTGTACGTCTTTAATCTTAGTAGGTTAGAGCTTACGTACATTTCTTTTATCTTATTTTCTGGGTTTACTAACATCTTCATTGAAGAATGCTTATTACTGGTATTCTAGTGATCAATCTGGGAGTCTTATCCCATTCTTATTGGAAGTCTGGTGTCAACAGTCTCCACTGTATTATTGTAACATTTCCCGGAATGGTGTTCCTAATATCGTCTTGCTCGGATCACTGAGCGATCTCTAGGTTTCTCTGGAGTTCGGGATTGGTGTTCTTACCGTACTGTCGGTTGTTGTGGAGTAGGTGTTATCCCATTGTTAATATTTAATCGTTAGTATTTCGTCCAAGTTCAGCTCCCTGCTGACTGGTGTATCCAACTCATCTCATCATGGTCAGGCCGTCATTCCTTCCCAAGGTCTTATCCTCTGGTTCTTATGGATTTACAATCCGGTATTAGTGTGTATTATGACTGTAGCATTCTCTATCCCGCCATGATGGTTTTCCGTGTAGCTTAACCGTGGTAGCACTTGCTATGGCAAGTGCGCCAGCAAGATGAGCTACTGGTACCGGTGTGCGTCGGTAGTGGTACTTCCACCTAGTTTTCCATCTTTGGTAGTCTCGGGACTCCTTCTATTTTTCTTATTTTGGTTAACTGGCCATCCAGCAGTTTCCTGGCGTTTTTGACAGTACTTGTGATTTGTCAGGGTGTTCCTCTTTTTTTGAGGGAACCCCTCGTTACTTACTTATGTTTTAATCTCGCTCCCGTTTCCACACCTTGTCGTGGTTACTAGTAATGTTCTCGTTAGGCACTACTTCGTAGTCCTATCCCGGTATACAGTTGTACGCGTCCTTATTGTCGCCTGTGCTATTCGGCCAGGTTTTGTAACCTTTCTCATTGTATGGGGTCTGAAGTTCCCGTTTCTAACTGGACTTTCATTAATCTTAATTCTCATGCTTTGTAATATCCTACTGTTATGCTCATTCGGACCTGTCCGGTACTCATGTCGCTTATCGTTTCTATCCATTGCACTCGTAGTGCTTTTCTTATCATTGGTATGGCGGGTTATTTCGACTGCGTAGCATGTCGACCCATGTTGCCGGTAATTACCGTTTCCTTACTGGTAGAATTCCATTGGTTAACGCCTGCTTCACTGTTGCGCTCCCATTAAAAACCTTCAGTTCTTGTAAACTGTCGTATGACAAGTTTTTCTCGTATTGCTACTGTTAACTAACTACAGATCGGGGTTTTCCCGAGTAAGAGAAGGCTTTCTTCTCTCTGGCGTTTGTTCCATGTATTCAAGGTTAGGGATTGTGGATGGGCGGGTCTAGGTACTATGGATATCCGGTAAACCCGGGAAGTCCTGACTAACGCAACCTCTCACTCTATCTCTCAACCCTTAACCCATAACTCAATCTCAACCTCAGTATTCTCCTAAGTTCGGTAATTCTTGTATTCAGAGCGTAACTATGCTCTGATACCAACTTTTTGTAACACCCCTCTCGATCCATCGTGGTTAACACAAACTTATCACCATATATACAAACTCTGCAGCGGTTCAAATACATTCCAGGACCTTGCCACGGTTTGACAACAGAATATCCGAACATAGTGCATACAAATCTTAACAAGTACATATCCTTCTACAATCCCCTCACATCCAATACATCTTTCCTAACTCAATTGCCATAGATGTACATGCACAACTCGTAGGCCACACTTAACCCTAACGCATGTACCATCTTACTCTCGTGACGGTCCGCCTCCTGACGTCCCCTGTGTAGTAAAAACAAGCCCCCAAATGGGGTCAGCACGAATGCTGGTACGATCCTCTCATGGCCCCCAAGCTACGTGGCTACGACGACTAATTGTTGATAGCATGGAGGTTGATTAGATGCACAACATAATAGAAAGTTGCAATAACCCAGACCAATTATGAACATCAAAGTTCAAACCAATGAACGACTTAAATGCGTTCCCTTAATTAGCGAGTCAGTTATTTAACTCCTTAAATTATGTTTCCTCTTAATCTTAGTCCATCCTTATCTTACCTCAATCTTAGTCTTATCTTAGTCTTAGAAAACAACCATCCTTTAAAAAGGAATGGATGTAGCTTATCTCAGTCTTATAATACAAACCATCCTTTAAATAGAAATGGTTGTAACTTATCTCAAACCTTATCTTAATCTTAGATACAAACCACTCTTTAAATAGAAATGATTGTATCTTATCTCAATGTTTATTTTTGTCGGGTCAAAGCGACCATAGCCAATGAGCTATTAACTCCACTGGTTGAATAAACAACTTATCTTATAATTTAGGATTTAGGTGATCTACCGCACCATCTTAATGCCTCCTACCTTGGACTGTATGTCCAATGTAGCTGAGCCGGCAACCGACCCTAGGCAACAAGTTTGAAGACAAGTCCTTAAGCGGAAGTCGGATCTACTATAGATACCGACCCCTTTTTCCTTAGCATGCATGACCGGAGTCAGTCCCGGGTTTCTCACTCCCCCTTAAGTTCCAGTTAGTAGAAGTCTCAAGACAATGTTTGTTGGTTAAACCTCTTTCAGTTATTAACAAACTAATATTAGGGAGTGTTCCTTAGTCTCACACGATTCCTTACTAAATGTTAGTTAGTAGGTTCTCACGGTTAGTTGTGTTAGTTTTCAAAAATCACACAACAATACAATAAACATAATGTTCCGGATGCATGCTTTATCTTGTTTAGTGAGCACACAAAAACAAATCGCATACAAGCCGAGGGACACCTCGTTAGCAAGCAGGTCACAAGAAGAACTGTACCGTTCACCGTTGGTCGTTCGGTTGCTTACTCTCTTCCGGAGTCCACATTCTCAAATCCTAAAACATCCATTCAGTTTTAGGTTATTAACTACTATACATCACTAACTTATTTCAACTTAATTAACTACTTAACCCATATTGATCCCCACCTAACACCTCTTAAGTTTTACAACTTAGTCTTACAAACTTAACCTTAAACTTTTAAGTTTATTCTTAGCTTAATCCCTTAGGTCTTCATACCTCTAATAATCATTGCCCCCTTAATGGGGTACCCTTAATACCTCTAAACTTTCTTAGGGTTTCTTTCTTTTTTTTTAAGTCTTAAGGGCCGACCGACCCACGACCGACCCAACCCCTGGGTCGGTCCGTTCAGTAACTTTCCGGTTCGAACAAATCTCTTAGACCGACCCACGACCGACCCAACCTTATGGGTCGGTCCATCTCAGAAATTTTTCCATCTTTTGAAAACTACCTGTCCGACCCAGAGCTAGACCGATCGACCCAAACCCTCTGGGTCGGTCCATTACAGAACCCATTTCCTACGTTAAATTTTGCCCGACCGACCCAAAAACCCTCTGGGTCGGTCCAGTCCAGAGACATTCCGGCTGGCTCAACATGGCCCTACCGACCCAAAACTGGGTCGGACCCTGGGTCGGTCCACAAATTTTTCTCTTAAATTGTTCTTTCAATCTCAAACTCTTCCACAAGTGTCCTAATTGGTCTAACACCATCTAGGCACATTAAACCCACCTCATAACATCCATCAAACTCATTTAAAACAACTTCCAAAGATCTTCCCAATCTTTTACTCAATTCTTACAAACACTTCCAACACTTAGCACTTATTTTCCCTACATTTCTAACATGTAAACTTTGTCTAAAACTTCAACTAACCAAGGTGTTCCTTCCACCAATATAACTACTCCTCAAGCATCATCACTCATCCATCTTTGCTTTGCTAAACCTTCCAAGGTCATCCTGCATCTCCATGCACAAATTTCCCTCTTTTCCATTTGTGTATTCATCATTCCTAAACTCTTGAACGTACCTAAACATTATTTCCATCTTCTAGTACCTTAACCTTGTTCTTCTTTACCATGACCATCCTACACCCTCCTTAGACATCTACATCTCTTTTACTCGACTTACCCACCATTCTCATACTCCTACACTCTTATACATTCCTAGTCTTTTCCTTGACGATTTACAACATTCCCCTTCAATCTTCACTCCCTTCACCTAAGTCCACTCATTACCATCTAACTAAAACCTTATTACTCCACCACTAGCATCCTCTTCACTTATTCGAGCTTCCCAAAATTCTCATTGTTAATTCACTAGCTCATACCTAAATCATCTTAAGCATTATACACCTTCTCCTTCAAATTTATGCACAAGTCTCACCATTCCTCTTACCATGACTTTGGTGTGTTCAATACACCCATTTAAACTCTAATTTCCTCATAGATAATTCTAGTCATTCTAAACCTCAAGAACTCCTTAGTTAACTCATTTCCACTCAAATTCCTCTTAATGATCCCTAGTAAACCCTAGGGCACATTAACTCACCACCACCACCACTTAAACACTTTATTTTCTACTCAAATTTCACCATAGCTTCCCTAGTATTTTATCATGCCCAAATGCATTGTTTTCCTCATTCAACCAACTCACACACATCAAGTCCTTTCTCATCTTGTTTTCTCGCCCAATCAACTCATTCACAACAACTCAATATAGTGCAATAATCTTAAATTGCATAGCACTAAGGCTCTTAAATGACATGGCTCTTAGGCCTTAAATGACTTAAACTTAAACACCGAATTTCCCACATATAAAAGCTTTCAACCTGCAAATACACCATCAATCTCATAGTAGTTATAATGCTCTTAAAATCCATCTTAAACTTATATTACTAACTCATTCCCATTGGCTCCTTAGCCACAAGTTCACAAGCTTGTTTAAATTCCTTTTTCCTAGGTTATATAACCCTTTACCTAATGTAAGCTTTAAGCTACATTAGTTCTTATCTAAAACTCATCCCTTAAAACTTAAACCACCATTAGGTAAGCAATTTACCTTGTTTTTCTCAAGTTCTCTTAACTTTCTCCTTAGGCTTCTTCCCTTAGGAATCTCGGCCACCATTTAATTTCCCTTGCCAATGTTATAATCAATATACATTGACTCTCATGAGTGCTGAATAATACACTAACCTTAAGGAGTAAACCCTAGGTTAAAATATGTTCTAAGGTATTGAAATGAATGTTTTATTTTGGAGTCTTAAGATAGGCTTGGATATGAATCAAGAAGGACCTCCTCTAGCCCTTGGTGAATAGAAATAAGCTAGAACAAAGCATAAAAATGAAGCCCCATGAGTGTAATTTTCGGACATGTGAAGGAGTGATGGAAAGATGATTTTTCTTACATTTTTCTTACCTTGAATGAATGGAGAACCACATGGGCTCTTCAAACTTGATTTTTCCTCCATCAATGGAGTTTTCTCTTGGCACCGAAATGGAGCTTTGAATGATTTGGAAAAGATAGAAAGGAGGGCCTTGACTTAACTAAGACAAATATGCAATTTGTTTTGGATTTGGAGCTTGGAGTTGAACTTGGCAAGTGAATGAAGGTGAGGAGCCATGGCTGAAGCTTCACGTTTTTCCTTGGAAGAGAGAGAGGAAGAAGAAACCGGGGGGAAGGGATGAAATGAAGAGAGGAGAGAGAAATTCTAAGGTAAAGTAAGATATTTGTTAAAAGTAATAGTGCTTTCTACTTTCCCCCCTTCTTTCCTAGCAATTGCTAGTTACTTAAGTGGTGACTCATCCCCCATGCAATCTTCAAGGTAAGGAAACTGGGCGGTCAGACAGGCAGCATACAAGGGGGTGACTACCCATAAACCCGTCTTAGACACCGGACCAGGTAGCTGGACACTGAAGGCTCAGAGTTCACTATATACTGGCTTTGACTCGGATATTGGAGGATTTTTGGATCATGAGCTCAAGGTGTTGGTCGGAGACCGTACCGCCTCGTGGGTTTGTTCACTGAGAGAGTGACCCTAGCTCATGGGGAATCAACCGTGGACCGGTTGGGGATCCCGTGACATCGTGGGTAAATCGGGTGACACAGAGGAATACATGTCCTAAGCTACCCACCCCATGCACCCCACAATCGCAATATGAAAGCAGTAAATAAACCAAATGAAGTTAGCAACCACCTATGCACTAAGTGTTTTATCTCGAGATTAGTGATTCCAAATTGGTTGTTACTAACCTAAAGGGAAGTTAGCTTCATTCAATCCTAAGTGTCTCTTTCTAGTCGTGAGCTAATTATTAACCCAATTGTTGTAATGTTTGTTGAGGATCTAATATGTCCTACCTGTCCTCATCAGGCACACACTCTAAGTGTGGAGTAGAATAATCCTAGAGGCTTTGAAAAGAATCTCTTGAAGGTTTAAAAGAAGTGGGGAAGTCCTGACAATTATGAATGAAGTTCAGTTCAGTCTTCCTTGAGTTTGAGAAAAACTTACTCAAGTTTTCCCCAGCAGAGTCGCCATTCTGTGGAGTGGGTGATTTTCGGTATGAGGGGGGTCTATCTAAATATGGTTCTTGACTGAAAAGCCTAGATCCTAAAATGCCATTCTGTGGAGGGTGAAAACCCGTTATTCTGGCATCCCTCAAATACCTACTTTATCGTCCGTCTTTCCCAGAAAGCATATGGGGAGTATAGTGAACACTACACCCGCTCTCAATGGGCTCCACGCGGACTTATGCCTCTATAAGGCGGAATTGACTAGAGTCGCCACCTAGTTTGACCTAAGGAACTAGGAAGGGAAGATGAGAGTTCTAAGAACCGTTAGTTGACTCTGAGGTTGTTCCCTATGGATAGGACTAATCTGGTCATTTGCAGAGATTCTATGTTGGGTTCGCACTGGGTTACACCCCTCAGAAGTGGCAACGACCACGACTTTGGATTGGTGCCCGAGGAAACCTCGGTCTCCAATTGTCGGGATTGCCTTCTTTCAAAACCTTTTTAGAGAGATTTAGTTAAAGCCAAAGGATAGGATTAGGACAGGAAGAGAGAAAGAGAATGGATGAGGTGAGCTTTTCTGCCAAGCTTGCGCCAAGGGGAGGAGTTGGTGAACTCAGATGAGTAGAGAATGAAGATTTGGGAAGAGTCTGAGGTCGAGTGAATAGACAAGACTTGGAGTCTGGTGGTTTGAAGTTTGTGGGAACCTAAGGAGGTTTGAATGTTTTGAGAGACATGAGAGCCACCTCAGAGGGAGAAAATGGTTTTTTGTTTGGAATGGGGTCGCACCCTAGATGGGCTGCCTACGTACTCAACACCCTGTTGAGATCAGACCTTACGTAGTTCACGGATTTTGGGGTTTTGGAAGTTTTGAAGGGTTTGAGTTTTGGGTGTGAGAGATTAGTCTGTGAGACGCTCAGGTCTATGAGACGGTTGGGATGGGATGGGATGTCAAGGCCTGTGAGACGCTCGGGTCTGTGAGACGCTTGAATCTTAAAATGGTGGAGAAATTGAGATGTTCGAGTCTGTGAGGCGCTCGGGCCTGTGAGACGTTAGAAGTTTGAGAGAAGCTAGAATTCGCAAGATGATTTGAATTTAAGGTGAATTGGAGTTTGAATGATGACTTGAGTATGTGAGGCAATTGGAATTTGGGAGAGATCCTGGGTTTTTTGGGTTCGAGGTTCAAAAAGAGTTGAGGTTTTGGGATATTTCGGGATTTGAAATGAGATGATGATGGGTTGAGTTGTTTGGAGGAATGATTGTCAAAATCGTCTCCCTTAAAGTTTAAAACCGAAAAGTCATTTTGTTGTAAAAGGGCGGATAATCCCGAGGGATTACCCTATGTACCCCCTCGAACACAACACTTAATTAATGGTAAGTGTCGAGGCTCGAAAGATGGGGCAATGAATTTATGTCGAAAAATAGGATTTAGAGAGAAACACCGTGAATGAGATGTTCTCGGTCAGACCCTAAAACGTCTCTAACTCCCGGGTTTTAAAACGTTAAAAACCGAAAACCTTGAAATCGAGCGGAAGGGAGTTAGACGATTCTAAAATCCCGGCTGCAACTAGGAAGACAGTTACATCCCTAGCACCCCGCCTTGTAAAAATCTAGGCTGCAATTAGGGGAGGTTTGTCACCCTAATGCCCCGCCTAAAGAGATCCAGACTGCGACAAGGGATGTTACGACCCCAGTGCCCCGCCTCGGATTTTTATTCGGAGGAGAAACAAGTAATGTCACACTAGGAAGAAACGTTCTTTGAAGGTGTTAGACATCCTATGTTCCCCGAAAACAATTTATTTTGGGTTTGAAAACTAAGTTAGGAAATTTGTGAAGTTGTTCGGAATTCTCGATGAAGAAACACTGATTTTGAGAAATGATTTTAGGAGAAAACTTTCTGTATATGTGAGAAGAACTTTCTGCGTTTGAGAAGAGTTTTCTGTGATGTGAGAAGAGTTTTTCCTTTAAAATTCCACAAAATGGTTTCTTTTGAAAACTTGATGAAGTTTGAATAAAATGATTGTTGAAATCTGAGGAGAGAGATTTTTGAGTTTGAAACTTGAACAGGATTTACAAGTTGAGTTTGAATTGGATGAATTGAATTCGAGTTGAATGGAATTGGACTGAATTGAAATGAGTTGGGTTTGAATTGAGTTGATTTGAATTCGGGTTGGGGTTGAAAAACGAATCGGGTCAAAGTTAGACCGGGTCAAAGTTGGATTAGGTCAAAGTTGAGATTGGTCAAAGTTCAGATTGGTCAAAGTTGGACCAAGTCAAAGTTGGGTCAAGGTCAAAGTTGGACCAGGTCAAAATTGGGTCAAGGTCAAAGTTGGACCAGGTCAAAAATTGGGTCAAGGTCAAAGTGGGGTCAATCAAAGTTGGACCGAGTCAAAGTCAAAGGTCAGGTTGGTCAAAGTTGGATCTAGTCAAAGTTTAGATTGGTCAAAGTTAGACTGAATGGGCTTGATGGGCCGAATGGGCTTGATGGCCTTGTATGGGCTTTGGGCTCGAAATGGGTTTGGGCCTTGAAATGGGATTTATGAACTAGGGGCTGAAGTGGGTTTTGAATTGGGCCTCAGAGTGACCTTTTGATTTGGGCTGAAATGGGATTTGAATTGGGCCTCAGAGTGACCTTTTGATTTGGGCTGAAGTGGGATTTGAATTGGGCCTTGGAATTAAATTGGGCCCGTTCTGGGCTTTGTTGGAAATTGGGTTGAAATTTGGACCTTATCTAGAGTTGGGCCGAAAAAAAGGGCCTTGCTTGAAGTTGGGCCGCAATTGGGCCTTGTTTGGATTGGCTGAAGTGGCCCCTTTTTTATGTGGGCTTTATTTGCGATTGGGCTGAAAAAATGTTGTTGGGCTGATTTGTGAGATATTAACAAGTGAGAGGAATTGATTTATTGGTTTGTTTATTAGTCTTGATTAGGGATGTGTCGAAGGCAAAGGAGGATTCCACCACATAAAAACGGATGAGAGATCCGTTAGGCATGGGGTGATATCGCATCCAAAGCCCTCCTAAAATAGCCTTAAGGGCTTGTTTTTTTTGAAGTTTTTGTTCTTATATACATATAAAAGTGGTTGGAGTGTTTTATGAAGTTATAGGAGATTATTGCCCACGAAACGAATGAGAGACCCGTTAGGTGTGGAGCAATAATACATCCAAAACTTTCTGTTAGTGAAAGGGTCCTCGAAGATGATAACTAGGGCTTAGATAGAAAAGTCACACAGAGTTAGCAAAATGCAATAAATCGTAAAAGTAAAGTAGTAGGTGCATAATAAAAGTAGAGAAATCTAGAGCAAATCATCATGACAAATAACAAGTCAAAATTATCAAGCTCATCCCTATTACAGCTAACAACACCAACTAGCAACATACATGTACGAGGACGACCATTAATTACAAGTGTGACGGCCCAGCCTAATCAACCCACATGTGTGATATTGTCCGCTTTGGCACGCAGGCCGCACGGATTTGTTCCTGGGGTTTCGCCCCAAAACGCGTCACACAAGGGAGAGGTATCCATGCACCTATAAGGCACACTTCGTTTTCCTCTCCAATCGATGTGGGAGGTAGCCCACCTCTGGGTGCTACACTCCACCCCCCCTCACGGGAGCCCAGCGCCCTCGCGGGCCCACTGACACACCGACCTGGGTCTGGCTCTAATACCATCTGTGACGGCCCAGCCTAATCAACCCACATGTGTGATATTGTCTGCTTTGGCACGCAGGCCGCACGGATTTGTTCCTGGGGTTTCGCCCCAAAACGCGTCACACAAGGGAGAGGTATCCATGCACCTATAAGGCACACTTCGTTCTCCTCTCCAATCGATGTGGGAGGTAGCCCACCTCTGGGTGCTACACTCATTGAAATACCCCAAACTTAGATATGGTGTTTAAATGATAAACTAAGATATAAGGAGGCTAAATAATGCCTTAGAAACATTAAGAAACATTTCTAATCAAAGAAAATATAAGGAAACACCAAAAGAGCAGTTTTAACAAAAACGTGCTCTAAGCTTGGAGAGACATGGGAGAGTACCCAAATATTGTCCTAAGACCTTAGTAATATCCTAATGGTCATTTTAAGTCAATTACCAAAGAAAACCAAGCTTGAAAACAAGTTAAAACACAAAATGTGCTTTAAGGAGTCTTAAAGCACGTTTTTGAAAAATTGTCTTGTAAATGAGTTTTGAATGGCTAAATGTCCATCATTACTCTTTAATTAACATGTGTACTATATAGTATCACATTTGGAGGTCTATATCAATGGGAAATCAAAAATTTCACAACAATGTGCCTTGTTTTTGATGAATAGTGAATTAATTAAGCTAGTTTATAACATAAGTCTATATAAGTGAGACATTTGGTCAACAAAGACTAAACTACCCTCATTACTAAAAGGGGGCCGGTTTCTTGTAAGGTGAGTCACCACCTTCATGACTCATTAAGTAGTTAAGAAAGCAAATAAGTCTTATAAAGCATAAAGTACTATTCACCTTTTAAGATAAATATCACATTTCACTTACCTCTCTCCTCACTTCTTCATTCTTCCTTGTTTCACACGGTTTCTTGCTCTCTTTCTCTTCTCCATTAACGTGAAGCTGATCTCCATGCTAGCTCCACCTTCTCTTGCACACCACTTGCTCATTTAAGCTCCAAATCCAAAACAAAGTACATATTCTTCTTAGTTAGCTCAAGCTCCTCCTTTCTATCTTTTCAAAACTTCAAGAGCTTCATTTCGGTGCCAAGTCAAACCACCATTAGAGGAGGAAATTCAAGTTTGGAGACTCCATTGGCATCTCCATTCTCTTAAGGTAAAGAAAGTGTAAGAAAATCTAGGTTTCCACCATTTTCTTCACATGTCCGAAAATATATACTCATGGAACCCCATGTTTATGCCTTGTTCTAGCTTGTTTCTACTATTCAAAGGAGAGAGGAGGTCCTTCTTGCTTCAAACCCAAGTTTGTCTTGAGAAACCAAGGTAAAACAATTACATTAATACCTTAAAACATATTTTTAACCTAGGGTTTGTTCCTTAGGGTTAATGTGTTATCTAGTACTCATTGGAGTCATTGGATATTGGTTAGAACATTGGCAAGGAGACACACATTGGTGACCGAGATTGAACAAAGAAAAACCTAAGGAGAAAAGCTTTTAAGCTTGTGAGAAAACAAGGTAAATTACTTACCTTAAGGTGTTTTGTTGTTTAAGGGAATGAGATGTAGGTATATGATGAGTTTAGTGTAGAGTTTATATTGGGAAGGTGTTATATTAAACCTAGGAGAAACAATGACTATACTTGTGAACTTGTGACTAAGGAGCAAATGAGAAAAAGAGATAGTTTAAGAATATAAAGGTGAAGTACAAGAAGCATTTTATTTCAATGGGAGCCTTGTTGAGTGTATTCGCAGGTTGAAGGCATATATATGTGGAGATTCAGTGGTTAAGATTATTGTCATTTAAGGGCCTAAGTGCCAAGCATTTTAAGTTTAAGCACTATATGATGATGTGGTGAAGTCTTAGTGTAAATTGTGTGTTAAGGTGTTGTGGTGAGAATTTGTGTGATGTTGGTTGTTTGATGGAGAAAAACCATGTGTTAGGTGGTATTATATACTAGAGAACCTATGGCAAAATTTAAAGGAGAGCTTAAGTGTTTAGGATATTCTAAGGGAATTTAATGACTAAGGAAGTACTAGGATGTTCTAGAGATTGTCTTGGTGAAAAAGGGTGAGAATAAGGTGTTCTAAGGACTTATAATGACTTAGGTATTACTAGGAAGGATTTAGGAATCAAGAGAATGACTTTGAGTATTTAGGACTTAGGTAAATGTTGATAAAAGAAGCTAGGAAACTTGGGTAAGTTAGATGTAAGTGAGTGTGAAACTTTGAAATGGTTTAGGTGAGAACTAGAGTATAGGATCTAAGGAAGGTTTTGTAAATGCAATAAGGCTGGGAAGAGGTGTACATGGTGTGGTCAAGTTCTTAAGGAGGGAGCATTTGGTTAATTGAAATTCTTGGTGGAATGCATGTGAGAAATGTAGGAAAATAAGTGCTAAGTGTTGGGAGCTTTGTAAGAATTGAGTAAATGTTTGAGAAGATCTTTGGAAGTTGTTTTAATGAGTTTGGTGGAGGTTATAAGGTGGATTTAAGGTGCCAAGATGGTGTTGGACCTATTAGGACACTTGTGGAAGAGTTTGGAATTGAAAGAGGCAATTTAAGAGGAAGGTCTGTAGAGGACCGACCCAGGGTCCGACCCAGTGTTGGGTCGGTCGGGCCATGTTAAGCCAGCCGGAATGCCTCTGGACTGGACCGACCCAGAGGGTTTGGGGGTCGGCTTAGCCTTGGGTCGGTCGGGCAAAGGTTTAGTGTAGGAAAATGGGTTCTGTAAGGGACCGACCCAGAGGGTTTGGGTCGGTCGGTCTAGCTCTGGGTCGGTCGGATGGGTTTCAAGAGACGGAAGAGTTTCTGTAATGGACCGACCCAGGGGTAGGGTCGGTCGGTGGGTCGCTCGACCCTTAACACTTAGAAAAAAAAAGAAATTTTGAATTCTAAGGATGGTGATAGGGAATGAGGTATACCTTTGGTAGGGTGGTAATGATTAGGACCCTAAGAACTTAAGGAATTAAGTTAAGATTAAAGTATAAGTTTTAATGTTTAAAGTTAAGTTTGTAAGCTAAGTGGCAAGACTTTAGAGGTTGTTAAGTGGGAATCTTTAGGAACTAAGTGAGTTAAGTAAGGTGCAAATAACTAATGACCTAAAAATGAATGAATGTTTTAGGTTTGTGAATTGGGACCCCGAAGAAGGTTAAACAAACAACGATCGACGGTGAACGGTACAATCCTTCTTGTGACCTGCTTGCTAACGAGGTGTCCCTCGGCTTGTGTGCTATCTGTTTAATTGCTATGACTAAAACAAGATAAAGCATGCAACCGGTTATATTGTTCTCGTTGTGATTGTGTTATATTTACACCAACCCGCGAGACTTGAGATTGTTACTAACCATGTTTAGTACTTACTGAGTTAAGAATAAGAGTTAAGTTTTGGTGGTTGTTGGTTAATGCCCGTTAAGGCTTAGCTAGCACATGGTGATTAAGATCTCTACTAACTGGAACTTGAGTGAGGAAACCCGGGACCGATCTCCGGTCATGCATGCTAAGGAAAAAGGGGGACGGTATCTGAATCAGATCCGCCCTCCGCTTAAGGACTTGTCTTCGGACTTGTAGCCTAGGGCCGGTTGCCGGCTCAGCTACGCTGGACTCCCGTCCAGAGTAGGTGGCATTAAGATGGTGCGGTGGGATCACCTAAATTCCAGGTTCGAATTAAGCTACAACCAATCCCTTCCAGGAAAGGTTTGTATATTGAGATTAAGATTAAGATTGAGATTAAGATTAAGGTAAGGTAAGGAACTGAGATTAAGGAAATGAGGACTAAGGAGAGGGTTACTGTTAACGCTTGAGTCGTTCATTGGTTGTGAACTATATATGTTCATCTGTGGTTATTGTTATTGCACTTCATATTATGCTTGTGTATGTAATCAATTTCCATGCTATCGATAATTAGTCGTCGTAGCCCCGTTAGCTTGGGGGCCATGAGAGGGTGTACCAGCATTCGTGCTGACCCCCTCGGGGGCTATTTTTACACTTGCAGGTAAGAGGCCCATGAGGACGCACTACGAGAGTAGGAGCGGTTAGACTTAGGTTGGGACATTTATTTTGAGTTCGAGTTGCGCCTGTGCACCCGACGGTTTATGTTAAACTGATGTAAGTTTGGGATTATGTTAAGATACTAGTACTCGGTTGGTTGTGGTATTATGAATGTTGGTGTTTAAGCTGGATAAGTATTTTTGGATAATTATTGTAAGTATTTAAGCCGGTATATTCTAACGATCAGACCGTGGCAAGGTCCAGGTGTTGTTTATTTCCGCTGCGACGTATTCGATTAAGAGTTCAGATTGCGATAACCACGATAGGCTTTGGATGGGGTGTTAAAACAAGTTTTTTACAAGATGAATTGATGGTTAGGTTATTAGTGAAGAAAAAATATAACGTCGTGGGCAACTAACAGGCCAGAGCAATCAATGATTAGGAAACAGAGGAGCTGTTACTGATAGATTTGAACACAAAGATGATATGAGCTCTAAACCCTTGACTTGATATCGAATTGCAAGCTTTCTGTCCAGACATCTTCAAGCTTGTCCTAAGTTCGACCGAGATGTCAACAAGAGGTACCTCAGCCAAGTCACCAAGAAGAAAGGTAAGGAGCAGATCGAACTGAATAACCGATGGTAATATACACATAAGTTAATGCCTGAATCAAAATATAGGGTCAACCCTACATCTATAAGCAAGGTAGAAGAAAAACGCTAAGAGCAAAGCAAACCTCAAGCCAGCATGACGCACAGTGGTCAAGTGACAAAACGGTTTATCTTTCTGGTCAAACATTAGGGCACAAGATAAGCAGTATCCAAAATATACCTTCTGACCCATACAACCACGCGCAAAAGGCAAACAACCATAGATGATTGAGATTCACATGCGATTCAAGGCACCAGGAAAATATGCGCAGACGAACAGGATAAAATCAACACCAGAGACACATGGACATCCGGTTCGATCACCGAAGAAGACGGCAAATGGGGTGAGATGCATGAGATATTCACCCAGTACAACAGTTAAAACAGAGATTTGGATTAGAGTTAGATACCGCAAGAAGAGCAAGTGAATCTCTCTGCAGAAAAAATCAGAACATCAACAGACATATACAAAGAGTTAGTTTATAATGATAAACTGCCGAGCACAAATGAGATGAGAACAAAACTGAACATATGAGTAATCAGTGCGAGAAGAGGACTTCGTGCATCTGTAACAGTTGTGCCAGGCGGTGTTCTTGGGTGGTCGTCGAGACCCCTTACTTGCTTTAGGCCAGAACCGAAAGGCATACGAGAACCCTGAACAAACACTAATCACGACATACAACCAAAACACCTTAACTTGTCAGAATAAACAACGGGAAGCAACATAGAACAATAATTACAAGCAAAGGAATAAACGGATGAGCTGAAGTGGTCACAACGGTTGCGACTTCCAAACAAACATATGAAGATGGCGAACGAGGAGATTCAAGCGAAAACCATCTATTCAAAAGTAACAAAGGAAACTGCTATGTGTTTTTTTTGGACAAAGATAATGGTGACCCCTTTCTGGTTGGATCTCAATAAGGACAGGAAGTCAGAATCATAGCAGAACAACAGGATACACCGAGAATGCTGCTTTGGGAGAAGGGATTGCCAAGTGAAGAAATAACAGAGATAATGTGTTCAGTATCACCATCTTTTACAAAAGAATAGCAGTCAAACAATGGCAACATAGATGAAGGCAAAAACAAAATACGCAGAGATGATAATCAGGACACCCTTTTCGATTTTGGGGCATACGCTAGCACATTGATTTCCTGTCCTGTTCGTGAACTTCAATGTTCATATCAGGCCCGATACTCACCCAAAGACGAGTGTGAACATAAGGTAGAGCAAAACGAAAGACAAGGAAAAACAACAACCGTATAACTTCTAGAGAAAATTCCACTAATGGTGTCTTTCTTCTGGTCTATCGCCCGCGCGAATTGTTTGATGGTAAAATACAGATCGTGGGTGAGAAAGATAAAAACGAAACAGGCCTTCCCGATGAAATCAAAGTTCAAAATAATGTCGCGATGGGTTCTTGTTTCAATCCAAACAAACGTTCATGGAACAGAGGGGCAGTTACTGAAAGCCATCTCTCTTCCTTCAGTCGGCGTAAAAAAGAATAAAATAAATAAAACGAACAGGACAGGGAATCATGAAACAAAATTTGAACAATGATAAGCGTTTTCCGGAAGCCAGAGACATACGAAATTAGCATTCGAAGCCCTGGATTTGGAATTTAATGAAGGGGAAAGATAAACAGTAATCGGAATAGGCTCCTTCTTTGGAAACTAGTTTCCGATGGAGTCGTAATCTCACATTGCCATCACAGGTTCGAATTCTCCGGCAAGGATATGTTAGAGGAAACAAAAGGGAAAAGTTGAAGAAACGTCTCGAAAAACCCATTCTCAGAGAGAGCAACAGGAAAGGGACGCTTCTTACTTTGTGTTCAATCGTAAAGAAGGAAAAGAACGAAACAATGACAGTGTGCGGGAGAGGTTACCAGGGAGCCATGGTGGTGATCGGAACAGGGTTTTGATGATGAAAGTCACGACGAAATAGAAGGAGAGCTTCTTCTTTCTTGAGTGGGAGATCAGGCGTTTTTCTGGGGATTGAGTTCATGAGGAAGAGGAACAGACAATGGAAACTCGAAGAGGGCTCGGGTCTCTTTCTGGGGATTTTTGCATGCGAGAATCGAGGGGCTTGAGTCGATGAATGTAAGAATTCTCTGAAATGAAAACGGTAGTTGGTGGCCGAATAAAAAAATACTGTCGCTACAGTAGGGTTTTGAGTTGTAGTTTTATAATAGAGAGTGTGGGTTTTGTAAGGAAGAATCAGCTATTTTTTGAATGGGCTAGTTAGATGGATATGGGCTCTATTTTGGAGTACTGGGGCTGAAAAAAAAAATCGGACCCAACTGAGAGGGGTTGGGCTTGGTCCACCAGGTGTGGAAAAACAAAATAGATAATGAGAATTGCTCTCGCCTAGATTCGAACTCGGTACCACTAGCCTCCTCATTACATGCCTTCACCGATTGAGCTACAACAGCATCCGATAAGTACAATCGATGAAATAAAACAAGGACTATGTTACAAACTAAAGCAAAATAAAGAAAATGTCTTCCGTTCATACCCAGAATCAAACCTCGGACCAAGGGGTTGTATAGCAAGTACCTTAACCAGTTAGGCTAGGTCAGAATTCAACTATAGAAATGAAAGAAATAATAACAGTGCTTTAATTTCAAACCGGATTAGTGCTCTAAATAACACAAAAAGAGAATTTTTATACAGGGTTTACAAAGAAATAAAATGTGTGGTAGAAACATAATAAAATGCATAAAACAGACTAAATACTATGATAAAAAGTACATAAAATCATGAAATAGTACTAATAAAATGGTGGTTAAAATACAAGCGAATGAAATCAAAATGGAAGTTGAATTATATATGTACAAGTAGCGGTATACAAGATAGAATAAGTAAATAACAAAATTGCAGGAACCAAAGTAAAGACTAGCAGGCAAATAAATAACTAAATAACGAAGGATGACGGGTTTCAAAATGGATGGAAGTTGGAAATTCATTTTTGAAGAATTGGGTTTTTCTGAAATGCTTTGAAAAAGATTATAAAACGATGGTTTCGTTTTGGCACGAACGTCAATACGTTTTGACAAAGAAAGGCGACGACCCCTCTTGTTTTATTTATTATTTCAGAATTTGCTTTATGGGGTGAGAATTTTTGGTGTCTACACCACCTAATTTTAACCTAGATCAAATTAGGAAAGGAGAGTTCGGGTTTGGGGGCTTGATATTCGACTTATATAGGGTTCAAATTACTTTTATTACCCTTCCTAGGTCGTTTTTTCTCTACTTGGTTTATTTACGGCTTACTACAAAGTCGTCTTTAACCTAAGTGCGCGCTTCTGTTTTTTTTTATTTTTTAACGTTTTTGACAAAAAATTAAAATGAAATTAAAAGCTACCTAAACTAGGGTTTCGGAGGCAGAATTAGGTCAATTTTTAATTGCGTCCGTGGCCACGGACCTAATGTCCGAGACCACGGACCCCAGTTGAATTAGGTGATTTTGAAAACAGAACTAAAATAAAAATGCAAACTTGAAAAGTCCGGGGCCACGGACAGGGTGTCCGTGGGCCCGGACATGTATTGACAGAAACCCTAAAATTTGAAAAATTGAAAAATACAAAATCTCGCCACCGTCTGTGGGTGTCCGTGGTCACGGACAACCCGTCTGTGGTCCTGGACAATAAGTCCGAGGTCACGGGCAACCCACGGACAGTGGGTTTTCGATGGTTTCCAAGGGTGTTTTGAGCTCAAAATTTATGGGTGTGTAGCCTGAAAGATTTTAAACACGTTAGTAACTGAAACAACTCAATTTGACATCAAAATCAATACGAAACTTAGCAAACAAGTAACAAGGCAGTAGCTAAAACAATTAGCAATACAGAAACGAAAAAGAGTTAGTTTAAGCCCAAATTTTGAGGCAAAACCGATAATGTCGTGGGGAATTAGGAAAGTGGGATTTCTACCTGTTTTACCTTCGGATTCACAACGATTCTTCACACCGGGATTCGTAGAGTGCTCCGTTTGTGGCAGACCCGAAAGATTTTCAAACCGAGCTTCTGGTTGCTGGTTGTTCTTGATGTTCTTCACGTTTTGGTGGTGTTTTTGTGGGGTTTTGATGATTATTGGTGCTTTGGGGATTGGAAAACGTGTTTAGATGGTGATTTCGGGGGATTTTCAGTATAATTCGGGCGGCCGGGTGTTGGAAAACGTGAGAGAGAGAGAGGAGGCTGTGCTTTCTGTCTTCCTAGGGTTCTTGAGCATATGAGATTCTGATTTTATCCAAAAACCTATCCCCTTATATAGACTTTCTTAAAGAGAAGGAAAATCTAGTAAAAGTAAGATTTTTTGGCATTTTAATTAAATGGCTTCCCAAAGGAATTTTGCTGTGAAATTTTAACCACATGTCAAGGAAGGAGATTATGAATTTTCTGAGGTGGAATCGAAATTTTTAAATGTTGGAATATTTTTAAATTGAATTTCTCGTCAGATTCAGTCAGAAATTGCTAGAAAATTATTGGAAATTCGAAAAATCAAAATTCCAACGCCATTATGCTTAAAATGTCATCTTCTATCATGGTTTAAAATATCAAAGCATTTCAAGCTGAGTTGGGAACCCTTTGGAGGAGAGAGAAAGCTTATAGGAGGCCTCAGGAGCCTTAAAAATTACCAAGACGCCCCTGACAATTACGGAGCTGCTCCCCATGCCCTGGAATGCGCTGATCGAGCCGGGATCTCTCACTACTTAACTGAAATGCCTCTCACAACACCAAAACCTCGTAGACCCCAACCAGGGGGGTCAAAATTTTGGGTATAACACCAAGTTAGCGCATTGACCAAATCCAACTAAGTTGACCAAGGAGGTCAAGTTGACCAAACTCTTGTAATTAGATGAGAGTTCAACGACCTAAGGTCCCTACTATATATCAATTAAGTCATATGAGTATGTATATATACCTATGATTAAAATAGATAAACAGAGTAAAGACTAAATCCAAAGGGTTGTAAGATAATACAACATTGTTAGTTACTAATAACAAGGTTAGGATGAATTGATGAATTATGGGTTACACAGGAGAGTATGAAAACTTGGATACTATGAATTATATAATGAGGTTGAAGAAATTTTTTTAAAAAAATTAAGAGTAAGATTGGGAATTGAGGTAACGCCAAAGGCTATTAATACTTAAAGGTAAATTACATTAAATAATTTATGGTACCGAGTCTGTGATATATATATATATATATATATAATGGTAATAGGCTAAAGAGAAGGGATGTGAGTTAAATCCTAAGTAGTAAATAAATACTACATGTTAATTACAATATAGTTAGGGAATGATTTAACTAATCCTAAATCGATTAAAACCCGTATGATAGACACTGAACAATCACGGGTAATTACTAAGGGGGATTAGCGACTAGTCAGAATAGTGAATTAGTTCGTATTACAGAGAGCTAATATGTAGTCTCGTATTCCAGAGTTGAGTGCATTAGAGGGCGTATGCTAGAGAACGAGCTACGAGGAATACCAGACGAGCGTGAATCTTCACGCTAGCGATTACTATGGTGCACGGTATGTTAATTGTGTGGTCTGAATGTCCTAAGGATTTTCCTGAGGTCCAGATGTTGTGTGTTTAATTGTTAAGAGCGATATCTGTGATTTATGTGTATTGTCTTGTATACTGTATTGCTCAACACTATTGCGTTCTATTTTACGCGAACGTCTTATGACTTGAAGTTTATACATCTAAACTAGAACAAGACTAACTGACCTTTAGGTATTATAAGAACCTAACCAATGGTCAACTGTTATAGTCTTAACTCAAGGATTGGTTATTGTATCACTGACTAAAGGGCTAACTTATAAAGAGAGGAATCCAGACTGTTTCGACCTTCTGGTTGCGCATCGTGATCACTACGAGGGACTTCTATGGGGAGTCACTCAAGGGAATCCGTTGTCCACATTCGACGATGGCGGAGGGCACAACCGTTGGTGCACAGGTTCGACCGGATCAGTCAAAATAATTATCCAGGGCCATAAGGTCAGCTGGTAACGGTTCCTATGGAACCCAGGGGACTACTGTCCATTAATAAGTTATTAAGGGTTGTCTTAACATGACGCCTGAGGGGACTTTAATTGGAAAAGTTTAAGTGGTTGGTTTAAAAGGATAAGGGTCATGTGACCTACTAACAAGTACGGTTAACTAATACGCGCATCTTGTTTGGTTACTGTTATGGATTATTGGTGTTTGATTTTTTTTTGATGTTTACTGTTATGTGATGATATTGTCAGGTGAACTATTATGTGTTTATTTAGCACTTACAGTTCTTGTTGTTATTATTGTAAACTGGTATAGCATGTAATGAATCTAATATCAAGATGGCTAAACGACTTAAGAAATCTAGATGACTTAGGACTACATTTAGCATACCAGCATTTCGATTGCTGAGCCCTTCAATGGGCAAAGCATTTCAGGTTACTGAAGAAGACACAAGCCGGAGTGCGGGGAAACAGGGTAGCTGATGTGTTTCTAATAAACACTTTTAGTTTATGATGTACGGTATTTGGAGTTTGTTGTATTTTATTTAGTTGCTCGGTTTGGATTGGGTTTGTAAGTTAAGTATGCTCAGTATCTTGTCATCACAGCGGTGAGGAGTTGAAGTTGATGGATGGAGTAAGGTTGCCTTGTTACTCACATGGGTGAGTAACGGCGTGTAACACCAAACGAAAGTTTATTTTCCGCTACGAATTATATTTTGTTATGCTACGACTTGCGATTTTGTTACAGGATTAGGATTAGGGGTGTTACAAAAAGTGGTATTAGAGCGGAGTACCGCTCTGATGACGAGATATTAGGAGTAAGACAGTGAACATAGGACTTACCATGGGTAAACGGGAACATCTGTGAGGTACGAGACTCAGAGAATCCCAACCGTGCTTAGAGCACGAAAGCGTATTCTAAACTAACGTGTGTTCCTTGTGTTTGCAACGCGGTATTTATCGAGTACTTATATATGACACCTAATTCTCAGTTGTCGAGTAGAGGTAGAGGACATAAAAAGTGAGGCATGTCGGGGGATAATAGAGGTCCTGCATTCCCGGTAGCGTTGAGACTACAACAGACACTCTAGCTTATTGGGAGAACATCTCGGGGAAACAGCAGTGGTACCCCACCCGCCGCTGCCCACACCTCGAATAACGCCTATAGAGGCAATGTAATGAAAGACGCTAAGGAGACGGAAGACCCCTCCTGATCGGGTAGACCGAAGTGATTACTGTAATTGTTGTAATAGCAAGATAGAGGAAAGAGTTTGTAGTACAATGAATTACTAAAAACCGAGGGTCCCGATAGTTCACACCATCTAGAGGGTGATTATACACACTGATAAGTAGACGTTCAACCATACTTCAAAGAGGGATAAAAATCTATAGGACAAGTTGGGTCGGCTCATAATTAGACACTGAAACCTGTCCATTTAACAAAAGGAAAGCACCGGTGAGTGCACATGAAGAGTGAAAGATAGAATGACGAGTCTAGAACGACTACAAAATTGCATAACATATAGAACCAATTACCGCTTGGAAGTCTCTCCCAGGAAGGGATGACTTCAACCTGACACGACTTAGAAGGTTCAGAAGAACCTAGCCTACAACCGCAATAACCATGTAGAGTTACGAAACAAAATTAACTTAAAATTGCTACAATGCAACACCTAATCAAGAAATGTCGTAACAAGGACATCTAGAGTACTCCATCTGCTAGACCCGAAGCACCACGAGGTAGCTACGAGGGGCAGACCCCAGCTGGTACAACCAGAGGGGGAAGGAGTCACCCAGGGGCAGAATACTTCGAACTTTGCAGGAACTTTAGGCGCTGGTATTAGCACCCAGCGCGATCTAGGTAACCACAGCTCCTTAACTTAATAAATTGACTGCATGAACACATGCGTCAACAACTTTCTACTACCATGATAAATATGTAAAATAAAGTCAATAGAGCCTTACTTAGGTAACCCAATAATAGGACCACCCTAAGAAACTTACATACTTTAACGGACCTTAAACAACTATAATACCACCCTTTCCAAGCTAGAAACACCTATGCCATACTCGAACAAACAAAGCGTCAAATAGACCAACAATTCTAAACCAATAACTCATCCTACATAGCGCACTTGCTACAGCAAGCGCTATAACGATCAATATATTAACAATTCCGTCTACCTCGCGCACTTGCCGCTGCAAGTGCTGCAACTACTGTCGAATCCTACAAAACTGTATAGACCACAAGGTATGACACCATGACTACCGGTAATCACCAATTATTCGAACAACTTTCGTACAAAAATCCGTGACTACAATCTATCACAAATAGAGTCACAAAACCCTTAAAAATTTGAGGCCTACAAACCTCGGGAGGACCGATGAGTCCGACCATTACAACTAACGGGCACACATAGCCCATAACAAACTATATTCGTTAAACATTAATAAATCATTAACATCGGCTTACAAGCCAAACGCCATAAACATATACCGGCATTAGATGCCAATCTCTACTTGATAAGTGTTGAGTTCATAGGATCGACACAATCTTATATGAAACTTCGTAACACTTCCTGGATGCTCCACCATCATTAGTGACGGTAGGAAAGCAAGGAACCGAAGTACACCAGCTGTGAACAGCTAGGATATATGCAATTTAACGAATGAGGCACCGAATAAGAATACACGTGAGTAACAACTCACTCCCTAATATATGAGGAATTGTATAAGAAAATATGATCCCGTAACGATCAGAGCCAATTCTATGCCCAAAATGGCACACACCAACACACACTAAATACCGGAAAAAGAAAGAACATGTTAACCCTCAATAGGACCAAGGTTGAACATGTTATACTGCAACACAGTCATTACTTAAACCAATCACACCTGTTAACGTGAATCGGTGTTGAATACTTACACAATTAACATCCAAGTACTACCTTTACACAGGAGTACCAGAACCAACAAGAACGAACAAACATCGAGATAAAATTTTACAATCATTTTTCCATTTGATCACACTGATCGTTGGACGAAGTTTCCACATTAAGGGATGGCTACCGCCATTGGCATCCCGCCATACAATAGGTGACAAAATGGTTACGTACTTAAGACAGGTCGTCTACTAACATGACGAGTGTCAGTTATAATAATAATGTGAGTTAAACGATGGCAATTAGCCTAAACATTAATACAAGGCACCAAGTCTAAAGGGCACAAGCCTAAGTAAAAGTACCCGATGTATCATTACAAGAACACAAGTCTAGGAGAGCGAAAGTACCGCCTCCGACTACCTTCCAATATATGCCACTAGAGCAACAACACCCAAAACGATATGGCAAATGATGAAAACTGGTTAAAATACCCAACTACAATGAGGACTTCCATAAAAGAAGAGAACACGAATCTTCGCCATGAAGTCTGAAATTTCACTAAATGATGTAACCCAGGAAAAGAGTAAAGTTAGAAGCACTATATATAAGTGCTAAACGACATAAATAACCTACACAAATACAAAAGCTTGGAACAATCAACCAGCGCTAAACCCCGCACAAATAAACCGATAATGGTAATTTGGAGTCAATTCACGGAATCACTCCAATAAAGAACTTATTAACCAATAGGCCAACATGGACTTGCCAATGCAAGAGGTTGTAAAATTCCTTTAAAACATCAATAAACTTATGTCAATAACGAAACCAATGACAAAGGAGAGAACCACCTCGTACCATTACAATATAAACCTCACCATTAGAGTGCAATATTGCAAACACTTACTAAACGTAAAATACGTAATCATGCCCATAGGGCAAGGGCCAGGGGACCTACAAATCCCTTTGGGACACTCCGATACGGTTTGAAAAGGAGATTGACAAAAGAATACTTCATAAATTGGGACGTGTGACAAACACTACGAGTATACAAACGAGATGTGGGATGACCGCACTCCATAGGAGCTTGTGGGCTCGACAGACTTATTTGTAAGTTAGTCAAGTAAGTAGTAATGTATCAGTAGGGTACCCCACATATGTAGACAAGTAGTGTAAGGAACACAAGAAGTAGTTAACTCTGCGCCAAGGTCAGTGATGTAAATCCAGACCAGTACAAATAACTACCTCAAATAAATTGACGAGAAAAGTCCTAGTTAACCAACGAGACTAGAGGAACTAAAAACCTCGAGTATAACACGACCAAAGTTGTAACTCCATAAAGGAGTGGTTACAAACACAATAACGTTAAAGAAAACCTCCTGAAAGACAAGAGAGCCGATAGACAACTAAATGACAAGGCATGAAAGCCCATTAGAGGGGTAAGTCAATATATAAAATCCTAATAAGGATCAAGAGTTGCTTACACAAGCACAACTTCTACCATCCAGGAGAACTTAATTAATAATAATAATCGCCACCCGAAAGAGGGGCATAAAGAGAACTATTCTCCAAACAGAAAAAAAACATAAGTAATACGGTATGGTGTAACAACCACCGTACGCTCAAATTGAGGGCAATGGTACGCTTTAACCCAAACGGACCGAACATAAACACAATGCCATACAATAAAATAAAGGCAAAGCTAGTGATGCCTCAAGCTATAAAGCAAATATCACAATAACTTATAACCGTCGAATCGACCAAGATATGGCGTGCACAGAAGCGACCATTGTAAACAGCTATTAATAATAAATACATTGGCGAATAACAGACGAGTAAAACTCGCATAAAACTCAATTATAAGGAATTAAAATTGAGGACATGCTATACAACAGCCTAAACCATTCAAGGAAACGTTCCAAATAAATGTAGCGTTCAATCCTGTATAACCACACAGAAAAACACGAGTGTGCAATTACACTCCTGGCGGAATAACATGAAAAATAGAAAACATACGAAACATACTAGGGGACAAATACTGTAACACCCTGGATTTTGCCTCATTATAAAGTAGAAAACGATACAAAACCAACGCCGCAGACGGGGACTAAAACGGATGTCAAACGAGTCTTAAAATTGAGAAACAAGGTCTGTCCGAACATTAGTCCGAACATGTAAGTTCGGACATGTGCTGAGACTTACAGTTCAGACCCGTCCTCGCATGCTGTCCGAACATGTAAGTTCGGACAGATGTTCGGACACACTAATACTGTGAAAAACAAAATACTCTCGGGGCCTGTCCGAACATGGATGTCCGGACGGACGTTCAGACAGGTCCAAATTTATAAAAAAAATCAAAACGAAAACAAGATTAGAAGGGTACAAAATGACCATAATATTAATGCCAATGGGAAGTGAATGTTTTATAAGCATATGTAGTGAATGTTTACCATAAAAACACAGCGGAAAAATATTCTCAAATCTAGAGTGCTACCGCCACACTCAATCCCATGAGTGCTCAGGCTAAACCTTAAACAATTCAACAGAAATAAATATTCAAAACATCGCCATTTAAATACTGTATCTCAATGACAATTAATCAACTCTAGAACTATGTGGTAGCGCATTCCCAATCCCCAAACTTCAGCAACCATCACCTGCGATCAGAATACAATAGACAAAAACACGAAGGGATCGCACAAATCAGATAAACTGAGTAAACTCTACCTCAATCTGTAAAATACATTTTAAAATTCATTTTGTCATTTGTCAATCAGATGGGAATAGTTTATCGAGCATTAGAATAGTTCTCCAAAAATCACCATAAACAACAAAACCATAGTAGGGAGCTTTCAACAGGAGATAGCCACATTTCCAAACACGGGGTCACCTATGGGACCCAAACATTAATTCCAGGACAGTCACCTATGGGACCATCAAACAACAATTCCAGGACAGTCACCTATGGGACCGTCAAACAACCACCTCACCCTAAGTTCTTAAGTGTGCACACCCCCTATGAAACAGCAGTAACATAGAGTAGATCAGAGGGCTTAACTGCAACATTGTGTGCAGCGCAAATAATAATAATGGGGAGCACCTATGGGCTCCCAAACGATAACAATTCCTGTGAAACACTCCCAAAAACCTTGTTCAAATCACCAACATAATTATTCCAATCCACCAATCTCAAAGTACGGGAATTGATCCCAATTGATAAATCTCAATCCGGTGATAAATCCTTTTTCCAGTAGAAAACACATTTGAGTCACAAAAGAAAATTTCCTCATTCGCAATACACAAAGCCAAATCAACTTGAGCATAGAGATTTACCTGATTAGACAAACAACTTCAAGAGATCAACCCTACAGGACTACTGGTAACACCTGTCGACGAAATATGAGTCTAAATATATATAATCAAAAATTAGAGTCTACCAAACACAACCGAATAATTTAATCGACGATGTAGGTAGAATACTTTACCCAACGTAATCCTAACTGGCACCGGGAAGGCGATCTGACAGCAGCAGGATAAAGAACGTGAATTTGCAAGGGTTCAAAGGTGAAGAAGCGAGAAGATTTTAGTGGAAGTAAGAACGCAGAAGAGTTGCGTGAATTTTGAGAGTTTGGACGAGCGTAATGGCAATACGTTGAGGATGAAGAGAAGTGAAGAAAGTCGATGTTTTAAATAGAAGTAATTTACTAAACAAAGAGAGATGTTATTCAATTAATAAATAATAATCCATTTCAAAGAAAAGAAAGTTATTAAATAATTTTAGGAAGGGCTCTAGTAACTAGTATTATAGATATTCAAAAGATATAAAAAAATCATTAACATTAAGAAAAACCAGTAGAAGGATCGAGATTGTTTACAATATCAACTTAGAAATAAATAATTTAATAAATCTACAATTCACAATAATAGGAGGAAGTGGTTAAACCGTTGTAACAAGATAAGGATGAGAGTAGAATATCTAGGAAAATAATTAATAAACATTTATTTAATATAGGAAAGAGATTGAAATAAATAAGGATAGAGTAAAACAATAATTCTAGCAAGAGGAAAATAATTACGTTAAAGAAGGATCTAGAATATTAGTAATATAATATTAAGAGAATAATAAAGGGTTAATATCTTACTAATTTTGGAGAGGTCAAATGGGATTTGAACTCTTAGAGTTAATGCTAATTTACTAAGATAAAGTAAGATTGAATTCGAACTCTAGGAATTTAAGATTAATCAATTTGAAAAAGAAATTCTAGGATTGTATTCTGGGAACTTAAATAACGTTGTAACATCTAAGAAGGATGAAGTAGTATTTAAATGATAATAATATTAATAATAGGAATACGATTAGTAAGGGCAAGGATATTGCGGATAATTGTAACATTTTAGGAAGAGGAAAGAATTTAATATAAGAGTATCGTTTAACTTCCCTGGGCCACTATAATACTAACTTTGGACTTATTCATTCTAAAAAAGAATTATATTATTCTTAACATGAAAATTCGTGGGTACTTCATCTCATCCCCCTTAAAAGAAAGCTTCGCCCTCGAAGGTGAAACTAATTTAAAGCACACCGGTCGAATGACAAAGGACTAGTGGTCCTCAGCCCCTTGGACAACCATTCCAATACATAATCCAAAATTTCAAGCCAAATCAAACGGTTCACCACATAGATAGAAGCCTGAAACTTTAAGGCAAACCAACACATAGGACCAAAGTCCAAACCAATTCAATCATTCTATAATCATCACATCACATTAATAACATCAATTCAATACCAGTTCACATCCTACTAATCCACCAATTACCATGCCATTTTCCATTTTAAGTCCACCTATAGTATACCACTTACTATATATCATTTCTTCCAAGAAGTCAGGATCTACACCCTAACATTCATGAATCAAGATTCCAATCTTCCACCGAGAATGATAAATGAATTAACTCAATACACACCAAATGAAAATTAACAATTAAA
>CM041780.1:36317385-36477657 GCA_023374045.1 Limonium bicolor | reverse complement strand
CTGGATATACGGGGCGGTTGGAGAAGTGGAAGAGCGAGGGCTTACTGACGAAGACGAATGAAGACGACACTCAGTCAGTTGTTGATACTGTTGACGATGCAAGTAGGGTGCAGACATTTATGCTGGGGCGCATGAAGAAAAATGAAGAGGGAGTCTATGTGTTCCCGCAGAGCGAGACTGCTGAGTTGGCTTCAAAGATTGTAAGTATATATTTTTAAAAGTTGTTGTTTACTAATTAGTAACTTCATTTCTAATATTTTTGTAATTTAAAATAGTCTGGATCTACTGATCGATGGGAGATGGTCCCGGCCCCTCCGTCTCAGGATGATCCACTGAATAAGGCCCTTGGGAAAAGGATCATCCAGGGCGAGTGCGGGGGCTTGGAGGGGAAGTTCGCCAAAAAGACGTGTTTTCTACGTCTCGATCGAGAGTACCGCAGGCTGAAATAGAGAGAATGGTGGATGAACGGGTGCACGACCGGTTGGCGGAGTCGGAAAGACGTCACGCTGAGGAGCTCAGACGTCACGCTGAGGAGCGTCAAGCCTACGAGGAGCGCCTGCGAAGACTTGAGGCTTTAGTATTGGGCCAGGTGCATTCTCCTACACCGACACCTACTCTTACACCCGTCTGCTCCTACTGCGACGGCGGATACATCGATAGTGGCCGCGTCTCCTACACCGGCACCTACTGCTACACCGACGTCTGTTCCTACCACGACGGCGGATACTGTCGATGATCCTGCACCGACGTCTGCTCCTACCACGACGGCGGATACTCCGATGGTCGATCATCCTGCACCTTCTTCTCCTACCAGAGACACATTTCCTTATCAAAACCTTTCGGTTTGTTCTTTTTTCCTCCTTAGTTATTTTAACATTACTTTTAAACAATATAATTTATTAGCTTGCTTACTGTTGTGAGTTGATGTAGGTGGCTAAATCATGTCATCTGTTTCAAGTGTTGGATGGTGGGACTGTTCATGTTGCATTCGGTCGGGTTTTACAGACCGGACCGAACACTGTAGTACATTTCAAGCCCATCCCACCTCTCCACGCTCGTGTGATGGTAGACGATATTGTGAAAGGTCATGAGGACTCTCCCCTTCCGTTGGAGTGGAATCAGTGGAGTAAAATAGTTCAAGCAAAATCTTCAGTTGTTCCATGGCCATATTCTCTCATTGATGTCAGTGACAAGGTAAACTATTTACATGCTTACTGTTCAGTTTTTTACTTGACTGTTGACTGATATGTTAATTATTTAATTTTTGTATACTATTAGATTGATAAGGAATTAAGACCGGTTAAGAGGAAAGTGGATAAGGGGAAGGAAGTTGTGAAATCAAATGAGGAGAGTCAGAGTGTGAGAAAGGAAGTGGTCAAGCCTTTCGATATGACTCCTAGGAGAGCCGCCATTCTGACACCCAAGTATCTGAAGAAGTTGACAGACAAACAAAAAATGCTGTATGACTTTTTCATGACGAAGCCACAGTCTGTCACCAATTTCAACATGAAAGTGTCTAAGCATGTTTTCCACTCCCCCGAGCCCAGAGATCTGATGATTACCGTGAGCGATCTAAGAGAATTTTTGATGGGAGACCTGCTTAACATCTCTGTGATTCAGGCCTATTGTCTGTAAGTATCTTTTAAATTATTAAATTATCTTTCATTTTTTTAAGCTATTTAACATATCTTATGAAAAAATGTTGTTTAGGGTTTGACTAGTAGACTGCTAGCGAGCAAGAGATTATGTGCCCTCTCTTTCTTGTGTCCGCAATTGATGTCAGCAAATCAGGCCGCATTGGATGAGCAAGGATGTGTACAGCATGTGAGGCAGGGATTTTGTACTGCGGTGCGAAGAAAAAGCAAATATTTGCTGATCCCATATCATCAGATGTAAGTACACAATAACTGGAATTTTTTGCTTCCTAATTGTGATATTTAATAATTGTTGTACAAAACATTCTTTGTTTTATCTGTGGCAGCAATCATTGGATGTTGTTGGTGTTGTGTATCGACACCTCATGCTTATTGATACTAGACCCATTGGGCGGCCCTGATGACCTTCGAGAGATCGCTGTAGAGAAATGTTTGAAGGAGTGAGTATTCAAAAATTTTAATGCATTCTGTATTTATTTTAAGCTTGTCCTAGATTATTGACAATAAATGGCTTCATTTTAAAATGCTGTATTTATGCAGGGGTCATAAGCTTGGTTTGAGTGATGTGAAGAAACCATTCTCCATCTTGGACTTCCATTACATACGTGTAAGTAATCATTTAATTTATGCGTTTTTGTATTAAAGTTAAACGTTTAATTTTTTGATCTATCTAAAGTTGGTAATCCATGGATGGTGTGATGACAGTGTCCTCAGCAGCCTGATTCACAAAGCTGTGGCTATTATGTGATGCGGTACATGTTCGAGATTGTACAAAATATTGACACCTTGCTGATGATGACAAGGTAAACCATACCAATCAAAGTTTTAGTTAAAGTTATTGCATTTGAAATAAAATTGTGTACTAATGATGATCAGTTTCTTTTTATGGACAGATCGTTTCTTTTTTCACACAAGCAGGGAGCACGTATTCCAAAATCGATCTCAACTTTGTAAGAGATCATCTATCGCAGTTTTGGTGTAAAAATTACTTGAGTGTTACTTAGATCTTATCCTAGTGTAGTTAGACTTACACTTTTGTTTGTGCTGAAGCAACGTAGACTCTCAAAGAGTTTGTAAAGTTCAACTCTCTCTTATTTTTGAAAGTTTGAATGGGTTTGTTTGCAATTCGTTTTCAATGTTGCAATTCAAACTGGCAACTTTGGTTTATGGTCATATAGTGTGGTTGGTTATCAAAGGGCAATACCAGTTGGATGCCCTGTACAGGTTGTATATGCGATTGTAAATTGTGGAAAACATTTGTGGTAGAGGCTTAAAAAACAAAAAAAACTAAAAAAAAAAAGAAAAAAAAAACCACGGTTACTTAAAAACCGTGGTTTAAAATTCAGTGGAACGACATTTTAAACCACGGTTTTCTACAGAACCGTCGTATAAAACAGTCATATACCACGGTTTTACAGACGAACCGTCGTTTAAAAGCCTGATATACCACGGTTACAAAGCCAAACGTGGTATAAAATCGGTCTGATCCGCGACAAAAACAACAATTAAACGACGGTCATATAGAAACCGTGGTTTATAATCGCGATTTTAAACGACGGTTTTGAACCATGGTTTATAGGCATTTTCGAATATACGACGCGCGTATTAACCACGGTTTGGAACCGTGGTATATAGGCTTTTTAACCGTGGTTTATAACATTTTCTGCACTAGTGTCTAAGACGAGTTTTATGGGTAGTCACCCCCTTTGTATGCCGCCTGTCTGACCACCTCTTTGCCTTACCTTGAAGATTGCATGGGCTCAGTTCTCCATTGTTCCTCTGCGCCACGGGTGTCTCTAAAGCCCAATGTCACGCTACACGTCCATAGAGGATCCCGTATTTACCGGATACCCACACATGGCACAACGTAGTCAGTGAATAATTTGGACTTTAGACACACCTGACCGTGCAGAAGACGAGAGACCCGTTCCCATGCAATACTTCCCCGAGTTTCCCGAAAAGTGGGGTGTTGTCGGATCATCACTGGCCGTGGCGTATGTTTCCTTATCACTTCGGGTATCCGGACCTTTCAAACTTAAGCACTCCGGACTTTCTTGATGACGTGCCCCGCAAGGGGCATAGCAGAGAAAAACCCCGAGAGATGACAGTGAAGGGACGATGGTTCCCCCGGTGAGACGGAATCATAATTGACCTGGAAAGTGATTATCCCAACATTAACACTTACAACTCCACATCAAATATAGCCACGATTTACTTTATGCTATACATGTGTGCAAACCACTTTTTCAAACCAGTCTGTTTTAGAAAGTTCGGAATTCTCTTTCACATATCTTTTAAAGAGGTTTTACAAGCTCATTCAATTTAAAGTCTCACCTTAGTTTTGCTCCCAAACATTTGGGGTTTTAAAACCCGTCACTTCATCCTTTAAAACCTTGTTATTTCCAAAACGATTTTCAGAAATAGATTTCGAAAAACCTACTTTCTACAAACGAATTTCAAACAACATTCTTCACCAACATTATTTCTTAATGGTTTTCGAAAACAGTTTTCAAAGTGAATTTTCACAAATGTATTTCAAAATAAATGATTTAGTCCCCATGTCGTGACCCGCTATTTTTGAAGTTCTGCCCACCTTCAAGAGCAGCGGTCATTACCGTGGAGCGTACTAGTCATTTCGTGTTTTCACAAAAGTGGTGGATTTTCACATAAAATTTTGTGTTCGATCATTCATCTTTCCTTTCTCAAAAACATCCCCCATTCCTCTAGTCGGAGCAAGTGAAGCAGCATGAAGATCGACTACGCGGATCGAGCTGAAGGCCAGAGGCGCACCAACCCGTGGAGCTAACCGAGCAACATGAAGACTAACACCAACCATTTAAATACAAAATCAGAGGTGTACCAACCCGATCAAGCGACATGAAGGTCAGCAACACTGATCGAGGAGTTCAAACTGTTGAAAATCAGAAGAACACCAACCCGTTTTGCTTGATCACAGTACCCGCTCCGCTGAAAGAGCCTTAAAATGAACAAGCAGCCGGTCAAGAGCCGAAGATGAACGAGCAGCCGGTCAGAACCCGAAGACGAGCGAGCAACCAACCAGGAGCCCGAGCGCGAGCAGTCTTCCAGAATCCCAAAAGGACCAGAAGAGTCAGTAGAAGTCCAGCTCAAAACTTCCCCATTTTAATGACCTTTTTAGGATTGATGATGTATAGGTCTTCTTCCCCTATGATTCTTTTCTCTCTCGTCCATTTCTGAATAGATTACATGTATAGGTTTATACATTCCCTTGAATTTGTTTAGATCATGTGTATAGGGTTCCCTACTCCCTATTGTTTGCGAATGACCGAGCGTCAAACCCATTGAGAAAATCCACCACTTTGAAAACATGCGTTTTCAAATCGTTTTCTAAAACTTTGGTTTCTTTGGCATGCATGAATAAAGAGAAGAATGAATAAGGAACGACTCCTCACAGTTATTTTATCATTCATCAACTTTGCTTTATGGGGTGAGAATTCACGATATCTACATGAGGTTCCCCTAGATAAAAACACCAGCAAATGCAACCGAGCACAAGGCAATCGCATGCATGCATTCATTACAAAAAGTCCATGTATTCTCGGTCAGTTCAAATTCGTCAAACACGTACAAGTCCTGTTCCACCTCAGAAAAAATTGGCAAATCATGTGTTTCATTGTCACTGCACTATACACCATCTTTCATCCCCATATCTCGACCGCCAAGCCTGATCTCAGAGGGATAGAAAAGAAAATCGATCTCAAAACCTTTCCAATCTCAAAGTGTATCATATAGTGGGGCTACCATGCGGGAGTTGTCACTCCCCAAAATCCAAAAATCATTACATCCAAAAAATCCCAAAAAATGCAGTCTCGTCATATAGTGCTACCATGCGGGAGTTGTCACTCCCTAAAATTCAAAAATCCAGGCCAATCACCAGCCCAACCTCGCTTGAGAATCACTAACCTGACAGCAACCCCGACAGCTACACCTTTCAAGGCCAATAGTAATGGAATGAGCTTCATGGGCTGAATTCGACTCACGAGACTAGGTGTAGCCTTACCACGCATGCATTGCATCCAAAACGAAAACACAAAAAAAAAAACACATTCAGTAAAAATCCAAAGTCAGCCATCTTCATTCGTCATTTTCAGCATTTCATGCATCCTATACATAGTAATTCCATATTACCACAATACGTCACATGGTAGATAATCACATTTGCATACTCCCATATCGAAATGACATCTTCGGGAAAATCGTGAGAGATTGTTTGAATAGAGTGCGTGAACCGCTAAACTCTCGACCCGTCAACGAATACAAAGGTCCAATCAAAATCAGCACCACGAACCAAGTGAGTAGTGTGCGAAGAGCAGTATTTTCTCTTGAATTTCAAATGAGGGCATTGGACAATCCATTGAGCGATGAGGGTATAGAGCGAGTCCATAGAGATAAAACCATGAACGACATGTGCATTCCTTTAGCACATGGAGAGGCACAATACAGAGTGAGATCAATGTCGATAATCAGGATACGAACTGTGACTCATGCAAAGATCTGAGAATAGTAAGAAAACAATCATTGACTAACGAGAATGATGAGGCACTTAGGATCAAAATCTCCACAAGGCCAAAAAGCTTTATTTTCCCGAACATAACTCCTTAGTGAGCCCCGCTGAGCCTTTCAGGAAAAACTTTTTTTTACAAAAAAAAAATCTCCACAACATGCCACTCCACATATACATACTTACCCTTGCAATAGAGGATATTGAAGGAGCCGGAGCCATGGTCTCTCTCCTACCATCTTTCCCAAGAACAAAAAACAAAAATGTCCAAAGCAATCATTGAGTCAAGGCAACTCCAGAGTCAAACGCCAAAAGAACATCAAAAATGTTCAAGAAGATCGATAAGTCAATGCAACTTCGAAGCTGAAAGCCGAAATACAAAGCAAAGAATGCTTGAGAAAGTCGATAAGCCTATGCAATTCCAAAAGCAAGACACAAAGAAGAAGACCACACACTGAAAGGAAGAAGAAGAAAGTGAAAACTGTACACCAAAAGAGGCAAGAATGAGGAAGCCAAATCAAAACCAATGATGTCCCGTAGAAGCCAGTAAAAGCTTGTCAAAACCCGTCCAATCATTCCACCCATGGCAAATACGAAATATATCCTCTATTGCAGAAAAGCTCCACAACTCCCAAACAAATCCCAGTCCCATGTGACATAAATCATACCCCCCCCAGCCCCGTTATAACCCAATAAAAGACCTCTGACTCGTTAGTGGATGAGCGTAGACTGAAAGTATCGGATCTGATACATGAATCATAATTTTGTACTTGTTATCAACATGTCCCACCTTATAACAAAGGGACCATGAGCGAATGAGTGTGACCTTATCTCACCAGGTCTTTAGAGTGCGAGTGACTCTTTGATCTAAGCATCAAATCATAAACAGCCTACCCCAATGCAGGTGATGAATTTGTGAGGATCGGAAAGCCCAGAACCTTGAAAGAAATTCTAAGGAAAATACTGCTCCGAGCATCGAGAGTAACATCACACCATTAGCACACACGACCATACTCACGAGAGATTGACCCACATCCCTCCATGCGAGGAAAGTGATTCACGCATTCCAGTTCAACAATCATTCAAGATCGAACCGAAGATGTCATATATTCGTAAACCTCATAGTAATAGAGATAGAACCATACCTTCCCTAAAAAAAACGCATATGCATTTTGCATCGTATCTAGCATTTAATGTCTGCATACATCGTAATCACTTCATCTCCAACATTCGACCGGTAAGAACTATGCCTAGTCTCGCTGAAGGTGGACTTCAGTTGCAGTTGTTGAAGCGTAACTTTTGGTCAAAAGAAATAAAAAACTGGAGCCATCTGGAGCCACACGAAGACTATTCTGGAGCCATCCACTGTCATACTCGAGCCTCATTGGCACCTCACCCAAAGCCAAGCTAGAGTCATACAGGAGCCATCATCCGACATTGAAACCATCCTTGGAACTACACAGGGAGCATCCTAATAGTCCAAGAACAATACGGGAGCCACCTCAAATCCACGCCAGAGCCATTTCGTCACCAGGGTCTTGCCCACAGAGTTTCGAACTACGTCAGGTCTGATCTCAATACGAAATTGAGTACGTAGGCAGCCCGCCCAGGGTGCGACCACCTCAAAGGAAAAATTCCCCTTTTGTTCCCTAATATCACCACTATCATCAAATGGAGCCATCTTATAGCCTCCCCGGGGCCATCCCGAGCTATCCTGGAGCCATCATGAGAGAATCCTGAAGTCATAACCGGACCGGAGCCATTCATCACAACAAAATTATCGACCACATCTGAATACATCAATCAAATCAAAAGCCAATCACATCGACCCCCCACTCGACTCGAAATCCAAGCTAAATCGAAACCCACCAACCATCCCGAAAATCTCAATCCAAACTGAAACCCACCAACCATCCCGAAATCTCAATCCAAATCGAAACTCATCAACCATCCCAGAGTCGTTGCTCACAAGGGAGTCACATATCAAACCTGAGCCATCTGACCGCACTGGAGCCATCCAATCACATCGGAGCCATCCAATCACATCGGAGCCATCTGAATATACCAAAGTCATCCGGTCATATCAAAATCATCAAGTTCCCAAAGTCACTCATTCACAAAAAAAAAGAAACATCCACTCAAAGACCAATCACAAAATCACAAGAACCAAAGCTCAGAAGCCATACCGGAGCCATCTCGAACTCTGGAACATAGAGTCCTACCAAATCCCGAAACCATAGAGCACATCGGGTCGAGACCACCAAAACAAAAACACAAAGTACCACAGTGTGACAAAGTCAAAGGCGACATCGACAGAAAGCATTCGACTATCACATCCCTCATGAAACAACAAAAACATCCAATCCCAATCAATCCACAATCAAAGCCATCCTCAAATCAACCAACCACTGAAAAGCAGCGAGTTTCGTACAACTCCACAAAGTATTATAGGCTCGTCATAAGTCCTATAGCTAGATGTCAAGAGATCTAGTTGAGGCCCGTCATTAGTCCTCATACATTTCGAAGATGCATTCTAGGCCCGTCATAAGTCCTAGAGCTAGACACCGAGTTCTAGTTGAGGCCCGTCATTAGTCCTCATGCATAACCTATATACCGATTGTATTCTAGGCCCGTCATTAGTCCTAGAGCTAGACACCGAGATCTAGTTGAGGCCCGTCATTAGTCCTCATACATTTCGAAGATGCATTCTAGGCCCGTCATAAGTCCTAGAGCTAGACGCCGAGTTCTAGTTGAGGCCCGTCATTAGTCCTCATGCATAACCTATATACCGATTGTATTCTAGGCCCGTCATTAGTCCTAGAGCTAGACACCGAGATCTAGTTGAGGCCCGTCATTAGACCTCATACATTTCGAAGATGCATTCTAGGCCCGTCATAAGTCCTAGAGCTAGACGCCGAGATCTAGTTGAGGCCTGTCATTAGTCCTCATGCATAACCCATATACCGATTGTATTCAAGGCCCGTCATTAGTCCTAGAGCTAGACACCGAGATCTAGTTGAGGCCCGTCATTAGTCCTCATACATTTCGAAGATGCATTCTAGGCCCGTCATAAGTCCTAGAGCTAGACACCCGAGATCTAGTTGAGGCCCGTCATTAGTCCTCATGCATAGGTTGATTGATCGTATTCTAGGCCCGTCATTAGTCCTAGAGCTAGACACCGAGATCTAGTGAGGCCCGTCATTAGTCCTCATACCATCAATCACCGCAATTTGGGGCCCGTCATAAGTCCCCGTGCACCCGCATTCATAAGACAGATCATAAACCGTAGTGAGAATTTTTGGCATCCCGTCAACCTTGATCCAATTCTGCAAGGGCTTGCAGAATTGAATTAAGGGGAGCCATCTGTAGACACCAAAAATTCTCACCCCATAAAGCAAATTCCAAATAATAAGAGGGGTCGTCGCCTTTCTTTTTTTAAAACATATTAACGTGCGTGCTAAGACGAAACATCATTTTATAATCTTTTTCAAAACATTTAAAAAAAAAACACAATTCCTCGAAAATGAATTTCCATCGACAGTCCAGTTTCAAGGTCGTCCCTTTTGTTTATTCACTTATTTTACTATTTTATTTTATTTATTTTTATTCATATTCACTTTTCTTATATTTTATTTTATTCTACTATTAGCATTAGTATTTTTGTTTTTATTTCTATTTATACACACTCATTTTCATCTGTCAAACTCAATCCACACTTGTTGAAATCTGGCCTAGCCCAATTCCTTGAACCCACACTATTTTCAGCCCTTGGCTTCAAAAAGCCCACATTAAAACCCAACCCACCTTCTAAACCCTAATGCTTCTCTATAAAACAACATCCACAGTAACCAGAACAAGGAGAACTAGCCAGCCGACAACTCCCATCTTCCTCGTTCTTGATCGGTCTCAAGTCCTCCCTCGATCATCTTCTTTCTCGGTTTTACTCCCGTCTCCACTCTCCTTCATCCCATCTCCATTTTTTTCATCTCAGAAAACCTAAACGCTTCTCCAGATCTTCATGAACAATCGCCATAAACAAAAGAACTCAAAACCTTTCCGATTCGATCTCGATGACGTTTTATTTCATTCTCCAGCCACATTCGAATTTTCAAAAGCACCATCGAGACCAAGAACTTCCTCCTCCGTCGAAAACCACCACCTTCTCTTCAAACCTTCACTAGTCTACTGCCTAGTTTGAAATCGTCTCCATTGATCGACTCATCTCCAAGCCAGAAAAGCGTAAGGCTAGTTTCACCTCCGGCGGTTCTGGTTCTACTCTTTCCCACTCGTTTCCGTCCCTCTTCTCATTTCATGTTGATTTCTTCACCAAATGAGCCAAACTGGCGATGGCTAAAGATGTGAGCGTATGAGATGTGGTTTTACCGGAAATGTATTTCCGATGTTCATGCCGACCCATTCGTCTCGACCCTTGTTTTCGATACCCTCATTTCCTCTGCTTGCATGGCTATTTCACTATATTTTCCTGTTATATTTTTGCCAGTCGTTACATATGAGCATCGTTGGAAGCTAGACCCGCGTTGGTTTGATTGTTTGGGAAATCTGGACTGCTTCATGCGAAAAGGGAGACGCCCTGTCCATGATGGATTTTGGTTCCACCTTTTTATGCCACTCAGTTTTTTTCTTACCGTGTTGTTTTTCCATATCGGTAGTCTCTGATTCTTTTTTTTTTTGCCAACATACTACCCATCCATTCTGTCATTGTGTGGGACGAGTTCCATGTTGATGGAATAGATGATTATGAAGTTTGTACCCATTCGGTATCTGTCTTGTGACTCAGAAAAGAGATATACAGTGACAATTTTGTATAACCCCGCTATTGTTGCTGATTGTTCGACGATGGATAGAGTGAACTTATGTTCATGCCTTCATCTTTGTTTAGCTCTATTCGGTCTGTTACAGATTCGAAGAAACTGAGGACTACAACAGTTTCTCTCATGTTTCAGTTCATTTTCTGCCTAGAGGGGTTTATCCCTCTCGTTTTCCTTCTGCATTGTTCGTTCATTCAACTCCAGTTTGAATATGACTTCATCACTGACAATTCCTTTTTGTGCACATCTTGCAACTTAGGCAGGCTCTTGCAGGATGTCTCTGCGCCGCAATACAAATTTGGACTCAGATTCTGAGACTCACTCATCTTCGTTTCGGTACATAAGCTCAACTGATTAATCTTTGATATCTCTGGATCTAGGTGTTGTGCTTCATGTGTATCTGCATAATATTTATCTTGTATGCACTCGATAATCTGTTAATAGGGCCGTGAGTACCCTTCACATGCTATGACTTTTTATAATTCATGCAACGCGTTTGAACAGGTTGTGATGAGTATGTCCGTTTAGTTGACTAACAGAGGATTTGACCTAGAACCTTTGCTTGATCATTAACGTGATAAACAAGAGAGACCTCTCAGAACTTGACCAATAATGCAATGCCATTCGCTGCTTGCCAATTTGATTTTGCTGTTCATTCTGATTTTTGTTTCATTCTCTCAACCTGTAAATATTGTCTTACATTTGTTTCTTTGTAATTAATCATTTAAACTCTTGTAGTATTCTAACTAAGCCCTAGTTATTAGACCTTAGGGCCAAGACTTAGGATAGAGGGTGAACCCTAAGATTTAGGTAAGCCATGGTCCCACCTAATAAACTGGGTAATCCCTAGACCCAAACCCACTTATTATAATAACATGTATTAATAAAAGCACTTTCTCAAATTCATCCCAATTTAATTAATCATTTCTTCCTAAATTTTCCAAAGCCCATTAAACCCATTTCAGCCCAATTAACAAAGGCCCAACAAGCCCACAATCGGCCCAAACCAACTTGACCCACAACCAATCTTGGCCCAAAACTATCTTGGCCCAAACTGTCTCGGCCCAACCAATCTTGGCCCTCTCCCAATCCAAACCCGGCCCAATTTAAAACCCGGCCCAATCAAAGCTCGGCCCAATTCATCAGCCTAGTCCAAAACCCACTCAAATTCGGCCCAAATACTCAACCCACCCAGCCCAAAAACAATTTTCAGCCCAAATAAAAAGACCCAAGGCCCATTTTGGTCCAAATCCAATTTCAGTCCAACCTCAAACAAGACCCAATTTTCCCAAACTCAAAATCAGGCCCACAGGCCAATTCGGCCCAAAACTAAATCAAGCCCAAGGCATGCGTCAGGCCCAAAATAAAATAAGGTCCCAATTGACTCAATATCTAAAAGCTTGGCCCAATCCAATTCGAGGCCTAAACTTGAGGCTCAAACACATGACCAACCCGACCCAGTTCAACTCAATTCAAGCCCAAATCCGAACAAGCCCACAATCGGACCAAGCCCAATAAGCCCACAATCGGCCCAAGCCCACAAAAGTCAAACCGGTTTGACCTTGACCTGAAACTTTGATCAAAACTTTGACCAACTTTGACCAATCCAATTTTGACTTGAACTTTGACCAATCCAATTTTGACCGGCCTGCTTTGACCTTCACTGAACATTGACTTTGACCAAGTTTGACCAGTTCAACTTTGATCCATCTGAATTTTGACCTGGCCCCAATCCAATTCCATCCAATCCAAATCCAAATCCGTCCAATTCAAACTCAACTTGTAAATCTCATTCAAACTCCAAAAAATCCAATAAACCATTCGTCATTACTCACTTTAATTCAAAAATGAAAATCTCTTTTCTCAGAATTTCAAACCATCATTTTATTCAAGTTTCATCAAAATTTCAAAGAAACCATTTTGTGGAATTTTAAAGGAAAAACTCTTCTCGCATCACAGAAAACTCTTCTCAAAACGCAGAAAGTTCTTCTCGCATATACAGAAAGTTTTCTCCTAAAACATTTCTCAAAATCAGTGTTTCTTTGTCGAGAATTCCGAACAACTTTAAAATATTTTTCAAATCGGTTTTTAACTCAAATAAATTGTTTTCGGGGAGCAAGAAATGTCTAACCCCTTCAAAAACATTTCCTCCATGGTTAGAACATCACTTGTCTTCCTTCCCAAATAAAAATCCGAGGCGGGGCACTGGGGTCGTAATCTCCCTTGTCGCAGTCTGGATCTCGTTAGGCGGGGCATTAGGGTGACAAACCTCCCCTAATTGCAGCCTTGATTTTACAAGGCGGGGTGCTAGGGAAGTAACGACCTTCCTAGTTGCAGGCGGGATTTTAGAATCGTCTAACTCCCTTCCGCTCGATTTCAGTGGTTTTCGGTTTTTAATGTTTTAAAACCCGGGAGTTAGAGACGTTGTTATGGTTCGACCGAGAACATCTCATTCATGGTGTTTCTCTCTGAATCCTATCTTTCGACATAAATTCATTGCCCCATCTTTCGAGCCTCGGCACTTACCATTAATTAAGTGTCGTGTTCGAGGGGGTACATAGGGTAATCCCCGGGATTATCCGCCCTTTTACAACAAAAAAATGATTTTTTTCGGTTTTAAGAGAGACAATTCAGAATAAACCAATCCAACCCTTCCCATAGGACCTCCGATTCTTGAACTCCCGATTAAATCTCAGTCATTTGAAACCCGAAACATCTTCGAAACCCGAATACCTGCAAACCCGATATCCTCTTCCATACTCAATCCTTAAAACCCGAACTGCTCTTCAACACATTCAACTTCCCAAAACACCTCAAGAACCCGACCATTTCAAAATCCGAACTTCTCAAACACAAAAAAACTCCTCAAATCAGCCAAATGATCCAAATACCCCTTGACTCCACCAAAAATGACCGAAATGTCCATTTACTCCCCCAAAACTCCCATCATCCTCTTAAATTCCGTGAAGGCCCAAAACAACTTCAAATCTCTCAGAGCAATTAAACCTCTCAAGCACTTCAACCAAACCAACTCCAAGACCAGTCTACTCTTCAACTCTTCGAAATCATCCTCACTCCTCATTCGATCCTATCCTTTGGCTTTAACTGAATCTCTCTAAAAAGGTTTTGAAAGAAGGTAATCCCGACAATTGGAGACCGAAGAGGTTTCCTCGGGCACCAATCCGAAGTCGTGGTCGTTGCCACTTCTAAGGGGTGTAACCCAGTGCGAACCCACCAATAGAATCTCTGACATGACCAGATAAGTCCTATCCATAGGCAACAATTCAGAGTCAAACAACGGTTCTTAGAACCCTCCTTCCCTTCCTTCCTAGTATCTTAGGTCAAACTAGGTGGCGACTCTAGTCAATTCCGCCTTATAGAGACACAAGTCCGCGTGGAGCCCATCGAGAGCGGGTGTAGTGTACACTAGCATTCCCCTTATGCTTTTTGGGAAAGACGGACGATTTAGTAGGATTTGAGGGATGCCAAGAATAACGGGTTTCTCACCCTCCACAGAATGGCAGTTTCTAGGATCTAGACTTTTTAGTCAGACCATGTTTAGATAGACCCCTCATACCGAAAAATCACCCTCCACAGGACCTTAGGTCGTTGAACTCTCATCTAATTACAAGACTTTGGTCAACTTGACCTCCTTGGTCAACTTAGTTGGATTTGGTCAATGCGCTAACTTGGTCAGTGTGTTTCTATTGACCTTAGTGATTTTCGATGTTGTTTGATCTCCTTACTTAATCAAGTCCTTAACCAGTTAATTTAAATAATTTATACACAACTTTAAATAACACTAATGACTTAGGTTTCTTCCATAGTCATTCTCATCCCCAATTTAAATCCCAAACCTAAATATATGATCTACAGTTTGAATCCAACGCCTTAATATATAGCCTCACCGTTTAATTCCAGTGTTGATCGACTATGTACATATACTCATTTATATCTGGGTTCTCCTATGATTAATATTAACCTTAATATTTACAAGGTAATACCGATTTTATATATGAATACTTTTATTATATGATCACACTCACCCAACCCACGTCTTATGAATCATAATGTATTATTATTGATGCTTCATAAACACGAAATTAATTAACTATTGTGAATATCAATATAGCAGTTTGGCAATGGAAATCAAAACGAATTTGAATTATTTAATCGAATGGGTGAATTGGTGATCCCTATGAATTGAGGTAGTAGAAGTGAAATATTGTGGTGGTGGCTATCATCATCAGCAAGTGAACTAGTACTAAATAGATAATCATTATAAAAATTATATCCTATTAAATAAAGTCATATATACATATATAATAGTGCAATTATTAACCAAGATTTGTTTACACTCGTCATTTTCAAACAAGGAGACACATGAGCATAATTACCTTCAAACCTCTAGCTCACGTTTTTAGTTAACCCAAAATAATATAAACCACATTAATACATTAACAAGAAAACTAGAAAATTCATAAATGAAAAAAAACGGTTAGCATCTAATTTATTTTTAACAATACCATAAACCTCGCGTTAAAGAATTTTACTTGACATTGTGAATTCAGATTTCAAATTCAAGAAGCAGTTTTTTTTTTTTTTCCATTTCAAAAACCGTAGCCTACAAGAGACAAAAAAATTATTAACCACCTCTGTTTACATTAATACCATGGTAAATTACCCAGAACATCCATACCCACCTGAAACTTTCTTAGTTGCTGAAATGTTCTCAATTGCCAGAACTTTTGTTTATGTAAGAGTTAGCGCTTAATTTACCAAACTAACAACATCAACCAGCACCAAGGCTGGAAAACAGAAACGGAACCGAGGATTTACGGCAAACAGAAGCTTGTGGAAATACAGGAATCAGCAGACTGCATTAGAGAATATACAAAAATTACTCTGAAATGAAACACTAGATTTCAGATTTTGGAAAACCGCGGAGGACTACAAACTTCTTAATCCTGCTTATTATTATTATTTTTTGACAAACTGAAGATACAGATTCAAGCTAGATTACAACAAAAAAAGAAAGTAGGGAAACCGTCAGAGTGACCAAGGAAAGAGACGAGTTGTGTTTTTACAGTTCAGAATTTAGCTACTATCTCTAATTCAAATGTAGATTAGCACCGGGTACTGGTTGGGTGCGAGAAAAGGTTTACACATGTGTACGAATGTATAAATCCTGGTCAAGGTTTTTCTTATAAGGTGTAACAGAAGTGAGTAATTTTGTTGCTCTAATCAACGGATAGAAGAAGGTAAGTGCTAGAGTATTACGGTTATGGAATGACGTTTTCAGCCCTTTATTCAATCTGTTGTGCGATGTGCAACACATTTCTTGTTTCAGAGTGAACCGTTCTCAGCCCCTATCCAATCTGGTGTGCAAGTGCAGCGATTTATACACCAGCACACAAATACAAGATGAGAATACAAGGGTATGTAGAGCAGAAGAACCCAAGCTTCTATTGTTTAATTGCCAGAGGGATAAAGTATATTACCGAACCTAGAATGAAGTATTTTCAGCCTGATATGAAACTTGGTTAGCAAGATGCAGCAGTTTCAATGTTTATCACTGCTGAAGTGCAGACACAAGCTGGGAACGAGTAAACTCAAGGCTTAGATGCTTCAGCTGATATTCCAAGTGCAGCTCCAGAGATTCATCAGTGGAAGAACACGCCAACACAAGAAGAAATTGATATGCAGTATGGTGTATTTACAGTGATTTATCACTGTGGAATGCACCGATACAAGAAGAGAATGAAGTGAGGTTTCAGCTCATTAAATCTGGTGTGTAAGAAGAGAATGAAGAGGGCTGGCATGGATTAAACGCGGGGCTTGTATTTCTTCTTTGCAATTAAACACCAACAAGAAGGAAAAGAGGGAAGTACACGACTTCCTTGTTTGCCAGTCAACATCCGCAAGGAATGAAGAGAGCAGAGCGTGAGTATGAAGAGAATGAAGAACGGTGCAGAGCATGTGTGTTGCTGGAGTTAGGGTTAGCAAAATCTGAAATGAGCATATAAATAAAGAGAAAGAAAAGAGAGCGTAATGGGTGTTTCTGTTCAGTGTTAAAAAGAATGAAGAAATGAGGCGTCTCTAGCTGCTATTTAGATGTAATTTAGAATTAGTAAAGCCTTATAATAGTTTAGGCTTAACTAAAATATAGGCTTACATAGTAATAATAATAGTGATAGATGTGTCCATATTTATTTAAAGCTAATTAATATTTTAATAAATCTCTATACCACTAAATACCCATTTAAGTTACTTGTTCAAGTAACTTATATGTTACACACAATCCCATTCATTTTGTTCTTTAATACATTTCTTAAGCATATTCATATCCCTTTATAATACATAATCCAAATATCTCTATTATTATTTCTTATTAAGTAATGTCTTCTTTAAATATTTATATTTTTATAGCTTACTTAATCCTTATATTATTTTCTATTTTACTTTAGGATTATTTAGATAGATTTAGGGTTTAATACACCCCTTTTGAACCTTGTAAATATTATACAATACTCAATTACAGTTTAAAGAAACTCCTTTAATCATAAGGAAATTTGTTTATATATATAATGAATTCTAATGACCATTTTGAATTATAAGGATATTTATTCCTATATAATGGGGTTTAGTAATTCTTATAAATTGGTCATATCTTTATTACATAATCCATAATGAAACTTACTTAATAAGTCTTATTAAATTAATGATCACTATTTACATGCCATTTTAATAATGTCCTAGTTATTATTTTACGTACCTCCTTGTACATTACATTATGTACATAATATAATATCATGATTGCAATTTAATTCTCTCTTTAAGGTGTTAAACAATTCCCTTTTTACCTCGTACATACGCTTATATAATTGTTCAACAGTTTTGGTTAAATAAACTCTTTTAACCTCCTCAGTGTCGTTTTTAGACTTTGTTAATGTTTCCTAACGACTGCTTGGGATTTATTTAAATATTATATTTCCCCTTTACTCATTTAAAGATATTTAATTCCTTAATCTCTCATTAATAATTTTTATTTAAATAATTCATGATTAATTAAAGTAATTAACATTTGGGATATTTCAATCTACCCCCTTAAAAGGACTTCGTCCCGAAGTCATATTCCTCAATTCAAATAGTCCTAGAACATCTAGTTCCATACTAATCTAAACTCTAGGGATCGAATCCCGTATCTCAACAACTTTATCTCACAGTGCATGTCTAGCACATATCATTTCAATAACATCCACCATATAACCACAACGCACAACAAGCGCACATGTATATCAACCCAAAGTGTAACGAAAGTACACATACAAACAATCAAGGTGCAATCAAGAGTGCACATCAATAATACCACCACACAAGGCACATCATAGAAAGAAAAAAAATCCAAACAACGTAAAACAATAGAGCACATAAACTAACTAGTGCACCCATAGTGCACATACAATCACAATATAAGTGATCCATCCGCACCATGAATATCAATTTGAATTCTTGGTATGTAAGTATACTTTAGCGGTATTATAGCTTTTGTCCTATACCTTTCATACTACTTATATGGTATAATAAATATATATAATTGGGGTCAATCCATTCTATTGTATGTAGTCTCTAAAACCAATGGTAAAAACCATAACAAAGGACTTTTCTCAATCCACCACCATCTATAAATATCCGCAGGCACACCGAGGTCAACGGCCTCTTGCGGTAATTCCACATACTATCTACAATCGTCTAAGCTCATAACCTACTCATATCTGTGTCCACTTGTAGGAAGTTTCAAGAGTCGTCCAACCCTGATGTGATCAGCATCAGTGTTGAACTATCCTTCCACCTCAATTTGTGTTCAGTTTCCCTTGATCTGGCCAGGATCAAGTTCCACCTCCCACGTCAATTTCAAACAATCAATTAATTTAACAAGTTCCAATTTCATATACTTTCATGATTCTAGTCCTAATCATATGAAACTAGCACATATCCCAAGTTATGGAACTAAGTCCATCAGTTAATACCAGTCCAAATCTATACAACTATCCATTTCCTAGGGAAGTCCATTCCCATTAGGTTCCACATCAGTTTCGTACTGATTCACACCAAAAGAAACAACCGTATTCGGTTTCATATTATATACCATACAAGTATCACATAGGATACTTAACACACATGCAAGTGCGTAAATGCACTTACCAACACATAACTGAGTATGTCCCTCATACAAAACAAATTAAACAATCCACAAAACAACGTATGCCCCGCATACTACTCACCAAACTTAGTGCACATATGTGCACAGCCAAGAGGCTCTACCCCCTAAAAAGGGTTACGCCCCCGTACCTCACAAGTACACAGCAGCAGCTATACCAAGAGCGTTGGATACTTGGCTCTCATAGAGTTCTTCAACTCCCATGGTTCGACCAAAGGACTTTGACCCTTTAATGGTCTTGTTCCTGGTCTCCCTAGTTTCCGCAATGAAACTTCGGAGTGGAGTCTTGTCATATTCGAGAGACGGGTCTATCTCTAGTCGATTGGCTCTAAAAGGAAAAATATGTGAAAGGTGAGGCGCGTACTTTTTTCAGCCAAAGACGTGGAATACTTTGTGTGCTCTCCCAAACACGTTCTATTTGGGCCCACTCGCTCCGTAACGAGGTGCAGACCCATGTACATAGGGCTTGGTTTGCCCTTTTCGTTCCTAAAGACATTATAGATGGTTTATTGGCAGCAAGTTATTGCTGACCTCGTTCCAATATGACAGTGTCATTCATGGTCTTTTCTTAATTTGGAAACAGAGGTATCTCAATCGGTGTGGTATCGTTAATTGTACATGTACACGATTAGGTTTAAATCGTATCCAGATATTTTGGATAACTAGTGTGAAATATATTTTGAATTGTTATTATCTTCAATCATTGGTTTCTAGTTGAGGTGAAGTATGACATTTAGCTATCATTAGTAGTTGATGATCTCTGCACCAGTCTCTGTAATATTGATGTAGTGGTCTATATGTCCACGGAGATAATCGTCGTCATCCCGTGTCTCCAGGTTGTTTTGTTCTAGAGTAATATGTTAGTTGTAGTTACTTCTTGTTGATGTAAATTACATTTTCCTGTTAACGGTCTAAAAACAATGTTAGTATGTTTCACTCTACTTTGCGCTAAGGGAATCCAGTTGTTGTTTTCATTTTTGTGTTCTGCATCTTTCGGCATAACGTATGGGTATGATTGGCAGTGGGGTATTTGAAATACCCACGAATTTTCATGTTAAGAATAATATAATTCTTTTTTTGAATGAATAAGTCCGAAGTTAGTATTATAGTGGCCCAGGGAAGTTAAACGATACTCTTATATTAAATTCTTTCCTCTTTCTAAAATGTTACAATTATCCGCAATATCCTTGCCCTTACTAATCGTATCCTATTATTAATATTATTATATTTAAATACTACTTCATCCTTCTTAGATGTTACAACGTTATTTAAGTTCCCAGAATACAATCCTAGAATTTCTTTTTCAAATTGATTAATCTTAAATTCCTAGAGTTCGAATTCAATCTTACTTTATCTTAGTAAATTAGCATTAACTCTAAGAGTTCAAATCCCATTTGACCTCTCCAAAATTAGTAAGATATTAACCCTTTATTATTCTCTTAATATTATATTACTAATATTCTAGATCCTTCTTTAACGTAATTATTTTCTCTTGCTAGAATTATTGTTTTACTCTATCCTTATTTATTTCAATCTCTTTCCTATATTAAATAAATGTTTATTAATTATTTTCCTAGATATTCTACTCTCATCCTTATCTTGTTACAACGGTTTAACCACTCCCTCCCATTATTGTGAATTGTAGATTTATTAAATTATTTATTTCTAAGTTGATATTGTAAACAATCTCGATCCTTCTACTAGCTTTTCTTAATGTTAGTGATTTTTTTATATCTTTCGAATATCTATAATACTAGTTACTAGAACCCTTCTAAAATTATTTAATAACTTTCTTTTCTTTGAAATGGATTATTATTTATTAATTGAATAACATCTCTCTTTGTTTAGTAAATTACTTCTATTTAAAACATCGACTTTCTTCACTTCTCTTCATCCTCAACGTATTGCCATTAACTCTCGTCCAAACTCTCAAAATTCACGCAACTCTTCTGCGTTCTTACTTCCACTAAATCTTCTCGCTCTTCACCTTTGAACCCTTGCAAATTCACGTTCTTTATCCTGCTGCTGTCAGATCGCCTTCCCGGTGCCAGTTATGATTACGTTGGGTAAAGTATTCTACCTAGATCGTCGATTAAATTATTCGGTTGTGTTTGGTAGACTCTATTGTTTTATATAATTTAGACTCATATTTCGTCGACGGGTGTTACCAGTAGTCCTGTAGGGTTGATCTCTTGAAGTTGTTTGTCTATCAGGTAAATCTCTATGCTCAAGTTGATTTGGCTTTGTGTATTGCGAATGAGGTAAATTTATTTTGTGACTCAAATGTGTTTTTCTACTGGAAAAAGGATTTATCACCGATTGAGATTTATCAATTGGGATCAATTCCCGTACTTTGATTGGTGGATTGGAATAATTATGTTGGTGATTTGGAACAAGGTTTTTGGGAGTGTTTCACAGGAATGGTTATCGTTTGGGAGCCCATAGGTGCTCCCCATTATTATTATTTGCGCTGCACACAATGTTTGCAGTTAAGCCCTCTGATCTACTCTACTCTATGTTACTGCTGTTTCCTAGGCTGGGGGTGTGCACCTTAAGGACTTAGGGTGAGGTGGTTTTGTTTGACGGTCCCATAGGTGCCTGTCCTGGAATTGTTGTTTGATGGTCTCATAGGTGACTATCCTGGAATTAATGTTTGGGGTCCCATAGGTGACCCCGTGTTTGGAAATGTGGTTATCTCCCGTTGAAAGCTCCCTACTATGGTTTTGTTGTTTATATGTGAGTTCTGGAGAACTATTCTAATGCTCGATAAACTATTCCCATCTGATTGACAAATGACAAAAATGAATTTTAAAATGTATTTTACAGATTGAGGTAGAGTTTACTCAGTTTATCTGATTTGTGCGATCCCTTCGTGTTTTTGTCTATTGTATTCTGATCGCAGGTGATGGTTGCTGAAATTTGGGGATTGGGAATGCGCTACCATATAGTTTCTAGAGTTGATTAATTGTCATTGAGATACAGTATTTAATGGCGATGTTTTGAATATTTTTTCTGTTGAATTGTTTAAGGTTTAGCCTGAGCACTCATGGGATTGAGTGTGGCGGTAGCACTCTGGATTTGAGAATATTTTTTCCGCCGTGTTTTTATGGTAAACATTCACTACATATGCTTATAAAAAACATTCACTTCCCATTGGCATTAATATTATGGTCATTTTGTACCCTTCTAATCCTGTTTTCGTTTTGATTTTTTTTATAAATTTGGACCTGTCCGAACGTCCGTCCGGACATCCATGTTCGGCCAGGCCCCGAGAGTATTTTGTTTTTCACAGTATTAGTGTGTCCGAACATCTGTCCAACTTACATGTTCGGACAGCATGCGAGGACGGGTCTGAACTGTAAGTCTCGGCACATGTCCGAACTTACATGTTCGGACTAATTTTCGGACAGACCTTGTTTCTCAATTTTAAGACTCGTTTGACATCCGTTTTAGTCCCCGTCTACGGCGTTGGTTTTGTATCGTTTTCTACTTTATAATGAGGCAAAATCCAGGGTGTTACACAGGTGGTATCAGAGCCGTGTTTGGTAAATAAGATAAATTTGGATTCAAAAGGAATTAAAATGTGGAATAAGCCGTTTTTGGGGGATTACTTGTGTGATATGCTGTGTGCCTGATTATTTTGTGTTGAAGGGTGTGAGCTATATACTCTCGTGTGTTATGTGAGGTGTTGGAATGTGTTGAGATGGATATTGGTGGTACTACATATATATACATTATATGGGGACTGCATATGGGTATTGTTGTAGGGTATGTGCCTTATTTTCTATGGTGGAATGTGGATCGGAGTTTTTTATTTACTCCCGTGTATCATGAGAGGTATTAAAAAAATGGAAGAGAATTGTTTTGATAGAATTATATAAATATAAGATATACATATAAGTTAGTATATATATATCTCTAGTATTGGTTGTAGCGTGATGTGGGAATTAATTATAGGGAATGCTGAAAATTAGATTGCTTGGAACAAGGGCTGGAGGTATTGGTTGTGAGGATATTTTCTAGGATGATTTGTGTGACACCTTTGGTGAATTCCTGTTTCTCCCCGATGTTACAATGTTTCTTTATATGTTATATGAATGAATTATAAATCTACGCGTTCTAAGGAGTACAATATTATCAATGTTTATGGTTGTTGTGAAGTAGTAAGTCTCTATGTGATGTACCAGACGGACAATATAGTCCAATCTTGGGTTTGTTTCTTCCCTTGTCTGTGAATGTGTGTATTATGGTAACTACTTATAAAGGATTTTGATGACAATATATAGACCAATTTGTCGTCATGTATTCGTAAGGGGGAAGAAGAATTAAGGGACATATATATATATTACTACTCTAGCAATGACTATCCAGGTATTGAAAATATTTGTATATATACTATATATATATATATATATATAATATATATATTAGAGAAAGAATATTGGAATATTATCGGTGTTAGTTCTGAGGAGACTTGGAATGATAGTAATTTCAAGTTGTATTAAACTAGGGGGAAATGTTTCGCTTTTGCCGTCATGGTAGTGTGTAAATTTGTTTTTCTATGTGACGAGCTTCTGTGAAAAGATTCTAGCATCTTTATTTAATGTTGTCTGTTCAAAGTGTCTGTAGTGATTTATTTGATCCTGGGTTAACTAAAGTTATGAAAGTCATAACAAGTTAATTATATTAACTACAACGTAAGGAATAATTGTTAGTTTTTAATTGTCGTCTATGTAGTGGGCAGTTAGATTTTATAATGACTTCCATATTTTATTTAGTTTAAATGGACCTAAGAGTATTTAGTAACAAATAGTTATGTTATAACCGTTTTCTCAAGAATATTATATATGTAGCCAATGAGTGTTGTTTGAATTTTTTTTTTTACGCTTCTTTAAAGCAGATATTTTTGTAGTATCATATATTTCGTCTACGATCTTACTTAATATGATTAATGACGATAATTTGTGGCAAGTAGTTCATTGATTGGAACACATAGGGGATTTATTTATTTATTTTATTTTGGGATTATTTGTGAGCACATGATAAATAGATTGCATAAACTGTAACAAACACCCCTACTACGCACAACACTTACTTGAAATCGCAGCGGAAATAAACGACTAAACAGTAACTAAACGATTGGTGCTACAACGCCGTCAACCACCCACGTGGTTAACAAGGCTGAATAAATACAAGTGTACCGTCTGATGATCAGACTCCCGAGCATAGAACTAACAACCATATATATACATCAACAAATACCGAGTGTTTACATAAATCCTTCACTGTATACCGTCACTGTAAACCATCATAATCAAGTATATAACACGCCACGGGAGCACAGGCGCATCCCGGGCACACATCCAAAAGTACTCCAAAAGTAAACTACACCCCTAGGATCTAGAGCCACTCCGCTTCTTCGATCCTCATCCTGCAGTAAAGAAATATGGATCCCCCGAGGGGGTCAGCAACCCTTGGCTGGCATGGTTAACGCGCAGCCCATCGACTACCGGAATGCGCGCAACTATTTGTCATGATGACATGGTATTTATTTAAAACACACAATTTATACATATATAACATAACATGGGTATTGTACACATCATAACACACATCACACACATACAATTCCTTTTAGGAAGAGAAACAACACAGTTAGTCCCCATTGAGAGCCTAGAGAATGTTGCCATGCTCATACTTAGCTCGTTACATAACTCGTTACCGTCCGGTTAGATTGAACGGTTAACTTAACACATAAGGTCCTCGGATATAGTGATCCAAGCACACCGAAATAACACATAGTATGCCCCTGTGGCCCGACGTGAGTCAGTAAAATAGCCTTGGTTAAGCTAAAGGGAAGGTTAGAAACCAAATTGGAAACTTAACCATAACATACAGAGAGAATCGAACCGGTTATGACATCGACTCCCATACTCACACGCGTGGCCGGAACAGACCGGACTCCTCACTTCCCCCGTTAGCCCTTTTAGTAGTTCATCATTGAACTCAACAAACAATTCACAATAATAGGTCAAGTCTTGTTAGACACACACAAGGGAAGAGAGAGTCATACTTAACAACATAATAATATTCAACAACTGTAAACTCTTTACATGGTTTAATCTTACAAAGTCATAAACACACAGAAAAACAAACAACACACAAGCCGGTGTAAACCGGTAGGCAACAGACTGCAAGAAAACCATACCTTGGTCCTTGCCTCGACTGATTTCCACCTTGCGAGAATCCTAAACACATTAGTAACGTCGGTTAATTAACGCACTAGTCCATTATTAACATTATCTACTCAACACTACTAGTTTATTTTTACTTTACACTTGTTACAACTGTTCATCCTCTTATTTCCTTTAAACCTAAAACCACCTAACATGTCTCTACAACCCTTATAATATCATTACTACCCAACTACCATTTTTAGATAACAATTTCCATCTTAAAACAATAATTTTTGGTCCATACAGTGGCCTGTCCGAACTTGTGTCCGAGCTTCCAAGTTCGGACGCAAGCCGTGACTTTAGACAGAAAACAGACCACGTCCGAACTTATGTCCGGACTTCGGAAGTTCGGACGTGAGCGAGAAAAATCTAGACAGAAATCCGTGCGTCCGAACATGTGTCCGGACTTCCCAAGTTCGGACACAGTTCGAGGATAATCCTAAGGATGGTGGGTACGTCCGAACTGTCCGGACTTCCCATTTCGGACACTGCTCGAGAGTGAGAATTCCTTTACTCAACAGGGCCTGTCCGAACTTCCACATCCGGACGGAAGTTCGGACAAGGCATTATTCTCAATTTCTAAGCCTTAAACACTTAACCAAATTCCCCAAAGCCTCCAACACTTATAGTATTTCTCCTTAAGTTTCTAAGTGGCATTCCTTGCCTATTCCAATCATTATTCCTAGATATTTCTTCCACACACATCATTATTTTAACATCATTTCTTACAACTAAAACTCCTTATATCATCCTTGAAATCCCTTTTTCTAAGCTTACAATTCCTCCTTATTTTACCAAAGTTTGCCTAAGTCTTCATCTAAGTCCAAAATGACTTTGGTACATACTAAACCTCAAGATCATGCCTAAGTCCTTATCACCTCTAGACACTTCCTAGTTCATCAAAATTCCTTTATAACATCTTGAATCCTTTATGCATTTCCTAAATTTCGACATAGGTTCTCCTAGCATTTTGTTACACCTTAGCACAATATTATCATTAAACACCCTAGAACACAAGAACACCCTCTTACAACACACACAACTTCACCAAATTCACACTACATCACAATATAGTGCATAATTAATTGCATGGCACTTAGGCCCTTAAATGCATGGCTCTTAGGCCCTTAAAGTGCTTAAATCATAAACACTGAATTTCCACAATATATATGCCTTTAACCTGCGATTACATACACAAGACATATGTTATTTTACTAGTCTCCTTGAGAACATTTACTAGGTCATTCACCATTTGCTCTTTAGGTAGTTTTAATAAGCATTTATAAGCTCATTTCTCCTAAGGCATTAAACAACATTAGGTTAGTAGATTTACCTCTTTTCCAAACAATTCCTTCTTGTTTCCACTACAAGACCGGTAGGTATTTGATTCCTTGTCAAGTTCTAAACAATATACAAACATTATAATGAGTATTCAAGCTATAAGCTTCATCTCATTGTAAACCCTATTTTACATTGTTTCAAAAACATTAATGTAGTTGTTTTTTACCTTGATCTTTGAAGAGAGTTTGAATATATAACAAGAGAGGACTCCACCTAGTCCATGAAGAGTTGAAATGAAGCTAGAACAAAGTCACACAAAGAGCTATATCAATGTGTATTTTCGGTCAAGGTAAAAACATGGAGGAAACATGATTTTTCTTTGAGATTCCTTACCTAGAAGCAAAGGAGAGTAATAATATGTCAAAATACAAGCTCAAGCTCCTTCAATGGTGGAACACCTTGGCACCGAAATGGGGCTCTTGGAGTTTTGAGAAGATAGGAATGAAGAGCTTGATGAGAGGAAGAGATTGGTGGTCTTAGTTTTTGATTTGGACAAGTGAGCTTGATTTAACAAGAGGTCAAAGATGGAGTTTTAATGGTGGTAGTGGTATTACCGTGAGAGAACAAAGAAGAAGGTAGAAGATGGTGTTTGGAACCGTGGGAATGAAGGAAAGAAATGAGAATGAGATAGATTTGCTTTAAGGAGATTTTGTAGTATAAAGTAAAAAGTAGTTTAATTAGTTTTCTTTACTTACTTATTATTATAACTAGAGAGTGGTGAGTCACCACACTTAGAAAACCGGCCCCTTTATTAGTATGAGGGTGTTTTAGTCTTTGTTTGTCAATTTAATTACTTAATACAACATATGTTATAAACTAGCTTATAAAATCACTATTCACCTAAACAAGGCACTTAGAAGTGAAATTTTTGATTTCCCATTAATATAGCCACCCAAATGTGATACTATATAGTACACATATATATTTAAGAGTAATGATGGACATTTAGCCACTCAAAACTCATTTACAAGACAATTTTTCAAAAATGTGCTTTAAGACTTCTTAAAGCACATTTTGTGTTTTAACTTGTTTTCAAGCTTGGTTTTCTTTGGTAATTGGTTTAATATGTTCATTAGTGTATAAATGAGGTCTTGGTAAGCTCATTAGGTCTTACCCAAGTTTATCCCAAGCTTAGAGCACATTTTGGCTCTTATTGACTTTAAAAAGCACATTTTGTGTTTCCTTTTGTTTAAATTTGTTTACTATGTTTCTAAGACTCTTTTTAGTCTTATTACACTACCATTTAGGTGTTTAAACAACATAACTAGGTTTGGGGTATTTCAATCTACCCCCCTTAAAAGAACTTTGTCCCCAAAGTTCATACTTCCACATAACCTAAACATTAGAACATGAGAACACATATCAACAACACTTCTATATCACATTAACAACATCTTACATCATATCGGACACATGGTCCAAACAACAAAACATCACAACATCATTCAGACTCAGCGGTCTGTAACATTAACAACATGACAACACAACACAGACAATGTATTCAATACATGTCATACACAACCGAAACGGCTCTACCCCCCCTTAAATAGGGGTACGCCCCGTACCCTATACATACAAACACTAAGAAGTAAACAACGACGGGTACTTCGCCTTCATCTTTCTTCCAGCTCCCAAGTGGCCTCCTCAACGTCCTGGTTAGACCAGAGAACCTTCACCAGTCTCACAGACTTATGGCGAGTGTCTCGAGTCTTAGTGTCCAGAATCCGTACCGGAGTCTCCACTGATCGCATGGTCGGCTCTAAAGTTAGCCTTTCAGGCTGAAGCACATGAGACGGATGAGACATATACTTCTTCAACTGGGACACATGAAATACATCATGTACCTTGCCCAGCTCGGCGGGTAAGTCAAGTCTATAAGCTACCGGGCCGATCCGCTCCGTCACAACATAAGGCCCCACATATTTTGGGCTCAACTTGCCTTTCTGGCCAAAACGAAAAACTCCCTTCATGGGGGATACTCTCAAAAATACCTGATCGCCCACGGCGAACTCCAGGTCACGTCGGCGCACATCTGCGTACGACTTCTGTCTATCCTGAGCTGCTTTCATATTAGCCCGGATCTGGCGAACTTCTGCCTGAACTTGCTCAAGATACTCTGGTCCTATAATGACCGTCTCACTCGACTCATCCCAGCATAATGGCGTGCGGCATGGTCTACCGTACAATGCCTGGAAGGGAGACATCTTGATCGATGCATGATAACTGTTGTTGTAACTAAACTCGATCAGATGTAACTTATCAATCCAGCTGGTCTGAAAGTCAAGTGCACATGCACGTAGCATATCCTCAAGTGTCTGAATAGTGCGCTCACTCTGACCATCGGTCTGTGGGTGAAACGCTGTACTCAATTTCAGTTCAGTACCCAATGCTCTCGTGTAGACTTCCAATATCTGGATAAGAATCTGGTATCTCTGTCAGATACAATCGTCTTTGGTACACCATGATGTCTTACAATTTCTTTATCGAATAGTTCTGCCAATCTTGCCACTTTCCAGGTGTCCTTCATCGGAATGAATCGGGCCACCTTGGTCAGTCGGTCAACTACACAACCCAAATCATATTCAGACCTCCCCTTGTAGGCGGAAGCCCTACCACGAAGTCCATAGATATGTCATGGAACTTCCACTCCGGCACTGGCATTGGCTGCACCATACCACCAGGCCGTCGGTGCTCAAACTTGACCTTCTGACAAGTGAGACACCTCAACACATAGTCATTCACATCCTTTTTCATTCCAGCCCACCAAAATATCTTTTCATACCTTTATACATCTTTGAAGCTCCGGGGTGAATCGAAGTAGTAGAACAATGGGATTCACTCAATATGCGCTCCTTCAACTCAGCGCTACTCCTGGGTATACACACCGGCCATTAAGCCTAATCAGGTCATCATCGTGGAGTCTGAAGTCGTACTTCTGACCCTCGAATGTGCCATCAATAAGCTTCTGTCTAATCTCCATCATGTACTGATCCGTCATCTGAGCACTCCGCACCTCTTCAACCAAGCCAGTATGAGAGACTAGCGAATGGAGAGAGTGTGCTCGGCGACTCAATGCGTCAGCTACCACATTTGCCTTACCCTCCTTGTACTGTAAATTGATGTCATAATCATTCAGAATTCAACCCACCTTCTTTGCCTCATGTTCAACTCCTTCTGAGTGAACAAGTACTTTAAAACTCTTGTGGTCAGAATAAATCGTCACACTTACCCCATACAAGTGATGTCGCCATATCTTCAGTGCGAAGACAATGGCCCCCAATTCTAAGTCGTCGTGGGTAGGGTAGTTCTCCTCATGCTTCTTCAGCTGTCGGGAGGCGTAAGCCACGACCTTCCCGTGTTGCATCAACACACAACCCATACCCCTGCCTGATGCGTCGCAATAGACCTCAAAACCATCTGGACCGTCTGGTAATGTCAGAACCGGTGCAGATGTCAGAGCATCCTTGAGACTCGCGAAAGAACTCTCACAGTCGACTGTCCACTCGAATGGTGCATCCTTTTTCATCAAGGAAGTCATCGGCTTCGAGACACTGGAGAAGTTCTTCACAAATCTCCTATAGTAACCTGCCAGACCGAGGAAGCTCCTGATGTCGGTAACTGTCTTCGGCCTAGGCCAGGTGCGCACTGCATCTATCTTTGCCGGATCAACAGCGCGATCCCGGCCTCAGAAATCACATGTCCAAGGAAGGATACTTGGTTCAACAAAATTCACACTTAGAAAATTTAGCATACAGCTGATTCTTTCTCAATGTTTGCAATACATCTCTCAGGTGGCTTTCATGCTCACCTCTCGATTTCGAATACACAAGTATGTCATCGATGAAGACTACCACTGATTTGTCCAACTGATCTTGGAACAAACGGTTCATTAAGTCCATGAACTTTGCTGGTGCATTTGACAAGCCAAACGGCATAACTGTGAACTCATAATGCCCATACCTAGTTCTGAAAGCTGTCTTTTCGATATCACTGTCACGGATGGCAATCTGGTGGTATCCGGAACGTAGGTCTATCTTGGAGAATACTGATGCTCCCTCAGCTGATCAAATAGATCGTCGATGCGTGGTAAGGGGTAACGGTTCTTCACCGTAACAGCATTCAGCTCCCGATAATCAATACATAGGCGGAGGCTACCGTCCTTCTTCTTCACGAAGAGAACCGGCGCTCCCCATGGTGAAACACTAGGGCGGATAAAGCCCTTGTCGAGTAGGTCTCTCAGCTGCTCCTTGAGCTCTGTCATCTCTGCTGGAGCCATACGGTAAGGTGCTTTCGCAATGGGTCCGGTGCCCGGAACTAGATCAATCTCAAACTCAACCTCTCGTGCTGGCGGCATGCCCGGCAGTTCCTTAGGAAATACATCAGGAAACTCCGACACTACCGGCACATCTGGGCTAAACTCAGGGTCTCTCTCTATGTCCTGGACATAGCAGAGGTATACATCACTCCCTCGTCGTAACTCGTGATACATAGCCATGGCGGTGATGATCTGAGTCGAAGGCTCCCTGGGCCTCTGGCGGTAAGATATGGTAACCCCAGATGGACTCCGAAGAAGCAGTCGATGCTCGGCACACAGGATTCTGCCCTTGTACCGCTCCAACCAGTTCATCCCGACAATCACATCAAAGCCTAGTCCGTCGAACTCTATCAAGTCGATCGGAAACTCTTCACCCCTGATTCGAACAATAGCATCTCGGTAGTAGCGGGTACATCTGATCCGCTCTTTCGACGGGAGAGTGACCACGAAGTCTGGCATCTCTTCACCGTCTAACCCCAGCCTCTTCGCAAATGATAGCGAAATAATGTGTGTGAGGCTCCAGAGTCGAACAAGATCGATGCATCCACGCCATTCACTGGAAAGGTACCGGTGAGGATTGTGCCGCTCTTGCCGGCTTCTGCCTTATTGCAGACACTCAGTATACCTCCCGTTCCGAGTGCACAGCCTAATTCATTGGCAAACTAATAAGTATTGGGTAACAACACGGTTTATATGCTTCAAACAACTCCACTTTATTCATTAACACACTCTTTTTTACAACATTCATTGGCTTATACTGTCGCCATGATTCACACTTACAACATCCTTAATACACACTGGTTATCACATCACATATTATACAAGGCTTAAAACTGTCTGAAGGTCAAATTCAAACGTCCGGGCGGTTTCATGTGTGTGGCCATTGATCACTGCCGACGGTGCGGTATTAGTTGATCTTTCTGATGCCATGGTATAGCATCCTGATTGCACACCCATGATTAGTACATCTCCCGATTTCAGCAGTAGCTTATTTGCGAGGTCAGCACGCTTTGCTCGCCATAAACAAACATGCGCGTATCACCAAGGACCAAGACACCACGGGGTACTCCCTTACTTAGAGACTCGGGTGACTCGTCCTTGTCTTGGGTATAACCTAACCGTCCACCTTTCTGTAGAAGTTCACAATACATAGATCTGCTTTACACTTGGAATTGATCCGTTTCAACTTGTGAGCAATTCCCACGGCGTGGTTAACGACCGCATGGAAACTCCTTGGTATACTTGATACTGTGCTCCATCTTCAGCTCACATTCTTGATATGACTTGTGTTGTAAGGGTTCAGTCCTTACCCATGCACATCATCTTCAATTGCATCCTTGCTCCGTTCGGGTATTCGGGTGTGTAGAACCCTCTGGGTTTGCTCCAAGTTCGTCGCATCGTCTGATGATATGGATTTGTGCTTCCGGTGTCAGGTATCCATTTAAGAGTATCATACCTGGCTGGATAACCTGACATTGCTCCAATGGAAAGTCGGTGATGTTGATGGTGGTTCTTCAGGGTTTGGTGTGGGTGGGATTGGATAACATATATTGAAGGTTCCTTTAAGTTTAGAGTACTCTAATTAGGTAAATCTCACACTATACTTTATTTTTACTCACATGGTTGTTTATTTAAACACTCACACACATGCATGAAATGCGGTATGCAGACACTTATTACATTCAACAGTTTAGGCGGTACCTGGTCTAGAAGAGGGCCCTGGCGCCTCAGACCGGTCCACCACATTCAGGGTGGCCTTGTTGGACCCCGACCCCTTCCCCTTCTGGGACTCCGTGTACCTCTGATCTGGGGGTGGCTGGTTCGCCGTCTTCTGGCCATCGGTGGTCGCAGTGGCCTTACCCTTCCATTGCCCCTTGGGCCTGTAGTTCCTACTGTTGGGTTCTGCCAGCATTCATGATCGCGGTGACCCATCTTCTTACAGTATCGGCACTGAACATCGTTACCCTTGCAGTCCTTGCCGGGGTGGTCTCCGTTGCACCACTTGCAGTAATAGTGGCGCTCCGGTCCAGAGCCCGTGCTAGCTGCTATCACAACACACAATCAATACTTGTTCCACAACTTATCAACATATACTCTAACTTATCACACAGAATTAGACAATTACCCTTAGGTGGGTAAGAACGTAGGGGCTTGGCCGCATACGCATAGGTGAGCTGCAGAGGCTCCTCAGCAGTGGTGGTCTGGGTCTGGCCCTTGCCACCTGTTGCTGTCCTTTCTGGGACTGGGGGTATGATTTCTTCTTCTTCCCTCCCCACTGCCCTTGCGTGCCTTGGCCCTCGTTCTGAGCCTTGCGCTTGAGCGCACTCTCCTCGTCCCTCAGACGGACGGTGATCTCCACAATAGCAGCGGCATGATAGCACTCCTATATTTAGGGTGTCAGTTATGCCCCGCCAAATAAACTCACAACACATTAACACATCGTACACACTTATTCACATTACACTGTAGTTCCTTTACCTGCAAAGTGGTATATCCAGTAGGCCCCATGCCGTAGCGTAGGCGATAGTTCAGTCCGTTGTAGAAACGGTTCACAGGAATCCGGTCTGAGTAACCCAGATCCGGTAGCAGGTGGATAAGTCCGATGAAGGCTGAGTAGTACTCATCTACCGTCATCTTATCCCCTTGCCTCAAATTGTCCAACTCCAGGCGCTTGGCCTCTTGCACATGTATAGGGTAGTATTTGGCTCGCAGCAGAGCCGTGTACTCCCTCCACTGAAAAGTCGGGTCAGCAACTCTGCCCTCTCGCACAAGCTTCCACCAGTTCTGTGCCGAGCCCTTCAAGTATAAGCAGCAAGTCGTACCTTGACCTGCTCAGGTGGTGCTAGGGTTTCGAAGGCGGTCTCCATTCGGAGATGTACGCCTCGAGCTTACGGGGATCGGTCTCCCCACTGAATGAGGGCGGCCTCAATCAGCCAACGCCTTGACCCAATTGGTCTCTGTGGCGGTGGTGGTGGTGGCTGGTGGTGGCTGAACTCGGGCTGTTCCCCTTGCTGTATAGCAGCAACTAGATCGGGTACCAACTGGGCTACGGCGGCTGCAACTGCCTCAGCCATAGTCTTGTGCCGTAGTACTCACGCCTGGTCACCCAACCCTCCAGTACCGCGCCCGCGGCCTCTACCTGTGGTCTACCTGCCATCTGAATTCATATGAACATCTCATTAGCATTATGCTTGCAACTTATCGGTCCAACGATGTAACGCTTCCCGATAATAAGGTATCTCCACACTTAGTTAGTGGTAAACCTTTCCAAATCTGTTCACTTAGGTATCTGTAGTTAGGTTTCTAAACTCGGTATATCCCTAAGCTCGGTATTCTAGTCATCAGAGCGATACTTCGCTCTGATACCACTTTTTGTAACACCCCTACTACGCACAACACTTACTTGAATCGCAGCGGAAAATAAACAACTAAACAGTAACTAAACGATTGGTGCTACAACGCCGTCAACCACCCACGTGGTTAACAAGGCTGAATAAATACAAGTGTACCGGTCTGATGATCAGACTCCCGAGCATAGAACTAACAACCATATATATACATCAACAAAATACCGAGTGTTTACATAAATCCTTCACTGTATACCGTCACTGTAAACCATCATAAACAAGTATATAAACGCCACGGGAGCACAGGCGCATCCCGGGCCAACATCCAAAAGTACTCCAAAAGTAAACTACACCCTAGGATCTAGAGCCACTCCGCTTCTTCGATCCTCATCCTGCAGTAAAGAAATATGGATCCCCCGAGGGGGTCAGCAACCCTTGGCTGGCATGGTTAACGCGCAGCCCATCGACTACCGGAATGCGCGCAACTATTTGTCATGATGACATGGTATTATTTTAAAACACACAATTTATACAATATAACATAACATGGGTATTGTACACATCATAACACACATCACACACATACAATTCCTTTTAGGAAGAGAACCAACACAGTTAGTCCCCATTGAGAGCCTAGAGAATGTTGCCATGCTCATACTTAGCTCGTTACATAACTCGTTACCGTCCGGTAGATTGAACGGTTAACTTAACACAAGGTGCCTCGGATATAGTGATCCAAGCACACCGAAATAACACATAGTATGCCCCTGTGGCCCGACGTGAGTCAGTAAAATAGCCTTGGTTAAGCTAAAGGGAAGGTTAGAAACCAAATTGGAAACTTAACCATAACATACAGAGAGAATCGAACCGGTTATGACATCGACTCCCATACTCACACGCGTGGCCGGAACAGACCGGACTCCTCACTTCCCCCGTTAGCCCTTGTTAGTAGTTCATCATTGAACCAACACACAATTCACAATAATAGGTCAAGTCTTGTTAGACACACACAAGGGAAGAGAGAGTCATACTTAACAACATAATAATTTAACAACTTAAACTCTTTACATGGTTTAATCTTACAAAGTCATAAACACACACAGAAAAACAAAAACAACACAAGCCGGTGTAAACCGGTAGGCAACAGACTGCAAGAAAACCATACCTGGTCCTTGCCTCGACTGATTTCCACCTTGAGAGAATCCTAAACACATTAGTAACGTCGGTTAATTAACGCACTAGTCCATTATTAACATTATCTACTCAACATTACTAGTTATTTTTACTTTACACTTGTTACAACTTTTCATCCTTTTAATTGCCTTTAAAACCCACCTAACATGTCTTACATAACCTTATAATATCATTACTAACCACTACCATTTTTAGATAACAATTTCCATCTTAAAACAATAATTTTGGTCCATACAGTGGCCTGTCCGAACTTGTGTCCGAGCTTCCAAGTTCGGACGCAAGCCGTGACTTTAGACAGAAAACAGACACACGTCCGAACTTATGTCCGGACTTCGGAAGTTCGGACGTGAGCGAGAAAAATCTAGACAGAAATCCGTGCGTCCGAACATGTGTCCGGACTTCCAAGTTCGGACACAGTTCGAGGATAATCCTAAGGATGGGTGGGTACGTCCGAACATGTGTCCGACTTCCCAAGTTCGGACACTGCTCGCGAGTGAGAATTCCTTTACTCACAGGGCCTGTCCGAACTTCCACATCCGGACGGAAGTTCGGACAAGGCATTATTCTCCAATTTCTAAGCCTTTAAACACTTAACCAAATTTCCCCAAAGCCTCCAACACTTATAGTATCTTCTCCTTAAGTTTCTAAGTGGCATTCCTTGCCTATTCCAATCATTATTCCTAGATATTTCTTCCACACAACATCATTACTTTAACATCATTTCTTACCAACTAAAACTCCTTATGTCATCCTTGAAATCCCTTTTCTAAGCTTACAATTCTCCTTATTTTACCAAAGTTTGCCTAAGTCTTCATCTAAGTCCAAAATGACTTTGGTACATACTAAAACCTCAAGATCATGCCTAAGTCCTTATTACACTCTAGAACACTTCCTAGTTCATCAAAATTCCTTTATAACATCTTGAATCCTTATGCATCTCCTAAATTTCGACATAGGTTCTCCTAGCATTTTGTTACACCTTAGCACAATATTTTCATCATTAAACACCCTAGAACACCAAGAACACCTTCTTACACAACTTCACCAAATTCACACTACATCACAATATAGTGCATAATTTAATTGCATGGCACTTAGGCCCTTAAAATGCATGGCTCTTAGCGGCCCTTAAAGTGCTTAAATCATAAACACTGAATTTCCACAATATATAGCCTTTAACCTGCGATTACATACAACAAGACATATGTTATTTTACTAGTCTCCTTGAGAACATTTACTAGGTCATTCACCATTTGCTCTTTAGGTAGTTTTAATAAGCATTTATAAGCTCATTTCTCCTAAGGCATTAAACAACATAAGGTTAGTAGATTTACTCTTTTTCCAAACAATTCCTTCTTGTTTCACTACAAAAACGGTAGGGTATTTGATTCCTTGTCAAGTTCTAAACAATATACAAACATTATAATGAGTATTCAAGCTATAAGCTTCATCTCATTGTAAACCCTAATTTTACATTGTTTCAAAAACATTAATGTAGTGTTTTTACCTTGATCTTTGAAGAGAGTTTGAATATATAACAAGAGAGGACTCCACCTAGTCCATGAAGAGTTGAAATGAAGCTAGAACAAAGTCACACAAAGAGCTATATCAATGGTATTTTCGGTCAAGGTAAGAACATGGAGGAAACATGATTTTTCTTTGAGATTCCTTACCTAGAAGCAAAGGAGAGTAATAATATGTCAAAATACAAGCTCAAGCTCCTTCAATGGTGGAACCCCTTGGCACCGAAATGAGGCTCTTGGAGTTTTGAGAAGATAGGAATGAAGAGCTTGATGAGAGGAAGAGATTGGTGGTCTTAGAATTTGATTTGGACAAGTGAGCTTGATTTAGCAAGAGGTCAAAGATGGAGTTTCTATGGTGGTAGTAGTATTACCGTGAGAGAACAAAGAAGAGAGGTAGAAGATGGTGTTTGGAACCGTGGGAATGAAGGAAAGAAATGAGAATGAAGATAGAACTTGCTTTTAAGGAGATATTTGTAGTATAAAGTAAAAAGTAGTTTTAATTAGTTTTTTTACTTACTTATTATATAACTAGAGAGTGGTGAGTCACCACACTTAGAAAACCGGCCCCCTTTATTAGTGTGAGGGTGTTTTAGTCTTTGTTTGTCAATTTAATTACTTAATACAACATATGTTATAAACTAGCTTATAAAAATCACTATTCACCTAAACAAGGCACTTAGAAGTGAAATTTTTGATTTCCCATTAATATAGCCACCCAAATGTGATACTATATACACATATATATTTAAGAGTAATGATGGACATTTAGCCACTCAAAACTCATTTACAAGATAATTTTTCAAAAATGTGCTTTAAGACTTCTTAAAGCACATTTTGTGTTTTAACTTGTTTTCAAGCTTGGTTTTCTTTGGTAATTGGTTTAATATGTTCATTAGTGTATAAATGAGGTTTTGGTAAGCTCACTAGGTCTTACCCAAGTTTATCCCAAGCTTAGAGCACATTTTGGCTCTTATTGACTTTAAAGCACATTTTGTGTTTCCTTTTGTTTAAATTTGTTTACTAATGTTTCTAAGACTCTTTTTAGTCTTATTACACCCTATTTAGGTGTTTAAACAACATAACTAGGTTTGGGGTATTTCAATAACGGGGTTTCGAAGTTTACAGTTGGGGACTTAAGAAAAGGAAATAATAATAGTATTAATAAAATAAAATAAAGAGAAGTACGGCAGGTGCAATAGACCTTACATGCTCATCAGTAGGAGGTTAAAAAATTAGCATATTTATATGAGTATATAATGACTTATGTATCTTATTAAATATAATAGTTGTTTCTTCTTGTTCAACTCCCCCTGTGAGTACTGGAGATATGAGCAATGTTGACAAAATATGTATATGTGCTTGCAATTAATAGGATAAGCATACTACTCTTGTTTATTGAGTACCCATATTATTCCTATCAAGATAGGCTAAGGTATGTTACACGTTTTACTAAATGACAGTATTTGTAGTGTTTTGTACCAGGGTAGAGCATGACATGGTACATGTATTATGGATGTGATGGATTGGGTTGATCTTTGAGCTAGATTTTGTGGACCCCTTGCTGTTTGAAATTTATATTAAGAAGATGGTTTAGTTAATCTGTGTGCTAATTTGGATAGAAGCTAGTATTGTAAATTTATCAAAAAAAATTTTTGTTAAAATATTGAGATTAAGACCCCTGACTGAGTTCCATTTATGTGTTTGACGAACTGGTTAGTAGTACCATATTAAATAATAGCATGAAGTGTACTAAGTGATGATATATTTGGTTGTCAGTTATTGATAAAGGTCCTTCTGAGGTATTGAAATATAATCAGTGTGTTAGGGAAATGATTTGTGATTATGACTTTTTACAACGTGGTAATTACTGATGTATGTGAGGTTCATAGCTAGACAAAGTCTATGACAATTGATTTGTTGCCTCCCTTGTACTTTTAGATGTGTATACTAAGTGATTATTTATGTTGATCTTCTCGAGAAGTTTTGTGATAAATATTTTAATGTGATAGTATTTTGATGAATCTCATGCTAAGTGTTGAAGAGACCCTGGTGTTCTGACTTATTGAAATTTATTTTTGTAATTGTTTGTATTATAATCTTGACAAATTCTCATAGCCTGTTACAAATTGATTAACTATGCCTCATATATAACAATAAAATAAGGGTAGTATTTAACTGAGCATTCGGTGTTTGGAAATAACTTTAGTTTTGTAGACTTAATAGAGGAAGCATTAAGTATATAGAGAAAGGATTAGAATTATGATACTTGTAACTGGAGATTATTGTAGAAATTATCAATGGAATTGTTGTGTTGGTCTTACCGGTTATGTGTTAGGGTCGAGAGGTTGACTTGAGCTATGGAAGTGTCTAAATTGTAATTAGGATTAAAATGGAAAAAAAGAGGTAAGGGTATGAGTTGTGGGAACATATTGTTGTGATTCCTGTTATGTCCTTGTATGAATTTTATACTAACTAACAGGAGGTGAAACATTAACCTTTCGGTTGATTTGAAATAACAAATACGTGTCTTGCTCTTCCGTTGGGCTAGGTAGTTCATTGATTGGATGTATTTATTTCTCTTGTGTTTTGGATGCATATATTATAGTTATTGCTTAACTGAGATTTGTTGAGATCTTTTGCGATGAATATCTATTTTAAGATGATGGTTTGGTTAATCCTTATGCTAAGTGTAGTGGAGACACTAGTGTCCACACTAACTAGAACTTATTTAGGGAGGTGTGATGCATTAGGACTTATGATGAGTCCTCATTGATGATTGTTAAATGGTTAACCGCGTCTTGATTTGTAATAGAGCCGATTATATTTTTTATTTGAGCCATTGGTGGGCAATGAGTAACTGTAGTTTAGTACTTCATTTGAGAGGTAATCTACTGCTATACCAAAAAAAAGTATTTAATTAAGATGACGATTTGCGAGAGATTTATTCTGGTTCACATGGTTGGTGTTATGTTTGAGGAAAAAAAATGATATAATCATGGATAGAAGAGTAAGTGTAATATCTTTGTGATTTTAAGGGGTTGTGTTTCATGTGGGTTTTAAGATTTTAGTTGAGAGTTTGTATACAGATCTTGGTTATGTTGGTAAACGATGGTTGGTGTTTGAGTCTTTGGCTATTGACTTTTGCATGGGGGAGTAGGTTAACTGGTGAATTGTGACCTTTGGGTGAATGTTTCTTATATGAATGTGATGTGAATATTGGAGGTAAAGTATTAAACTTTTGGGATTATCAGTGAGAGATATAGACTCAGAAAATAATGACATATGTATGACTTTGTCAGTGAAAATTGGGTAATTGAGGTGCATTGATTTCATGGTGTTTTGATGCTTTTGCCTGTATGAGATTGTTAGAGAATGTGAATTTAGTTAAATGTTTAAGATGTATAAGAAATTGGATGATTGGTTACAGGTCTGGAATATGTATAAAAAGTTCACATTAAACCTTTGGAATAGATCTCTTAGAATGTTGATGAAATGTTCTAAGCTGGGTGTTGAATATAAGAAGAGGAACTAATCTCAATGAAGAAGGTAGGAGTATATTTTAGGATTACAAGATACAACTGGTAGGGATCTAGGATTCCAGTTCGAGAGATGACATTTAGTTTTGGGGGAATTCCTCCGAGGAAGGCTAATAAAAGTTCTTAGAATGAGCTTAATCTTTAGTGAATTCTGTGGTGGTTAAAAGATGAGTTGGAGATTGTCCTGTGAGTTCCTTTAATTGTTAATTTTCATTTGGTGTGTATTGAGTTAATTCATTTATCATTCTCGTGGAAGATTGGAATCTTGATTCATGAATGTTAGGGTGTAGATCCTGACTTCTTGGAAGAAATGATATATAGTAAGTGGTATACTATAGGTGGACTTAAAATGGAAAATGGCATGGTAATTGGTGGATTAGTAGGATGTGAACTGGTATTGAATTGATGTTATTAATGTGATGTGATGATTATAGAATGATTGAATTGGTTTGGACTTTGGTCCTATGTGTTGGTTTGCCTTAAAGTTTCAGGCTTCTATCTATGTGGTGAACCGTTTGATTTGGCTTGAAATTTTGGATTATGTATTGGAATGGTTGTCCAAGGGGCTGAGGACCACTAGTCCTTTGTCATTCGACCGGTGTGCTTTAAATTAGTTTCACCTTCGAGGGCGAAGCTTTCTTTTAAGGGGGATGAGATGAAGTACCCACGAATTTTCATGTTAAGAATAATATAATTCTTTTTTAGAATGAATAAGTCCAAAGTTAGTATTATAGTGGCCCAGGGAAGTTAAACGATACTCTTATATTAAATTCTTTCCTCTTCCTAAATGTTACAATTATCCGCAATATCCTTGCCCTTACTAATCGTATTCCTATTATTAATATTATTATCATTTAAATACTACTTCATCCTTCTTAGATGTTACAACGTTATTTAAGTTCCCAGAATACAATCCTAGAATTTCTTTTTCAAATTGATTAATCTTAAATTCCTAGAGTTCGAATTCAATCTTACTTTATCTTAGTAAATTAGCATTAACTCTAAGAGTTCAAATCCCATTTGACCTCTCCAAAATAGTAAGATATTAACCCTTTATTATTCTCTTAATATTATATTACTAATATTCTAGATCCTTCTTTAACGTAATTATTTTCCTCTTGCTAGAATTATTGTTTTACTCTATCCTTATTTATTTCAATCTCTTTCCTATATTAAATAATGTTTATTAATTATTTTCCTAGATATTCTACTCTCATCCTTATCTTGTTACAACGGTTTAACCACTTCCTCCCATTATTGTGAATTGTAGATTTATTAAATTATTTATTTCTAAGTTGATATTGTAAACAATCTCGATCCTTCTACTAGCTTTTCTTAATGTTAGTGATTTTTTTATATCTTTCGAATATCTATAATACTAGTTACTAGAACCCTTCTTAAAATTATTTAATAACTTTCTTTTCTTTGAAATGGATTATTATTTATTAATTGAATAACATCTCTCTTTGTTTAGTAAATTACTTCTATTTAAAACATCGACTTTCTTCACTTCTCTTCATCCTCAACGTATTGCCATTACGCTCGTCCAAACTCTCAAAATTCACGCAACTCTTCTGCGTTCTTACTTCCACTAAAATCTTCTCGCTTCTTCACCTTTGAACCCTTGCAAATTCACGTTCTTTATCCTGCTGCTGTCAGATCGCCTTCCCGGTGCCAGTTAGGATTACGTTGGGTAAAGTATTCTACCTACATCGTCGATTAAATTATTCGGTTGTGTTTGGTAGACTCTAATTTTTGATTATATATATTTAGACTCATATTTCGTCGACAGGTGTTACCAGTAGTCCTGTAGGGTTGATCTCTTGAAGTTGTTTGTCTAATCAGGTAAATCTCTATGCTCAAGTTGATTTGGCTTTGTGTATTGCGAATGAGGAAATTTTCTTTTGTGACTCAAATGTGTTTTCTACTGGAAAAGGATTTATCACCGGATTGAGATTTATCAATTGGGATCAATTCCTGTACTTTGAGATTGGTGGATTGGAATAATTATGTTGGTGATTTGAACAAGGTTTTTGGGAGTGTTTCACAGGAATTGTTATCGTTTGGGAGCCCATAGGTGCTCCCCATTATTATTATTTGCGCTGCACACAATGTTGCAGTTAAGCCCTCTGATCTACTCTATGTTACTGCTGTTTCATAGGGGGTGTGCACACTTAAGAACTTAGGGTGAGGTGGTTGTTTGACGGTCCCATAGGTGACTGTCCTGGAATTGTTGTTTGATGGTCCCATAGGTGACTGTCCTTGGAATTAATGTTTGGGGTCCCATAGGTGACCCCGTGTTTGGAAATGTGGCTATCTCCTGTTGAAAGCTCCCTACTATGGTTTTGTTGTTTATGGTGATTTTTGGAGAACTATTCTAATGCTCGATAATAAACTATTCCCATCTGATTGACAAATGACAAAATGAATTTTAAAATGTATTTTACAGATTGAGGTAGAGTTTACTCAGTTTATCTGATTTGTGCGATCCCTTCGTGTTTTTGTCTATTGTATTCTGATCGCAGGTGATGGTTGCTGAAGTTTGGGGATTGGGAATGCGCTACCACATAGTTCTAGAGTTGATTAATTGTCATTGAGATACAGTATTTAAATGGCGATGTTTTGAATATTTATTTCTGTTGAATTGTTTAAGGTTTAGCCTGAGCACTCATGGGATTGAGTGTGGCGGTAGCACTCTAGATTTGAGAATATTTTTCCGCTGTGTTTTTATGGTAAACATTCACTACATATGCTTATAAAACATTCACTTCCCATTGGCATTAATATTATGGTCATTTTGTACCCTTCTAATCTTGTTTTCGTTTTGATTTTTTTATAAATTTGGACCTGTCTGAACGTCCGTCCGGACATCCATGTTCGGACAGGCCCCGAGAGTATTTTGTTTTTCACAGTATTAGTGTGTCCGAACATCTGTCCGAACTTACATGTTCGGACAGCATGCGAGGACGGGTCTGAACTGTAAGTCTCAGCACATGTCCGAACTTACATGTTCGGACTAATGTTCGGACAGACCTTGTTTCTCAATTTTAAGACTCGTTTGACATCCGTTTTAGTCCCCGTCTGCGGCGTTGGTTTTGTATCGTTTTCTACTTTATAATGAGGCAAAATCCAGGGTGTTACAGTATTTGTCCCCTAGTATGTTTCGTATGTTTTCTATTTTTCATGTTATTCCGCCAGGAGTGTAATTGCACACTCGTGTTTTTTCTGTGTGGTTATACAGGATTGAACGCTACATTTATTTGGAACGTTTCCTTGAATGGTTTAGGCTGTTGTATAGCATGTCCTCAATTTTAATTCCTTATAATTGAGTTTTATGCGAGTTTTACTCGTCTGTTATTCGCCAATGTATTTATTATTAATAGCTGTTTACAATGGTCGCTTCTGTGCACGCCATATCTTGGTCGATTCGACGGTTATAAGTTATTGTGATATTTGCTTTATAGCTTGAGGCATCACTAGCTTTGCCTTTATTTTATTGTATGGCATTGTGTTTATGTTCGGTCCGTTTGGGTTAAAGCGTACCATTGCCCTCAATTTGAGCGTACGGTGGTTGTTACACCATACCGTATTACTTATGTTTTTTTTCTGTTTGGAGAATAGTTCTCTTTATGCCCCTCTTTCGGGTGGCGATTATTATTATTAATTAAGTTCTCCTGGATGGTAGAAGTTGTGCTTGTGTAAGCAACTCTTGATCCTTATTAGGATTTTATATATTGACTTACCCCTCTAATGGGCTTTCATGCCTTGTCATTTAGTTGTCTATCGGCTCTCTTGTCTTTCAGGAGGTTTTCTTTAACGTTATTGTGTTTGTAACCACTCCTTTATGGAGTTACAACTTTGGTCGTGTTATACTCGAGGTTTTTAGTTCCTCTAGTCTCGTTGGTTAACTAGGACTTTTCTCGTCAATTTATTTGAGGTAGTTATTTGTACTGGTCTGGATTTACATCACTGACCTTGGCGCAGAGTTAACTACTTCTTGTGTTCCTTACACTACTTGTCTACATATGTGGGGTACCCTACTGATACATTACTACTTACTTGACTAACTTACAAATAAGTCTGTCGAGCCCACAAGCTCCTATGGAGTGCGGTCATCCCACATCTCGTTTGTATACTCGTAGTGTTTGTCACACGTCCCAATTTATGAAGTATTCTTTTGTCAATCTCCTTTTCAAACCGTATCGGAGTGTCCCAAAGGGATTTGTAGGTCCCCTGGCCCTTGCCCTATGGGCATGATTACGTATTTTACGTTTAGTAAGTGTTTGCAATATTGCACTCTAATGGTGAGGTTTATATTGTAATGGTACGAGGTGGTTCTCTCCTTTGTCATTGGTTTCGTTATTGACATAAGTTTATTGATGTTTAAAGGAATTTTACAACCTCTTGCATTGGCAAGTCCATGTTGGCCTATGGTTTATAAGTTCTTTATTGGAGTGATTCCGTGAATTGACTCCAAATTACCATTATCGGTTTATTTGTGCGGGGTTTAGCGCTGGTTGATTGTTCCAAGCTTTTGTATTTGTGTAGGTTATTTATGTCGTTTATAGCACTTATATATAGTGCTTCTAACTTTACTCTTTTCCTGGGTTACATCATTTAGTGAAATTTCAGACTTCATGGCGAAGATTCGTGTTCTCTTCTTTTATGGAAGTCCTCATTGTAGTTGGGTATTTTAACCAGTTTTCATCATTTGCCATATCGTTTTGGGTGTTGTTGCTCTAGTGGCATATATTGGAAGGTAGTCGGAGGCGGTACTTTCGCTCCCCCTAGACTTGGTTCTTGTAAGGATACATCGGGTACTTTTACTGAGGCTTGTGCCTTTAGACTTGGTGCCTTGTATTAATGTTTAGGCTAATTGCCATCGTTTAACTCACATTATTATTATAACTGACACTCGTCATGTTAGTAGACGACCTGTCTTAAGTACGTAACCATTTTGTCACCTATTGTATGGCGGGATGCCAATGGCGGTAGCCATCCCTTAATGTGGAAACTTCGTCCAACGATCAGTGTGATCAAATGGAAAAATGATTGTAAAATTTTATCTCGATGTTTGTTCGTTCTTGTTGGTTCTGGTACTCCTGTGTAAAGGTAGTACTTGGATGTTAATTGTGTAAGTATTCAACACCGATTCACGTTAACAGGTGTGATTGGTTTAAGTAATGACTGTGTTGCAGTATAACATGTTCAACCTTGGTCCTATTGAGGGTTAACATGTTCTTTCTTTTTTCTGGTATTTAGTGTGTGTTGGTGTGTGCCATTTTGGGCATAGAATTGGCTCTGATCGTTACGGGATCATATTTTCTTATACAATTCCTCATATATTAGGGAGTGAGTTGTTACTCACGTGTATTCTTATTCGGTGCCTCATTCGTTAAATTGCATATATCCTAGCTGTTCACAGCTGGTGTACTTCGGTTCCTTGCTTTCCTACCGTCACTAATGATGGTGGAGCATCCAGGAAGTGTTACGAAGTTTCATATAAGATTGTGTCGATCCTATGAACTCAACACTTATCAAGTAGAGATTGGCATCTAATGCCGGTATATGTTTATGGCGTTTGGCTTGTAAGCCGATGTTAATGATTTATTAATGTTTAACGAATATAGTTTGTTATGGGCTATGTGTGCCCGTTAGTTGTAATGGTCGGACTCATCGGTCCTCCCGAGGTTTGTAGGCCTCAAATTTTTAAGGGTTTTGTGACTCTATTTGTGATAGATTGTAGTCACGGATTTTTGTACGAAAGTTGTTCGAATAATTGGTGATTACCGGTAGTCATGGTGTCATACCTTGTGGTCTATACAGTTTTGTAGGATTCGACAGTAGTTGCAGCGGCAAGTGCGCGAGGTAGACGGAATTGTTAATATATTGATCGTTATAGCGCTTGCTGTAGCAAGTGCGCTATGTAGGATGAGTTATTGGTTTAGAATTGTTGGTCTATTTGACGCTTTGTTTGTTCGAGTATGGCATAGGTGTTTCTAGCTTGGAAAGGGTGGTATTATAGTGTTTAAGGTCCGTTAAAGTATGTAAGTTTCTTAGGGTGGTCCTATTATTGGGTTACCTAAGTAAGGCTCTATTGACTTATTTTACATATTTATCATGGTAGTAGAAAGTTGTTGACGCATGTGTTCATGCAGTCAATTTATTAAGTTAAGGAGCTGTGGTTACCTAGATCGCGCTGGGTGCTAATACCAGCGCCTAAAGTTCCTGCAAAGTTCGAAGTATTCTGCCCCTGGGTGACTCCTTCCCCCTCTGGTTGTACCAGCTGGGGTCTGCCCCTCGTAGCTACCTCGTGGTGCTTCGGGTCTAGCAGATGGAGTACTCTAGATGTCCTTGTTACGACATTTCTTGATTAGGTGTTGCATTGTAGCAATTTTAAGTTAATTTTGTTTCGTAACTCTACATGGTTATTGCGGTTGTAGGCTAGGTTCTTCTGAACCTTCTAAGTCGTGTCAGGTTGAAGTCATCCCTTCCTGGGAGAGACTTCCAAGCGGTAATTGGTTCTATATGTTATGCAATTTTGTAGTCGTTCTAGACTCGTCATTCTATCTTTCACTCTTCATGTGCACTCACCGGTGCTTTCCTTTTGTTAAATGGACAGGTTTCAGTGTCTAATTATGAGCCGACCCAACTTGTCCTATAGATTTTTATCCCTCTTTGAAGTATGGTTGAACGTCTACTTATCAGTGTGTATAATCACCCTCTAGATGGTGTGAACTATCGGGACCCTCGGTTTTTAGTAATTCATTGTACTACAAACTCTTTCCTCTATCTTGCTATTACAACAATTACAGTAATCACTTCGGTCTACCCGATCAGGAGGGGTCTTCCGTCTCCTTAGCGTCTTTCATTACATTGCCTCTATAGGCGTTATTCGAGGTGTGGGCAGCGGCGGGGGGTACCACTGCTGTTTCCCCGAGATGTTCTCCCAATAAGCTAGAGTGTCTGTTGTAGTCTCAACGCTACCGGGAATGCAGGACCTCTATTATCCCCCGACATGCCTCACTTTTTATGTCCTCTACCTCTACTCGACAACTGAGAATTAGGTGTCATATATAAGTACTCGATAAATACCGCGTTGCAAACACAAGGAACACACGTTAGTTTAGAATACGCTTTCGTGCTCTAAGCACGGTTGGGATTCTCTGAGTCTCGTACCTCACAGATGTTCCCGTTTACCCATGGTAAGTCCTATGTTCACTGTCTTACTCCTAATATCTCGTCATCAGAGCGGTACTCCGCTCTAATACCACTTTTTGTAACACCCCTAATCCTAATCCTGTAACAAAATCGCAAGTCGTAGCATAACAAAATATAATTCGTAGCGGAAAATAAACTTTCGTTTGGTGTTACACGCCGTTACTCACCCATGTGAGTAACAAGGCAACCTTACTCCATCCATCAACTTCAACTCCTCACCGCTGTGATGACAAGATACTGAGCATACTTAACTTACAAACCCAATCCAAACCGAGCAACTAAATAAAATACAACAAACTCCAAATACCGTACATCATAAACTAAAAGTGTTTATTAGAAACACATCAGCTACCCTGTTTCCCCGCACTCCGGCTTGTGTCTTCTTCAGTAACCTGAAATGCTTTGCCCATTGAAGGGCTCAGCAATCGAAATGCTGGTATGCTAAATGTAGTCCTAAGTCATCTAGATTTCTTAAGTCGTTTAGCCATCTTGATATTAGATTCATTACATGCTATACCAGTTTACAATAATAACAACAAGAACTGTAAGTGCTAAATAAACACATAATAGTTCACCTGACAATATCATCACATAACAGTAAACATCAACAAAAAAAATCAAACACCAATAATCCATAACAGTAACCAAACAAGATGCGCGTATTAGTTAACCGTACTTGTTAGTAGGTCACATGACCCTTATCCTTTTAAACCAACCACTTAAACTTTTCCAATTAAAGTCCCCTCAGGCGTCATGTTAAGACAACCCTTAATAACTTATTAATGGACAGTAGTCCCCTGGGTTCCATAGGAACCGTTACCAGCTGACCTTATGGCCCTGGATAATTATTTTGACTGATCCGGTCGAACCTGTGCACCAACGGTTGTGCCCTCCGCCATCGTCGAATGTGGACAACGGATTCCCTTGAGTGACTCCCCATAGAAGTCCCTCGTAGTGATCACGATGCGCAACCAGAAGGTCGAAACAGTCTGGATTCCTCTCTTTATAAGTTAGCCCTTTAGTCAGTGATACAATAACCAATCCTTGAGTTAAGACTATAACAGTTGACCATTGGTTAGGTTCTTATAATACCTAAAGGTCAGTTAGTCTTGTTCTAGTTTAGATGTATAAACTTCAAGTCATAAGACGTTCGCGTAAAATAGAACGCAATAGTGTTGAGCAATACAGTATACAAGACAATACACATAAATCACAGATATCGCTCTTAACAATTAAACACAACATCTGGACCTCAGGAAAATCCTTAGGACATTCAGACCACACAATTAACATACCGTGCACCATAGTAATCGCTAGCGTGAAGATTCACGCTCGTCTGGTATTCCTCGTAGCTCGTTCTCTAGCATACGCCCTCTAATGCACTCAACTCTGGAATACGAGACTACATACAATTAGCTCTCTGTAATACGAAACTAATTCACTATTCTGACTAGTCGCTAATCCCCCTTAGTAATTACCCGTGATTGTTCAGTGTCTATCATACGGGTTTTAATCGATTTAGGATTAGTTAAATCATTCCCTAACTATATTGTAATTAACATGTAGTATTTATTTACTACTTAGGATTTAACTCACATCCCTTCTCTTTAGCCTATTACCATTATATATATATATATATATATTCACAGACTCGGTACCATAAATTATTTAATGTAATTTACCTTTAAGTATTAATAGCCTTTGGCGTTACCTCAATTCCCAATCTTACTCTTAATTTTTTTAAAAAAATTTCTTCAACCTCATTATATAATTCATAGTATCCAAGTTTTCATACTCTCCTGTGTAACCCATAATTCATCAATTCATCCTAACCTTGTTATTAGTAACTAACAATGTTGTATTATTACAACCCTTTGGATTTAGTCTTTACTCTGTTTATCTATTTTAATCATAGGTATATATACATACTCATATGACTTAATTGATATATAGTAGGGACCTTAGGTCGTTGAACTCTCATCTAATTACAAGAGTTTGGTCAACTTGACCTCCTTGGTCAACTTAGTTGGATTTGGTCAATGCGCTAACTTGGTGTTATACCCAAAATTTTGACCCCCCTGGTTGGGGGTCTACGAGGTTTTGGTGTTGTGAGAGGCATTTCAGTTAAGTAGTGAGAGATCCCGGCTCGATCAGCGCATTCCAGGGCATGGGGAGCAGCTCCGTAATTGTCAGGGGCGTCTTGGTAATTTTAAGGCTCCTGAGGCCTCCTATAAGCTTTCTCTCTCCTCCAAAGGGTTCCCAACTCAGCTTGAAATGCTTTGATATTTTAAACCATGATAGAAGATGACATTTTAAGCATAATGGCGTTGGAATTTTGATTTTTCGAATTTCCAATAATTTTCTAGCAATTTCTGACTGAATCTGACGAGAAATTCAATTTAAAAATATTCCAACATTTAAAAATTTCGATTCCACCTCAGAAAATTCATAATCTCCTTCCTTGACATGTGGTTAAAATTTCACAGCAAAATTCCTTTGGGAAGCCATTTAATTAAAATGCCAAAAAATCTTACTTTTACTAGATTTCCTTCTCTTTAAGAAAGTCTATATAAGGGGATAGGTTTTTGGATAAAATCAGAATCTCATATGCTCAAGAACCCTAGGAAGACAGAAAGCACAGCCTCCTCTCTCTCTCTCACGTTTTCCAACACCCGGCCGCCCGAATTATACTGAAAATCCCCCGAAATCACCATCTAAACACGTTTTCCAATCCCCAAAGCACCAATAATCATCAAAACCCCACAAAAACACCACCAAAACGTGAAGAACATCAAGAACAACCAGCAACCAGAAGCTCGGTTTGAAAATCTTTCGGGTCTGCCACAAACGGAGCACTCTACGAATCCCGGTGTGAAGAATCGTTGTGAATCCGAAGGTAAAACAGGTAGAAATCCCACTTTCCTAATTCCCCACGACATTATCGGTTTTGCCTCAAAATTTGGGCTTAAACTAACTCTTTTTCGTTTCTGTATTGCTAATTGTTTTAGCTACTGCCTTGTTACTTGTTTGCTAAGTTTCGTATTGATTTTGATGTCAAATTGAGTTGTTTCAGTTACTAACGTGTTTTAAAATCTTTCAGGCTACACACCCATAAATTTTGAGCTCAAAACACCCTTGGAAACCATCGAAAACCCACTGTCCGTGGGTTGCCCGTGACCTCGGACTTATTGTCCAGGACCACAGACGGGTGTCCGTGACCACGGACACCCACAGACGGTGGCGAGATTTTGTATTTTTCAATTTTTCAAATTTTAGGGTTTCTGTCAATACATGTCCGGGCCCACGGACACCCTGTCCGTGGCCCCGGACTTTTCAAGTTTGCATTTTATTTTAGTTCTGTTTTCAAAATCACCTAATTCAACTGGGGTCCGTGGTCTCGGACATTAGGTCCGTGGCCACGGACGCAATTAAAAATTGACCTAATTCTGCCTCCGAAACCCTAGTTTAGGTAGCTTTTAATTTCATTTTAATTTTTTGTCAAAAACGTTAAAAATAAAAAAAAAAACAGAAGCGCGCACTTAGGTTAAAGACGACTTTGTAGTAAGCCGTAATAAACCAAGTAGAGAAAAAAACGACCTAGGAAGGGTAATAAAAGTAATTTGAACCCTATATAAGTCGAATATCAAGCCCCCAAACCCGAACTCTCCTTTCCTAATTGATCTAGGTTAAAATTAGGTGGTGTAGACACCAAAATTCTCACCCCCATAAAGCAAATTCTGAAATAATAAATAAAACAAGAGGGGTCGTCGCCTTTCTTTGTCAAAACGTATTGACGTTCGTGCCAAAACGAAACCATCGTTTTATAATCTTTTTCAAAGCATTTCAGAAAAACCCAATTCTTCAAAAATGAATTTCCAACTTCCATCCATTTTGAAACCCGTCATCCTTCGTTATTTAGTTATTTATTTGCCTGCTAGTCTTTACTTTGGTTCCTGCAATTTTGTTATTTACTTATTCTATCTTGTATACCGCTACTTGTACATATATAATTCAACTTCCATTTTGATTTCATTCGCTTGTATTTTAACCACCATTTTATTAGTACTATTTCATGATTTTATGTACTTTTTATCATAGTATTTAGTCTGTTTTATGCATTTTATTATGTTTCTACCACACATTTTATTTCTTTGTAAACCCTGTATAAAAATTCTCTTTTTGTGTTATTTAGAGCACTAATCCGGTTTGAAATTAAAGCACTGTTATTATTTCTTTCATTTCTATAGTTGAATTCTGACCTAGCCTAACTGGTTAAGGTACTTGCTATACAACCCCTTGGTCCGAGGTTTGATTCTGTAGGTATGAACGGAAGACATTTTCTTTATTTTGCTTTAGTTTGTAACATAGTCCTTGTTTTATTTCATCGATTGTACTTATCGGATGTTGTTGTAGCTCAATCGGTGAAGGCATGTAATGAGGAGGCTAGTGGTACCGAGTTCGAATCTAGGCGAGAGCAATTCTCATTATCTATTTTGTTTTTCCACACCTGGTGGACCAAGCCCAACCCCTCTCAGTTGGGTCCGATTTTTTTTTTCAGCCCCAGTACTCCAAAATAGAGCCCATATCCATCTAACTAGCCCATTCAAAAAATAGCTGATTCTTCCTTACAAAACCCACACTCTCTATTATAAAACTACAACTCAAAACCCTACTGTAGCGACAGTATTTTTTTATTCGGCCACCAACTACCGTTTTCATTTCAGAGAATTCTTACATTCATCGACTCAAGCCCCTCGATTCTCGCATGCAAAAATCCCCAGAAAGAGACCCGAGCCCTCTTCGAGTTTCCATTGTCTGTTCCTCTTCCTCATGAACTCAATCCCCAGAAAAACGCCTGATCTCCCACTCAAGAAAGAAGAAGCTCTCCTTCTATTTCGTCGTGACTTTCATCATCAAAACCCTGTTCCGATCACCACCATGGCTCCCTGGTAACCTCTCCCGCACACTGTCATTGTTTCGTTCTTTTCCTTCTTTACGATTGAACACAAAGTAAGAAGCGTCCCTTTCCTGTTGCTCTCTCTGAGAATGGGTTTTTCGAGACGTTTCTTCAACTTTTCCCTTTTGTTTCCTCTAACATATCCTTGCCGGAGAATTCGAACCTGTGATGGCAATGTGAGATTACGACTCCATCGGAAACTAGTTTCCAAAGAAGGAGCCTATTCCGATTACTGTTTATCTTTCCCCTTCATTAAATTCCAAATCCAGGGCTTCGAATGCTAATTTCGTATGTCTCTGGCTTCCGGAAAACGCTTATCATTGTTCAAATTTTGTTTCATGATTCCCTGTCCTGTTCGTTTTATTTATTTTATTCTTTTTTACGCCGACTGAAGGAAGAGAGATGGCTTTCAGTAACTGCCCTCTGTTCCATGAACGTTTGTTTGGATTGAAACAAGAACCCATCGCGACATTATTTTGAACTTTGATTTCATCGGGAAGGCCTGTTTCGTTTTTTCTTTCTCACCCACGATCTGTATTTTACCATCAAACAATTCGCGCGGGCGATAGACCAGAAGAAAGACACCATTAGTGGAATTTTCTCTAGAAGTTATACGGTTGTTGTTTTTCCTTGTCTTTCGTTTTGCTCTACCTTATGTTCACACTCGTCTTTGGGTGAGTATCGGGCCTGATATGAACATTGAAGTTCACGAACAGGACAGGAAATCAATGTGCTAGCGTATGCCCCAAAATCGAAAAGGGTGTCCTGATTATCATCTCTGCGTATTTTGTTTTTGCCTTCATCTATGTTGCCATTGTTTGACTGCTATCTTTTGTAAAAGATGGTGATACTGAACACATTATCTCTGTTATTTCTTCACTTGGCAATCCCTTCTCCCAAAGCAGCATTCTCGGTGTATCCTGTTGTTCTGCTATGATTCTGACTTCCTGTCCTTATTGAGATCCAACCAGAAAGGGGTCACCATTATCTTTGTCCAAAAAAACACATAGCAGTTTCCTTTGTTACTTTTGAATAGATGGTTTTCGCTTGAATCTCCTCGTTCGCCATCTTCATATGTTTGTTTGGAAGTCGCAACCGTTGTGACCACTTCAGCTCATCCGTTTATTCCTTTGCTTGTAATTATTGTTCTATGTTGCTTCCCGTTGTTTATTCTGACAAGTTAAGGTGTTTTGGTTGTATGTCGTGATTAGTGTTTGTTCAGGGTTCTCGTATGCCTTTCGGTTCTGGCCTAAAGCAAGTAAGGGGTCTCGACGACCACCCAAGAACACCGCCTGGCACAACTGTTACAGATGCACGAAGTCCTCTTCTCGCACTGATTACTCATATGTTCAGTTTTGTTCTCATCTCATTTGTGCTCGGCAGTTTATCATTATAAACTAACTCTTTGTATATGTCTGTTGATGTTCTGATTTTTCTGCAGAGAGATTCACTTGCTCTTCTTGCGGTATCTAACTCTAATCCAAATCTCTGTTTTAACTGTTGTACTGGGTGAATATCTCATGCATCTCACCCCATTTGCCGTCTTCTTCGGTGATCGAACCGGATGTCCATGTGTCTCTGGTGTTGATTTTATCCTGTTCGTCTGCGCATATTTTCCTGGTGCCTTGAATCGCATGTGAATCTCAATCATCTATGGTTGTTTGCCTTTTGCGCGTGGTTGTATGGGTCAGAAGGTATATTTTGGATACTGCTTATCTTGTGCCCTAATGTTTGACCAGAAAGATAAACCGTTTTGTCACTTGACCACTGTGCGTCATGCTGGCTTGAGGTTTGCTTTGCTCTTAGCGTTTTTCTTCTACCTTGCTTATAGATGTAGGGTTGACCCTATATTTTGATTCAGGCATTAACTTATGTGTATATTACCATCGGTTATTCAGTTCGATCTGCTCCTTACCTTTCTTCTTGGTGACTTGGCTGAGGTACCTCTTGTTGACATCTCGGTCGAACTTAGGACAAGCTTGAAGATGTCTGGACAGAAAGCTTGCAATTCGATATCAAGTCAAGGGTTTAGAGCTCATATCATCTTTGTGTTCAAATCTATCAGTAACAGCTCCTCTGTTTCCTAATCATTGATTGCTCTGGCCTGTTAGTTGCCCACGACGTTATATTTTTTCTTCACTAATAACCTAACCATCAATTCATCTTGTAAAAAACTTGTTTTAACACCCCATCCAAAGCCTATCGTGGTTATCGCAATCTGAACTCTTAATCGAATACGTCGCAGCGGAAATAAACAACACCTGGACCTTGCCACGGTCTGATCGTTAGAATATACCGGCTTAAATACTTACAATAATTATCCAAAAATACTTATCCAGCTTAAACACCAACATTCATAATACCACAACCAACCGAGTACTAGTATCTTAACATAATCCCAAACTTACATCAGTTTAACATAAACCGTCGGGTGCACAGGCGCAACTCGAACTCAAAATAAATGTCCCAACCTAAGTCTAACCGCTCCTACTCTCGTAGTGCGTCCTCATGGGCCTCTTACCTGCAAGTGTAAAAATAGCCCCGAGGGGGTCAGCACGAATGCTGGTACACCCTCTCATGGCCCCCAAGCTAACGGGGCTACGACGACTAATTATCGATAGCATGGAAATTGATTACATACACAAGCATAATATGAAGTGCAATAACAATAACCACAGATGAACATATATAGTTCACAACCAATGAACGACTCAAGCGTTAACAGTAACCCTCTCCTTAGTCCTCATTTCCTTAATCTCAGTTCCTTACCTTACCTTAATCTTAATCTCAATCTTAATCTTAATCTCAATATACAAACCTTTCCTGGAAGGGATTGGTTGTAGCTTAATTCGAACCTGGAATTTAGGTGATCCCACCGCACCATCTTAATGCCACCTACTCTGGACGGGAGTCCAGCGTAGCTGAGCCGGCAACCGGCCCTAGGCTACAAGTCCGAAGACAAGTCCTTAAGCGGAGGGCGGATCTGATTCAGATACCGTCCCCCTTTTTCCTTAGCATGCATGACCGGAGATCGGTCCCGGGTTTCCTCACTCAAGTTCCAGTTAGTAGAGATCTTAATCACCATGTGCTAGCTAAGCCTTAACGGGCATTAACCAACAACCACCAAAACTTAACTCTTATTCTTAACTCAGTAAGTACTAAACATGGTTAGTAACAATCTCAAGTCTCGCGGGTTGGTGTAAATATAACACAATCACAACGAGAACAATATAACCGGTTGCATGCTTTATCTTGTTTTAGTCATAGCAATTAAACAGATAGCACACAAGCCGAGGGACACCTCGTTAGCAAGCAGGTCACAAGAAGGATTGTACCGTTCACCGTCGATCGTTGTTTGTTTAACCTTCTTCGGGGTCCCAATTCACAAACCTAAAACATTCATTCATTTTTAGGTCATTAGTTATTTGCACCTTACTTAACTCACTTAGTTCCTAAAGATTCCCACTTAACAACCTCTAAAGTCTTGCCACTTAGCTTACAAACTTAACTTTAAACATTAAAACTTATACTTTAATCTTAACTTAATTCCTTAAGTTCTTAGGGTCCTAATCATTACCACCCTACCAAAGGTATACCTCATTCCCTATCACCATCCTTAGAATTCAAAATTTCTTTTTTTTTCTAAGTGTTAAGGGTCGAGCGACCCACCGACCGACCCTACCCCTGGGTCGGTCCATTACAGAAACTCTTCCGTCTCTTGAAACCCATCCGACCGACCCAGAGCTAGACCGACCGACCCAAACCCTCTGGGTCGGTCCCTTACAGAACCCATTTTCCTACACTAAACCTTGGCCCGACCGACCCAAGGCTAAGCCGACCGACCCAAACCCTCTGGGTCGGTCCAGTCCAGAGGCATTCCGGCTGGCTTAACATGGCCCGACCGACCCAACACTGGGTCGGACCCTGGGTCGGTCCTCTACAGACCTTCCTCTTAAATTGCCTCTTTCAATTCCAAACTCTTCCACAAGTGTCCTAATAGGTCCAACACCATCTTGGCACCTTAAATCCACCTTATAACCTCCACCAAACTCATTAAAACAACTTCCAAAGATCTTCTCAAACATTTACTCAATTCTTACAAAGCTCCCAACACTTAGCACTTATTTTCCTACATTTCTCACATGCATTCCACCAAGAATTTCAATTAACCAAATGCTCCCTCCTTAAGAACTTGACCACACCATGTACACCTCTTCCCAGCCTTATTGCATTTACAAAACCTTCCTTAGATCCTATACTCTAGTTCTCACCTAAACCATTTCAAAGTTTCACACTCACTTACATCTAACTTACCCAAGTTTCCTAGCTTCTTTTATCAACATTTACCTAAGTCCTAAATACTCAAAGTCATTCTCTTGATTCCTAAATCCTTCCTAGTAATACCTAAGTCATTATAAGTCCTTAGAACACCTTATTCTCACCCTTTTTCACCAAGACAATCTCTAGAACATCCTAGTACTTCCTTAGTCATTAAATTCCCTTAGAATATCCTAAACACTTAAGCTCTCCTTTAAATTTTGCCATAGGTTCTCTAGTATATAATACCACCTAACACATGGTTTTTCTCCATCAAACAACCAACATCACACAAATTCTCACCACAACACCTTAACACACAATTTACACTAAGACTTCACCACATCATCATATAGTGCTTAAACTTAAAATGCTTGGCACTTAGGCCCTTAAATGACAATAATCTTAACCACTGAATCTCCACATATATATGCCTTCAACCTGCGAATACACTCAACAAGGCTCCCATTGAAATAAAATGCTTCTTGTACTTCACCTTTATATTCTTAAACTATCTCTTTTTCTCATTTGCTCCTTAGTCACAAGTTCACAAGTATAGTCATTGTTTCTCCTAGGTTTAATATAACACCTTCCCAATATAAACTCTACACTAAACTCATCATATACCTACATCTCATTCCCTTAAACAACAAAACACTTAAGGTAAGTAATTTACCTTGTTTTCTCACAAGCTTAAAAGCTTTTCTCCTTAGGTTTTTCTTTGTTCAATCTCGGTCACCAATGTGTGTCTCCTTGCCAATGTTCTAACCAATATCCAATGACTCCAATGAGTACTAGATAACACATTAACCCTAAGGAACAAACCCTAGGTTAAAAATATGTTTTAAGGTATTAATGTAATTGTTTTACCTTGGTTTCTCAAGACAAACTTGGGTTTGAAGCAAGAAGGACCTCCTCTCTCCTTTGAATAGTAGAAAACAAGCTAGAACAAGGCATAAACATGGGGTTCCATGAGTATATATTTCGGACATGTGAAGAAAATGGTGGAAACCTAGATTTTCTTACACTTTCTTTACCTTAAGAGAATGGAGATGCCAATGGAGTCTCCAAACTTGAATTTCCTCCTCTAATGGTGGTTTGACTTGGCACCGAAATGAAGCTCTTGAAGTTTTGAAAAGATAGAAAGGAGGAGCTTGAGCTAACTAAAAGAATATGTACTTTGTTTTGGATTTGGAGCTTAAATGAGCAAGTGTGTGTGCAAGAGAAGGTGGAGCTAGCATGGAGATCAGCTTCACGTTAATGGAGAAGAGAAAGAGAGCAAGAAACCGTGTGAAACAAGGAAGAATGAAGAAGTGAGGAGAGAGGTCAAGTGAAATGTGATATTATCTTAAAAGGTGAATAGTACTTATGCTTTATAAGACTTATTTGTTTCTTAACTACTTAATGAGTCATGAGGTGGTGATCACCTTACAAGAAACCGGCCCCTTTTAGTAATGAGGGTAGTTAGTCTTTGTTGACCAAATGTCTCACTTATATAGACTTATGTATAAAACTAGCTTAATTAATTCCTATTATCAAAAAAAAAAAGGCACATTGTTGTGAAATTTTTGATTTCCCATTGATATAGACCTCCAAATGTGATACTATATAGTACACATGTTAATTAAGAGTAATGATGGACATTTAGCCATTCAAAACTCATTTACAAGACAATTTTTCAAAAACGTGCTTTAGGACTCCTTAAAGCACATTTTTGGTTTTAACTTGTTTTCAAGCTTGGTTTTTTTGGTAATTGACTTAAATGACCATTAGGATATTACTAAGGTCTTAGGACAATATTTGGGTACCTCCCATGTCTCTCCAAGCTTAGAGCACGTTTTTGTTAAAACTGCTCTTTTGGTGTTTCCTTATATTTTCTTTGATTAGAATGTTTTCTTAATGTTTCTAAGGCATTATTTAGCCTCCTTATATCTTAGTTATCATTTAAACACCATATCTAAGTTGGGGTATTTCAATGAGTGTAGCACCCAGAGGTGGGCTACCTCCCACATCGATTGGAGAGGAGAACGAAGTGTGCCTTATAGGTGCATGGATACCTCTCCCTTGTGTGACGCGTTTTGGGGCGAAACCCCAGGAACAAATCCGTGCGGCCTGCGTGCCAAAGCAGACAATATCACACATGTGGGTTGATTAGGCTGGGCCGTCACAGATGGTATCAGAGCCAGACCCAGGTCGGTGTGTCAGTGGGCCCGCGAGGGCGCTGGGCTCCCGTGAGGGGGGGTGGAGTGTAGCACCCAGAGGTGGGCTACCTCCCACATCGATTGGAGAGGAAAACGAAGTGTGCCTTATAGGTGCATGGATACTCTCCCTTGTGTGACGCGTTTGGGGCGAAACCCCAGGAACAAATCCGTGCGGCCTGCGTGCCAAAGCGGACAATATCACACATGTGGGTTGATTAGGCTGGGCCGTCACACTTGTAATTAATGGTCGTCCTCGTACATGTATGTTGCTAGTTGGTGTTGTTAGCTGTAATAGGGATGAGCTTGATAATTTTGACTTGTTATTTGTCATGATGATTTGCTCTAGATTTCTCTACTTTTATTATGCACCTACTACTTTACTTTTACGATTTATTGCATTTTGCTAACTCTGTGTTATTACTTTCTATCTAAGCCCTAGTTATCATCTTCTAGGACCCTTTCACTAACAGAAAAGTTTTGGATGTATTATTGCTCCACACCTAACGGGTCTCTCATTCGTTTCGTGGGGCAATAATCTCCTATAACTTCATAAAACACTCCAACCACTTTTATATGTATATAAGAACAAAAACTTCAAAAAAAAACAAGCCCTTAAGGCTATTTTAGGAGGGCTTTGGATGCGATATCACCCCTTGTCTAACGGATCTCTCATCCGTTTTATGTGGGTGGAATCCTCCTTTGCCTTCGACACATCCCTAATCAAGACTAATAAACAAACCAATAAATCAATTCCTCTCACTTGTTAATATCTCACAAATCAGCCCACAACAATTTTTTCAGCCCAATCACAAATAAAGCCCACATAAAAAAGGGGCCACTTCAGCCAATCCAAACAAGGCCCAATTGCGGCCCAACTTCAAGCAAGGCCCTTTTTTTCGGCCCAACTCTAGATAAGGTCCAAATTTCAACCCAATTTCCAACAAAGCCCAGAACGGGCCCAATTTAATTCCAAGGCCCAATTCAAATCCCACTTCAGCCCAAATCAAAAGGTCACTCTGAGGCCCAATTCTTATCCCATTTCAGCCCAAATCAAAAGGTCACTCTGAGGCCAATTCAAAACCCACTTCAGCCCACAGTTCATAAATCCCATTTTAAGGCCCAAACCCATTTCGAGGCCAAAGCCCATACAAGGCCATCAAGGCCATTCGGCCCATCAAGCCCATTCGGTCCAACTTTGACCAATCTAAACTTTGACTTGATCCAACTTTGACCAACCTGACCTTTGACTTTGACTCGGTCCAACTTTGATTGACCCCACTTTGACCTTGACCCAATTTTTGACCTGGTCCAACTTTGACCTTCACCCAATTTTTGACCTGGTCCAACTTTGACCTTGACCCAACTTTGACTTGGTCCAACTTTGACCAATCTGAACTTTGACTTTGACCAATCTCAACTTTGACCTAATCCAACTTTGACCCGGTCTAACTTTGACCCGATTCGTTTTTCAACCCCAACCCGAATTCAAATCAACCCAATTCAAACCCAACTCATTTCAATTCAGTCCAATTCCATTCAACTCGAATTCAATTCATCCAATTCAAACTCAACTTGTAAATCCTGTTCAAGTTTCAAACTCAAAAATCTCTCTCAGATTTCAACAATCATTTTATTCAAACTTCATCAAGTTTTCAAAAGAAACCATTTTGTGGAATTTTAAAGGAAAAACTCTTCTCACATCACAGAAAAACTCTTCTCAAACGCAGAAAGTTCTTCTCACATATACAGAAAGTTTTCTCCTAAAATCATTTCTCAAAATCAGAGTTTCTTCATCGAGAATTCCGAACAACTTCACAAATTTCCTAACTTAGTTTTCAAACCCAAAATAAATTGTTTTCGGGGAACATAGGATGTCTAACACCTTCAAAGAACGTTTCTTCCTAGTGTGACATTACTTGTTTCTCCTCCGAATAAAAATCCGAGGCGGGGCACTGGGATCGTAACATCCCTTGTCGCAGTCTGGATCTCTTTAGGCGGGGCATTAGGGTGACAAACCTCCCCTAATTGCAGCCTAGATTTTTACAAGGCAGGGTGCTAGGGATGTAACTGTCTTCCTAGTTGCAGCCGGGATTTTAGAATCGTCTAACTCCCTTCCGCTCGATTTCAAGGTTTTCGGTTTTTAACGTTTTAAAACCCGGGAGTTAGAGACGTTATTAGGGTCTGACCGAGAACATCTCATTCATGGTGTTTCTCTCTAAATCCTATTTTTCGACATAAATTCATTGCCCCATCTTTCGAGCCTCGGCACTTACCATTAATTAAGTGTCGTGTTCGAGGGGGTACATAGGGTAATCCCTCGGGATTATCCGCCCTTTACAACAAAAATGACTTTTCGGTTTTAAACTTTAAGGGAGACGATTTTGACAATCATTCCTCCAAACAACTCAACCCATCATCATCTCATTTCAAATCCCGAAGTATCCCAAAACCTTAACTCTTTTCGAACCTCGAACCCAAAAAACCCAGGATCTCTCCCAAATTCCAATTGCCTCACATACTCAAGTCATCATTCAAACTCCAATTCACCTTAAATTCAATCTTGCGAATTCTAGCTTCTCTCAAACTTCTAACGTCTCACAGGCCGAGCGCCTCACAGACTCGAACATCTCAATTTCTCCACCATTTTAAGATTCAAGCGTCTCACAGACCCGAGCGTCTCACAGGCCTTGACATCCCATCCCATCCCAACCGTCTCATAGACCCGAGCGTCTCACAGACTAATCTCTCACACCCAAAACTTCAAACCCTTCAAAACTCCAAAACCCCAAAATCCGTGAACTACGTAAGGTCTGATCTCAACAGGGTGTTGAGTACGTAGGCAGCCCATCTAGGGTGCGACCCCATTCCAAACAAAAAACCATTTTCTCCCTCTGAGGTGGCTCTCATGTCTCTCAAAACATTCAAACTCCTTAGGTTCCCACAAACTTCAAACACTAGACTCCAAGTCTTGTCTATTCACTCGACCTCAGACTCTTCCCAAATCTTCATTCTCTACTCATCTGAGTTCACCAACTCCTCCCCTTGGCGCAAGCTTGGCAGAAAAGCTCACCTCATCCATTCTCTTTCTCTCTCCTGTCCTAATCCTATCCTTTGGCTTTAACTAAATCTCTCTAAAAAGGTTTTGAAAGAAGGCAATCCCGACAATTGGAGACCGAGGTTTCCTCGGGCACCAATCCAAAGTCGTGGTCGTTGCCACTTCTGAGGGGTGTAACCCAGTGCGAACCCAACATAGAATCTCTGCAAATGACCAGATTAGTCCTATCCATAGGGAACAACCTCAGAGTCAACTAACGGTTCTTAGAACTCTCGTCTTCCCTTCCTAGTTCCTTAGGTCAAACTAGGTGGCGACTCTAGTCAATTCCGCCTTATAGAGGCATAAGTCCGCGTGGAGCCCATTGAGAGCGGGTGTAGTGTTCACTATACTCCCCATATGCTTCTGGGAAAGACGGACGATAAAGTAGGTATTTGAGGGATGCCAGAATAACGGGTTTTCACCCTCCATAGAATGGCATTTTAGGATCTAGGCTTTTCAGTCAAGAACCATATTTAGATAGACCCCCCTCATACCGAAAAATCACCCTCCACAGGTGGCGACTCATAATAGGTTCCAGTGAGCTAGCTTAGGTTTTGATAATTATTGTTTTATGACATAGCTATTAATCTTAGGTTATAAGTGGACCTAAAACCCGGTTAGATCCTAATCAGCTTTAATCAATATAGGATAGGGTTTAAAATCGAGGCTCACAGACTGGCGACTCTGCTGGGGACAAATTCTTAATATTAACTAGCTTAATTTTAAGAAAGAGGGCTTAACTTGAAAATGTTTATTTATGGCTTTATTACATTGTTTGTTTACTTTTGTGCGCACTTTAATTTCTACACCTTTGCATCATATGAGAGCGAGGGTCCATGCAAACCGATCTCACCCCGGGACCCGCCTTAGGGTCCCCTGTCAGGGACTCACACCTTTTAGGTGATGTGAATAAGTGGGGAAAAGAGGAGGGTGTCGTCTAACCACACCCCCTTAATACCTGGGCTTTAGCCCCAAGCATTTCCTGGCAGTACCCTTACCTAGCCCATTGTTTGGTCAGTCAAAGACCCGACCGTGGACGCACACCTTTGGTGATGTGAAAAGAGTGGGGAAGCCCAAAGAGAATAGCGTGCAAGCCCTATTCCTTTGTGGTGACCTGGGCCCGCGCCCCAAACACCTCTCCGGATCGATCCATACCCGGTTTGACTTGAACGTCTAGTGAGGACATGTTGAATTTATGTGGGCTTTGTTTGCTTGTATGATTGGCCTACTACCCAGCCTAGAGATTGATAGGACTTTTCCCTACGTCAACCTAGCCCAACCCGAATTGGCAGCTTTATTTGTTTACGGCCCAAAGGCCCTGTCTGGTTTGATATGTGAGTCATCTGGGCTTCGGCCTAAAAGTTTAGACTTAGGTGATTTCTCTTTCAGCCTAGTTTGAATTATCAATTTAGTTCCAGGCCCATGAAAAACAAATCTACCTAAAGCAGTCCATAAGACATGAAAATTAATCAGGCTTTTCCATTTCGGCCCAAGGTCTATTCTAGTCTAGGTAAACTTTTGTTCGGGCCCTGGCCCAAAGTCCTAGATCTAGGTGTCATACCTTTTAGGCCCACTCAAAACATTATTAGGTTTCAACCCATTCGAATTCAAGATAGTTTTCGTAACTCATTCATCAAACAAATCTTAGACTTCAAAGTTTCTCTCTCGGCCCAGTGGCCTATTCACAGTTCATGTGGCTTCCTTCAGCCTGTATGTATCACTACCAGATTAAGGTCATTCAGGCCCACACATCCATTCTAGTCAAGAAGTCCCTCTGGCCCATATGTCTTACTTCAACCCCAATTCATTTCAGCCCAAGAGCCACATTCCCAAATCATTCCGGCCCAAGTGCCACCTTCCCAAACACATTCTGGCCCAAGCGCCACATCCTCAAACACGTTTCGGCCCAGGCGCCACGCTTTCAAATACTTTCTGGCCCAAGTGCCACATATTCTAAACATTCTGGCCCAAGTGCCACAGTCTCACAACATGTTTTGGCCCCAGTGCCGCATCCTCATTCCGGCCCGAGTGCTAACCCGCTTATGAATCATTCTGGCATGTGTGCCTCACTTTCAATTCATCCAGGCCCGAGTGCCTATCCACATCCATGAAAATCATCCAAGCCCAAGTGCCTAATCCACATTCATGAAACCGTTTCAACCCATGCACCTCACATCCAGGCCCAAGTGTCTCATGCGTCATCCATAGGCATTCCTAGGAGCCTACTAAGAGTCCAAGAAGAAGACGATCACAGTCATCTTAGCGACATCCCGGCGGTCAAGAGCTCGAGTCTTCAGCATGCCGACTTCAGACGGTTCAGGAGGATTTGGATTCAATAGAAATTTTAGGGTTCCCATGCATTCTACTGCATAACGTGCCATAACACTCATCTTTCAAATGCACCTCTCATATTTTTCAAAGAATGATCGTTTTCAAACCACTAATAAGAAGCATCGATCTTGTTAAATCATCTTCTTCCTCATGTTCACAAATGGATAACTTTTTTCAAGTCTAAATGACAACACAAAAAAAGAGAGAAGATTTTGTTTCACACAAGTTTCTTTTGAGAAAATGGTTCATGAATTAATTATCTCCCGACAATGGAATACAAAGACTTGTATTTTGTTTCTGAAGTTTTGAACATGCCTTACCAAACCCCACAGCTTATCCCAAAACATCCAATAACCCCTAAAGCGGTTCCAAATCCATATCTTTTAAATTGTCGTCATTAACCCCAAATCAATACTGGGGGCAATCTGAGTTTAGGTTCGTTATCTTTCATCTTCGTTTAAGCGTGTGAACTGGTCTCTAAGTGAAATTCACGAGAGTGTCTTGAGTGGAAAAACCATGAGTGAACGAGCGTGTCATTTTTACATGACTCTGGTGAGACCACATCCAAAGGTTAGGTGAACGGCATAACTCCGACCGAAGGAGATAATTTGTAAATTTACACTTAGACCTGCGAAAAGTAACAAAGAACGGATACACAACTATCAGGAATGACGAAGCACCTAGGTACAGCACCACATTGCCAAAAGCTTGTAAACCCTATCATTAAACCCTAGGCACCCCCGTTGAGCCTTTCGTATATCCCTTTTCGATATTATGAGCTCCACAAAATAACCCAGCCAATGATGAATGTCCGACCCAGTGACCAAGGGAAACGAGGAGCCCGACTCTCAGATAACATTCTCATCAGTCCAAAGAAGCAATGCCGCTATCAGCATGACGAAGAGATCCACAAATGGTCCCAAAGTGACACAGGATCAAAAGAGCTCACATCAAAACAGCTCTTGAAACCCAAAACCGGGAAACACAAGAACCCCGAAGGCAAAGCCAAGAAAGGATAAAACAAAAGGCAAACCCGAAGTGCCTCGAAGAAATCCAAATGACAAAAAGAGAAATGGTGTAAAGGACAACTTCAAAAGTCCAGGTCCAGAAGCTCGAAAACAACGTCAACATGAAGCAGCCAGACGACTTCAAGACAAGGAAGATGAATCCGAGAGAAGATGCAAGTTGCAGCTTTGGTCACCCATTTAAACTCCACATACCTCAAATATCCCTCCATGATCCCATCATCTTTCATAACACCCTATGGCCAAGTTATAAGCTTTAAAGACTTCCGACTTGATAGTTGTGTGTCCAATCACGTGAAAGTAACAGATCGAATGCGTAAATTCATCAAATATCAAATTCAGTGGTCTAGAAGTTGCGACCGTAAGTGAGAAATGAGTGTAAACACCAAACACATCGAGTGTAGGTTAGAAAGCACCAAATCAAAACATAAGCCTTGACCCTGTGAGGACGAGACTTGCTCGCACGTTTAGCCAAAGAAAATACTGGGGGCAATCGATTGTTCCGATCGATCGCCATGAACTCTAACGCAGATTGCCTTAAGAAAGAATACTGGGGGCAATTGTTAGTTCCAACAATTGCAACAACAACACCGATTGAGGCCCAAAAGTCCATAACCCAAAGGTTCAAACCATTATCACATCCCACAGGCCCGTTCTAAGCCCTACCTCCACATCCAAACATTCACAGGCCCGTCCTAAGCCCTTCCTCCACATCAAATTCCCACAGGCCCGTTTTAAGCCCTACCTTCACACCCAAACATCCATAGGCCCATCTTGAGCCCTACCATCTTCAGATTTGACATAAACCCTAATTAATCCTTCTACATCCATTTAGACCCATCATACATTTTACTCACTTTCACTTAGAACAACCTTTAGGCTCGTCATAAGACCTAGATCCAACCTTTAGGCTCGTCATAAGACCTAGATCCATCCTTAGGCTCGTAGTAAGACCTAGTCGCATTCCTTTAGGCTCGTCATAAGACCTAGATCCAACCTTTAGGCTCGTCATAAGACCTATATCCATCCTTAGGCTCGTAGTAAGACCTAGTCGCATTCCTTTAGGCTCGTCATAAGACCTAGATCCAACCTTTAGGCTCGTCATAAGACCTGGATTCATCCTTAGGCTCGTCGTAGTAAGACCTAGTCGCATTCCTTTAGGCTCGTAGTAAGACCTAGTTGCATTCCTTTAGGCTCGTCATAAGACCTAGATCCAACCTTTAGGCTCGTCATAAGACCTAGATCCATCCTTTAGGCTCATCATAAGACCTAGTTGTATACCCTTAGGCTCGTCATAAGACCTAGAACCATCCTTTAGGCTCGTTGTAAGACCTAGTTGCATTCCCTTAGGCTCGTAGTAAGACCTAGCATTACCCTTTTAGCTTACCCACTCTGATCAAACACATTGCATTCATCTCATTCATATAGGCTCGTCATAAGACCTAGTTGCATTATCCAGGCGCGTCACAAGACCTGGCGACAGAAATTTGGCGAGGTGATGGCAATAAATCCTCCCTTTTGCGATGTCAACTTATTTTGGGATCAACGAATGGTGGGCGAAGGCAATAAGTCCCCAGGGTTTTTACCAGGAGTTATCCCTGCACACCAGCTTGGGGAGCAATGGCAATAAGTCCACATTGGGTCCAGCCAGGAGCATTGGCACGGGTTTCGGTCCCCAGAAGCATCCGAGCATCATCAACATCATCAGCATTATCATCAGCATCAGCATCATTAGCATCCTCAGCATTTCAGCATTCTTGCATTTGCATACCATCCCATTTTCACATCCTAGGTAGTCAACGCCTTAGAACCGCTTGACATCGCATCATTTCATTTATTACAGGTAGTCAGCGCCTTAGAATAGTTTGACATCATTTCATGTATTATAGGTAGTCGACGCCTTAGAACCGCTTGACATTGCATTATTTCATTTTTGTCACCTAGGTAGTCAGCGCCTTAGAATAGCTTGACACATTTTCACTTATAGGTAGTCAGCGCCTTAGAACCGCTCGACAGCGTTTTGTTGCTTAGGCAGTCAGCGCCTCCGAATAGTTGGACGTAGTCAACGTGGTTTCGGACAACATGGAGGATTTTGTGGAATCCAAAATTTTGGGGCATCACTCAAGCATTAACCAGACTTTTCACATCCATTACAAAGTCTAGTTGACGGGGGGCAATCTGTTATACCCAAAATTTTGACCCCCCCTGGTTGGGGTCTACGAGTGGTTTTGGTGTTGTGAGAGGCATTTCAGTCAAGTAGTGAGATATCCCGGCTCGATCGGCGCATTCCAGGGCATGGGGAGCAGCTCAGTCATTGTCAGGGGCGTCTTGGTAATTTTTAAGGCTCCTAAGGCCTCCTATAAGCTTTCTCTCTCCTCCTAAGGGTACCCAAATCAGCTTTAAATGCTTTGATATTTTAACCCATGATAGAAGATGACATTTTAAGCATAATAGCGTTGGAATTTTGATTTTTCGAATTTCCAACAATTTTCTACCAATTTCTGACTGAATCTGACGAGAAATTCAATTTAAAAATATTCCAACATTTAAAAATTTCGATTCCACCTCAGAAAATTCATAATCTCCATCCTTGACATGTGGTTAAAATTTCACAGCAAAATTCCTTTGGGAAGCCATTTAATTAAAATGCCAAAAAAATCTTACTTTTACTAGATTTTCTTTATCTTTAAGAAAGTCTATATAAGGGGATAGGTTTTTGGATAAAATCAGAATCTCATATGCTCAAGAACCCTAGGAAGACAGAAAGCACTGCCTCCTCTCTCTCTCTCACGTTTTCCAACACCCGGTCGCCCGAATCATACCGAAAATCCCCCGAAATCACCATCTAAACACGTTTTCCAATCCCCAAAGCACCAATAATCATCAAAACCCCACAAAAACACCACCAAAACATGAAGAACAGCAAGAACAACCAGCAACCAGAAGCTCGGTTCGAAAATCTTTCGGGTCTGCCATAAACGGAGCACTCTACGAATCCCAGTGTGCAGAATCGTTGTGAATCCGAAGGTAAAACAGGTAGAAATCCCACTTTCCTAACTCCCCACGACATTATCGGTTTTGCCTCAAAATTTGGGCTTAAACTAACTTTTTCGTTTCTGTATTGCTAATTGTTTTAGCTACTGCCTTGTTACTTGTTTGCTAAGTTTCGTATTGATTTTGATGTCAAATTGAGTTCTTTCAGTTACTAACGTGTTTAAAATCTTTCAGGCTACACACCCATAAATTTTGAGCTCAAAACACCCTCGGGAACCATCGAAAACCCACTGTCCGTGGGTTGTCCGTGACCTCGGACTCATTGTCCGGGACCACGGATGGGTTGTCCATGACCACGGACACCCACGGACGGTGGCGGGATTTTGTATTTTTCAATTCTTAAAATTTTAGGGTTTCTGTCAATACATGTCCGGGCCCACGGACACCCTGTCCGTGGCCCCGGACTTTTCAAGTTTGTATTTTTATTTTAGTTCTGTTTTCGAAATCACCTAATTCAACTGGGGTCCGTGGTCTCGGACATTAGGTCCGTGGCCACGGACGCAATTAAAAATTGACCTAATTCTGCCTCCGAAACCCTAGTTTAGGTAGCTTTTAATTTCATTTTAATTTTCTGTCAAAAACGTTAAAAAAAAAAAACAGAAGCGCGCACTTAGGTTAAAGACGACTTTGTAGTAAGCCGTAAATAAACCAAGTAGAGAAAAAACGACCTAGGAAGGGTAATAAAAGTAATTTGAACCCTAAATAAGTCGAATATCAAGCCCCCGAACCCGAACTCTCCTTTCCTAATTTGATCTAGGTTAAAATTAGGTGGCGACTCATAATAGGTTCCAGTGAGCTAGCTTAGGTTTTGATAATTATTGTTTTATGACATAGCTATTAATCTTAGGTTATAAGTGGACCTAAAACCCGGTTAGATCCTAATCAGCTTTAATCAATATAGGATAGGGTTTAAAATCGAGGCTCACACTTGGTCAGTGTGTTTTATTGACCTTAGTGATTTTCGATGTTGTTTGATCTCCTTACTTAATCAAGTCCTTAACCAGTTAATTTAATAATTTATACACAACTTTAAATAACCTACTAATGACTTAGGTTTTCTTCCATAGTCATTCTCATCCCACAATTTAAATCCCGAACCTTAATATATGATCTACAGTTTGAATCCAACGCCTTAATATATAGCCTCACCGTTTAATTCCAGTGTTGATCGACTATGTACATATACTCATATATCTGGGTTCTCCTATGATTAATATTAACCTTAATATTTACAAAGTAATACCGATTTTATATATGAATTACTTTTATTATATCACACTCACCCAGCCCACGTCTTATGAATCATAATGTATTATTATTGATGCTTCATAACACACGAAATTAATAACTATTGTGAATATCAATATAGCAGTTTGGCAATGGAAATCAAAACGAATTTGAATTATTTTAATCGAATGGTGAATTGGTGATCCCTATGAATTGAGGTAGTGTAGTGAAGTGAAATATTGTGGTGGTGGATATCATCATCAGCAAGTGAACTACTAAATAGATAATCATTATAAAAATTATATCCTATTAAATAAAGTCATATATACATATATAATTAGTGCAATTATTAACCAAGATTTGTTTCACTCGTCATTTTCAAACAAGGACACACATGAGCATAATTACCTTCAAACCTCTAGCTCACGTTTTTAGTTAACCCAAAATAATATAAACCACATTAATACATTAACAAGAAAACTAGAAAATTCATACAAGAAAAAAAAACGGTTAGCATCTAATTTATTTTTAACAATACCATAAACCTCGCGTTAAAGAATTTTACTTGACATTGTGAATTCAGATTTCAAATTCAAGAAGCAGTTTTTTTTTTTTTTTCCATTTCAAAAACCGTAGCCTACAAGAGACAAAAAAAATTATTAACCACCTCTGTTTACATTAATACCATGATAAATTACCCAGAACATCCATACCCACCTGAAACTTTCTTTAGTTGCTGAAATGTTCTCAATTGCCAGAACTTGTGTTTAAGAGTTTAGCGCTTAATTTACCAAACTAACAACATTAACCAGCACCAAGGCTGGAAAACAGAAACGGAACCGAGGATTTACGGCAAACAGAAGCTTGTGGAAATACAGGAATCAGCAGACTGCATTAGAGATTATACAAAATTACTCTGAAATGAAACACTAGATTTCAGATTTTTGGAAAGGCAAATTCGAAGTAACGGGCTGGTCGCACCGCTCCTTGCACGGTCTAACTATTTGGCAGCCTAGTCAGCTGTTGACCGGATTATTTTTGCTGACTGGACTGTCTTTTTACTATATTAGCTTTGAATTGTTATAACTTTTAATATATAAGTCCAAAATGAAAAAAAATTATATCATTGTTCATCTAAATTCAAGCTCTTCAAAACAAGACCAGTTATGGATATGTTTTGACAACTTTAAAAAAAAATTATTTTTACATATGTATGACGATACACTAAAATGATAATATGATTCATTAATTTTGATATTATGATTCATTAATATTGATATTATCAATCATTAATTAATAAGTAGTGAATTAGATTACGAATACCGGAACTGATAAAAATCATTATCGTTTTGTAGTGTATTATTATTGTTGTATGGTGTATTTTAAACCTTATATGGTGAATCATGTATTTTTCATACATACCAAATATTGTTTTATATTGTATTTTGTTTGAAATTTTTATTTTTATATGTTTACGATGATACACTTAAATGAAGACATGATTCACTAATTTTGATATTATGATTCATTAAAATTGATATTATGATTCATTAACTAATAAGTGGTGAATTAGATAACAAATTTCAGAACCGATAAAAATCATTATTGTTTTATAGTGTATTATCATTGTTGTATGGTGTATTTTAAACCTTATATGATGAATCGTGTATTTTTCATATATACCAAATATTATTTTATGTTGTATTATTGTGTACATTTTTTATTCTTATATGTTTGCGATGATACACTAAAATAAAGATATGATTCATTAATTTTGATATTATGATTCATTAAAAGTGATATTATGATACACTAAAATGATGTTATGAATCATAAGTCTTATTGATATATATGAATATATACATGTAATTAATATAAATTTTTAAAGTTCTCAAAACATATCCATGTCTGGTCTTGTTTTGAAGAGCATGAATTTAGATGAACAATGATATAATTTTTTTACATTTTGGACTTATATTTTATAAAAAATAATAATTTAAAGTTATATAATAAAAAACAGTCCAGTCAACTCCAGTCAGCAGCTGACTAGACTGCTGACTGGCTGCCAAGTCAGTTACCGCACCATTGTCGTGCGCGGCATGCTTGCACCATCTCCACGCTGTTTGGAAAACCGCGGAGGACTACAAACTTCTTAATCCTGCTTATTATTATTATTTTTTGACAAATCGAAGATACAGATTCAAGCTAGATTACAACCAAAAAAAGAAAGTAGGGAAACCGTCAGAGTGACCAAGGAAGAGACGAGTTGTGTTTATTGAGGACACAAGTCCACTACCGAAAACATAAGCCCAACTTTGTACAGAATCTGTAATTAGGCCCAGTCCAACTTTGTACAAGAGGACTGAAATAATGGACTCGGCCTAATTACAGATTCTGTTCAAAGTTGAGCTTATGTTTCGGTGGTGGACTTGTGTCCTCAATACTTATAGTTAGCAAAAAAAAAAAAAAAACTGGAGCAATTACCATAAGTTTACGGTAGTATAATTAGGTGGTGAATCAAATAAAAATCTGTAGCAATGCACTTGAAGAATACCGTACTACTTCTGCACTAATTGAACAAAAAAAAAAACGTTAGTTACCATGGTGTCATCATGTGCTGGTAATCAAATAGAAAACCTGTAGCATACGGTAGTATACTCAGGTACGTAATCAAACAAAAAAAAATGTAACGAATACTATATGTTAACGTTAGTATACTGGTGAATATATAATCACATAAAACATGTAACAAGTACCACCTAATTAGTGGTAATAAATTAGCTTCTATTAAGCAAAAACCTGCACCAAATCATCACATAAGTAACGGTTATGCATGTAAATATATTTGGCAACACCGGGAATGTTTTGGATGGATCGATTTGGTGATGGTGTGGAGATGGGCAACATCGAAGGGGTTCCAACCCCCGATGGAGATGCATCATTTCATTTCATACATGACAATGGATTACTACAAAGGTGGGAACTGGCTCGGTTGGGATAGGGGATAGTGTTGTAGGTGGATGGCCTTTTTTGTACTGTTGTATTTCTGTGTTATTAGATGAGAAGAATGCTGGGAATGGGTGCTGGTATTACCGGATTATAGTGTTGTTGCGCATTATAGCTACTCAATATGGCGATGGGGACGGCTGTGGATCTATGTATATGTATTTTTGAAACTCTTATCATGCTCTTAATATTTATACAGGCCTGGCGCCAAAATTACAAATAAAAAAAAATATATTTGACAACAAAAAAAATCTGTAACTTATCTACATCAAAGCCGGTTGCATATATACATATGAGATAAGATTTAAATGTCTTATTTAACATGTTAGACTTTATAAAATGCCATGGGACTTTATGAGTCACATTCTCACTTGATGTATTATATAATGACAAGATAATCTTGTCCCAAGTCAGCACCATGGTTACCGAAAACCTGCAACAAAACAAGAAAGGTTAGGTATATAATAAGACATGATTAATTAATACAAAGTCATAAAGTCCAGCTCCTCTCCACCTCCTTGCCGAATACATGATTGAATAAGGGGGGATAGTGCTATTAGTGTAGGTGTTAGTTATCAAAAGCAAAACCATTAGAAAAGTAGCAATTATTCCTACCTCACGTCCTACATACCAAATCGGCAGCTTGGAGTCCATCCCTTCACAAGCTCAACCGGTAAACCATGTTAAAAAAAAACAGAAGTAAGCTTATCTTGTATACCACCGAACAGGAATATATACATACATAGTAATAAACAAACAAAGCCTATTACTACTACATGCTGCAGCCGGTAATGTACAAGGACTTATAACATGATTTTAACTACTTTATTAATATGGAAACATCATAAGTCATCTTCCCACATGTGCATAAGATATTGACAAGAATAAAACTATTCCAAGTTGGCCCCTCTTTGTCGAAATCTGCACCAAAACAACAATGGATTAGCATAGAATAATCAAAGAATACCAACTCTACCTAACTTGCCTAATAGTTTTGACTTGCTCTCATCCTTTCAGTTCCACCATTGCCGAAAGTGTGATTGCATGGAGACTTATTAGAGCCTAAAAATCAAAAGAAAACATTAAGTTAAGTCCTTACCTAACATAACAATTATTATACCCACACAATTAACTAATCAATTCCCATTCTTATTTCACAAAAACCACGACACCTTTCATTCTTTCATTCTTCAAGTGTCGAATGGGTAAGCTCCTCCTCCCTTTCTTTCTTCTTCTTCCTTCAAGCTCTAAGCTCCATTAATGGAGTTTTAATTTCAATCTTCATTTTTGTGTTAATTTCCTAGCTTTCTTCATCAAGTCTTGAAGCAAACATCAACCTAAAGTTACTACAAGAATTCGGCTAGCATTCATGCTCCAAGAGGTTGTCTTAAATCAACATTAAACCAAGGAGCATTCAAGGTTAACTTAAGGTATTTTATGCTTGAAAAATCCTTAAGACTTCAATATATATATAACCGAAAATTATAGTTACTCTAAACATATTTTTCTTCATCAAATTCTTGAAGGAAAATTGGTTCTCCATCCATCCTAGGAGTGCCGAAATTTAAGGTAAATTCCAGGCTAAATCCTTAAATAAATTCTTGAATAATCACCTAAAGTAACTACTTAAGATCTTTGTTAAGATCTAACTCCTAAACCCCTTCCTTCTCATGTGTTGATACCGAAATTTGGAGCTACAATTTCCATTGAAGGAAGCTTGGGAAATTCAAGGAGAAATCAAGTACTTAATCATCCTTGATTAAGAGTAAGTATATTAAGTTAATCCTTAATGTTTAAAGCTTTGTTTAAGCCCATAAATTTTGTACAAAAATTTTGTACACATATCCAATTAATTAAGGCCGAAAATGGTGAGTTAATTACCAAGAAAAATAATTATAACTCTTAAGCTAACCTAATTACCTTAAGGTATAATTTTATGTCACAAAAAAAATAATAATTATGAGGAGCCTAGTACATGGCCGAAATATCTAGTAATAATTTGCTCTATTTTGAGCTAAAAATATGTCTAAGGTATTACAATAATTTTTACATGAGTTATATGACTCATATGTATTTATGTATAATTATTATAAGTTATAAATCAAGTTTGAGAAATGATATGGTGATATATTATCATTGCCGAAACCAAATGGTGAAGAATAATTTTTAATGAGCTAAATATGTATATAAATACATACTATGAATTTTGGGTAACTTAAAAATAATTACTAGTGTTTAAATGACTAGTTTAATAAGTTATGTGGTAAAAATATGATTTTTAGGAAGTTTAGGGTAAGTTAGGTGATTACCGAGAATTAAGGGTATCCATGGCATAATTATAATATATATAGTGTGAGAATTAATATTATGAATTTTGGTTGAATTAAATAAGTGTTTAGTAGTTAAAATAACAATTTATAAAGTTTTGGGGCTATTTTGTAATTCTTGGAAAGTTTGGTGTAAAACCGAGAAACATATAAGTTTATGGGTAAATTAATGTATTAAGTATGAAATTAGACTATGGTCAAAGTGTTGACCGAAAACTTTGAGTTAAAATGATTTATGACATGAAATATTAAGTTTATAAAAGTTTTGGGGTGAATATGTAATTTATAAGAGTTTAAATATAAAACCAGATTTTATATGGGGCGAATTCACAATTTGTGGAAATATAAGTGTCCACTTGGTTACTAAGGAAATTAAATATTAAAACTATAGTTTCTAAGTGAATATATAATTTATATAAAGTTTTCGGGGTTACAATGTAATTATAGAAAGTTATTTGCCAAAACCGAAAGGTTAATGGTTGAATTGGTAATTAATAAAAGTTATAGTGTTCAAATAATAAATACCGAATTTTTGGAGGTGGTTTAGTGAATTAATTAATTAAGGAAATGAAACTATGTATTATAATGTATTTTGGAGTATAAAGTAAAGTTTATGAAATAAATGAGGTTATAATACAATAACCGAAAAGTATGATGTATTTATGGGATTAAAAATAATTGTAAGTCCTATATGGATATTTAAGAAATTTAGAAAAGAAAATTATGATTTAAGGATTTATGAAATTAAAACTATATGATATATAAGTACAACTAATTTGCTTGTAAAAGAAATAAATTTTTGGGGTTAGTTTGTAATTAATAAAAGATATGGGAAAAATATGCCCATGCGTGACATGTAAATATAATTTGAGAATTTATTAAGTGGTTATGTCATTTAGACAATTATATATAAGTATCTTAAAATAATACCTGTGTATAAAAATATATACATTTAGATTTTCAAGTAAATCGAAAGTAAATGAATATAAGGAATTTAATGTGGAAACGCCAAATAATATTTGGAGTTATAGTATATTTAAAAATAAAGTTAAGAGGAGAATTAATTAACAAGTGACCAATAAAATTATTATACGAGAGTTACATAAATTAACACTCTCAGTTAATCCTATTCTAGGACATTGTTTGACCAGACGTTGACCGGGAACTAAACAAGTACAGTCTACGGTGAACGGTATGGGATTCTTGCAACCTGTTTGCTACCGGATTACACCGGCTTGTGTGCTATCTGTTGTTTGAAATAACGACCAAGATAGTTGCATGTAAAATGTTGTGTTATTCTTGTGCACTGTTGTGTTGCTTTACGTGCGTGAATGATACTAACTATAATGTGTATGTCCCACGCATACAACACTACATTACCAGTGGATTAAATACCTGCGTTTTATCATACCGAGAACTTGTACTCAAGTTTCTCACTAACTTCACTTTATAACAACGTCGTTATCCTAAACGTGATAATTGACAATACACATTGTGTTCTTGATTAACGTCCTCATGTGACATCTAACAAATTCTATACTACGAGAAGCGAGGAGCCCAGTTGGATCTGGCCATGCATGCTACAGGAGCCGTACCTATCACATGTCGTCTCCTATTCAATTTACGTCGCGACGGGAGTTTTGGCTGCACTATGTCACTCACCGGCTGCGTACCGGAATAGTTCAAGTTGGGAGGAAGACTTTATTCCTCTCGAGGGTTCGATTCCCACCTCTTTTAAGTACAGGAGTTAACTACGTTATCTTCTGAGGGACTCATTACCCACCTACTTGTACGAGAGTCCCATCTCGTCTAAGGGTTTATCACACCCGACCAATTTACTCTATGAAGATGGAGTTTAACGAGGTCACTATACCTCCACTACTGTGAGGTACTCTTATATACATGTTAGTCCCATTGTGAGGATCTGACTACTCGTAAACAATTGCAGATCATCTAACTTGACCTTCTGAAGTCTTGTTCTATGTGACATTGTTGTCCTTGTATGGATACTTGTTATTATCATGTTATGCTTGTTTACAGCTTTATAAAAATGAACTGCATGTATTCGACAAAGTAGTTGGTGTGGCCCAGTAGCCGATGGGCTACATGTTTCCATACCAGCGTTGTTTGCTGAGCCTCTTTGGGGGCACCCCCATTTTTCAGGTACCTGAAGAATAAAGAGATTGCCCGACGAGAGTGTAGGTGGGGTAGAAATAAGACAGGGATTATTATTACTATCGGCATCAATCTACAGTACTGTATTTTTACTATTGACTTTTGTTGTTTTAAGAGGTTGGTATTCAGCGCTCAGACCGCATCATTTGTAAGTTGTATTGAAGTTAGCCTTGTTAGTCACATGGGTGACTAACGGCGTTGTAGCACCACCCGTTGTTATGTATATATTTTCCGCTGCATTTCCAGTTATCTTTGGGAGCTATCATCGTACATGATGTGAAGTTTCGGGTTGGGGTGTTACAAAAAGTGGTATCAGAGCGTAGTTGCGCTCTGAGATCTGAATACAACCGAAATTAACCTTGGGATACAGGGTGTGTGATAGAACAGTGAGGAGTAGAAAGTTAGTTTTTACTTTGTCCGCCGAAGGGCGCTAACAACTGTCCAAACTTACGGTAACTACAAACTATGACCTGCCTAAATAACGAGCAGATGTCAGGAAGAGGAATACATTAATTAACTCAAATACTTAAGACTACCGGAATTGGCGAAAGGGTGTGCTGAAGACCGTACGACGCCAATTGTCACCCACACGGGAAGCTGACGACGAATAACAATGACACCATACTGATGATAACCAGGAAGGCTGACAACACCGCCAAGTAAACAGTGATAATGGAGTAAAAATATATCTCAATGGACATACACTGCATGATGATCCAACCTGCATGGCGCACTTGCTACAACAAGTGCTGCTCCAGTAAAACAAATGAAGGAAAATGAAGACCTACACGTAAAGAACAAACACTGAATTTTATGGGATACCCAGGCACTGAGCTTGCGCCTAGTGCGGGACTGGAAAATCTTCTTACAACCCCTTTTTAACTTCACGAGAAGATCGTGCGAAACCTTGCGGAAATATGACTATCAGTATAGTCCTACAAAAATAACCAATGATAATATCAAGGAAACCAGAACAAAATCTCACTATATATAACTAAACATCAACATAAATAAACACGGGATGTAGTACCTGCTCAAATACCAAGGGTCTCGGCTAGTATCATTACAGTGACAATGCTGGACTCCTAATCAACAGTGAGAAGGGAACAAACTTTGAATCCAGATATTTTGAAGTCAGGAAAACTACCAAAATAGCAATATTAAATGCTATATATAAATACATATAATTGGGAGGTTATAAACTAAAACATTTGAGGAGTATTGATATATTTCAGAGGGTTAAGAATCATAAAATATACCTACCCTATTTTGAGGCACATGTCCTACACTATCCTTATGGATTTATATGAGCATATGTCTTCTATGACAGCTCAATTGTGGATACGAGTAAAGAGCTCAGAAAATCAAGAAAGCTAACACCAATGTAAATTAAATTTTCTTATGTACACGATAACGAATAACACTCCTTGACACTTGCAAGAGGGGCAGTATAAGTTATATTAAGGCTTTAGTTTAATATATACACTAAAGATAAGTGGGAGTTAAACATAACAATGGGCAAATATACCCTTGATTTGTAACAAGTGATTTACACCGGAACTTTCCTAACGTTATATACCAATCACCATGACCTTAAAACCTCTAATTAATACACCTAAACGGTCTATTTTCTTTTGAAGCCAATGAGAGTGTGGAATAACCACGTTTCTAAGAGGTAGGAACAAACAATAAGCTTTGGTTGCCTTGTCACCAACCGTAGGATTCAAACTGGGAACCCTTAGTTGAAATGGTTCTAATGTTTAAAGGTACTTAACCTAGGTTGAACATATAGTCCACCTAATTCATGGAATTTAAATGGAGTGAGAAGAAAGCCAAGCTTTATGGAACAAGAAATAATACTTTATGGAACCGTAATTGATCAAAATATAAAAAAAAACGTTTCCTTGGAGTCTTATTCCAATTTAGTAATAACTATGACTGCCTTTGTTCCAAGTGATGATAACCAAGGTGTAGACAATGATCAAGCCCTGATAAGTTAAATACTAGATAAAACCTTTTAAGAGAAGAGTATATTTCAAGGTACCCAAGTCCATAACTGAATTTATTGCTTGCATGATGTGTTTAAGAGTCAAATGACTGATGAAATAATTATTAGACAGCAAGTGTCTAGGTGTTTAATAAGAATTGATCTTTTATGCCAAGAAGAAAAACTAGATTCCTCGCTAAATGATTTGATCAAAGGAACTTAGTTCCGGGAATTAAGGAGTACCCTAGTTTCAAGTCTAGGTTACAACAGTTATTAGATTAGTTGTATAACAGTTAAGAAAGAATGTTGTAACCACCACGTCACAAAGTCTTGATAAGATAAAATTTGGAAACTTGCAATTATGTGGTTGTTTGATATTTGACGTGGGAGGTCGAACTTGATCTTGGTCAGATCAAGGGAAAACCAATCACAAAATGGAGTGGAGGGATAGTTCAACACTGACGCTGACCCCGTCAGGGTTGGATGATACCTGAGACTCCCTACAAGTGGTCACCAATATCTCTGTGATAAGTCAAAATTTGTTCCTATTTCTAATAAAGAGTCTACCTAATAAAATATATTAGATGTTGAGGATGTAAGTTAAAGGTTAAATCAACCAAGCTACCCTGACAGAATTAAATAGCTAAAATGACTCCGCGTATGTCGGGAAGAAAATCGTCTGTAAAGGAAATACTAATTGTTATTATACCAGGAGTCATGATAATAAATTAAATAGGAAACCAAGAGACATTTATCTATAATGACAGTATTGGGAAGCTACCTTCTAAATTATGGCTTTATTGCCATCTGAAGGGAAGGATCAACTTTAAGTCTTTCTGTATGAATTCAAACCCAGTATATTAAATGAGAACCTACCTATAAGTATGGTAGGATATAAAGAGTGGAAATATTATACTAATACTCACATGAGTTGTTTTATAAACCGCAAGAACATGTGGAATTGTGAGGAAATTGTACCTTGTTAGAAACCTTAACGGGAACCCACTGTGGTATACTTGATGAACATACAATAAAAGATCATGTATGTACTACCAACAATTTGTGAATCAATAATAACAGGAAATCTTTCTATACTATATACAAGATGCACGGCCCGACCGTAGCTAGCTCATACTTTACATTGAAAATGAAAACCGCATATGATGACAGTAAACTCAAATACTAGAATCACACGATAATGATCTAAGAGAGAAATTTTAATATGCCCCAGTATTAATACAAGACCCGAACGCCGACGATTACAACTACAGGAGGTGACAAAAAGAAGACAATGTTAAGACCAACAAAAATACTGCAACTTTACAGCTACAACAACTGTACCGTTGAATGCACCAGCAACATCGACAGAGATGACGAACCCCGCCATCAGGACGTTACGTCATAAACCACTATCAAAGGAGAATATCAAAAAAACCTATCGGGCAAGGACCCATGGAAAGATGATTGCTTCAACTAAACGTACGAGAGCTTATGGACTTGACAAAAATATTCCTAAGAGGGACAGGTAAGTAGTAATACAACATGAAGAATACCAAGCAATGCTGCAACTAACAGTTACTTGGAGACAAGAATCTGGAGCAGTGGCATAACGCGGCATATCGATCCGACAGTTTAAACAAGCCATGAGATAATATTGGAAACAAACAAGATGGAAGATCCCCTTCACCCATACATACGGGATTCAAATATAAACGCATAATAATGCAAAATAGAACATGTCAGAGAATGCATAGATTCTTAGGGGCAATACCCGTAAACGGACAGAAGTCCAGACAAGATCAACAATGACAACCAAACAAAGGTAATGATGAACATAACTCGTCAACCTTACATATGTACATTAATGAAGTTAAACATATCACCTACGAAGCGCATTTAAGACTATTCTAGAATGATTGAACATTACTTAATCAGAGTTGCGCAGCAGAAGCGCGGTGGTCCCATCAGTTAGAATTATCTACTGAGCTCAAAGGGAATGCACCACGTATTTAATGTATCTTAACCAAAAACATGTGTTCTATCCACCAAAAGTCTTACAGCCCGAAAGGTTATTCTTAAAACTAATCATAAGTTAAAAATGAGAGTGAAGACTCCTTCACTATTTACCAACTAGTTATACTAGTCAAGGGTACGTGGGCGTACCCCTTTTAAGGGGGGAGAGCCTATTGTGTTTTTAGCATAGACGTACACTTTCATTGTACTGTTACACTGTGATTTGTATGTTTGACTCTGTGATTCTACGAACTTTACTTACTGATGTGTACTTACACTGATATGAATGGTTATGTGTACTACATTACACTACTTTGAAATTACTACGTGGATTATGTGTACTACGCTACACTATATTGAAGTTACTCTGTGAATGCATGCACTTGTCAATTGTACTGTGCTACACTACTATGAATGAACTATGTGCACTACGTTGCACACTACATTGAAGTTATTATTGGTGATGACCTTTCATGATCATTACACTATATATTATGTTGAATATATACTACGAACTTAAAAAGTAGTGGAACTTGGGACTTGATCCCTAAAATAGAATTGAGTTGTGGATGCTTAATGGAACTTGATTCCTCATAACCATTTATATTTAGAAATGAGACTTCGGGGCGAAGTCCTTTTAAGGGGGTAGATTGAAATACCCCAAATCTAATAAATACCTTAAACTGTTAAATAATGAAGAATTGATCTTGGAATAAATCATTTCAGTTACGCATGCTAATTTATGCATACAAACGTTACGTAAATAATATTACGCGTGCGCATGCAAACTCATGCACGCAAACGTAACGTAAAAATAGTCGTTTTACCGTAAACGCTAACGGGCGTAATTTTACAAACGTCGTAACATACTCGTACAAAACGCTCATGTACGTTTATTAACAAGGACTAAAATCCTTACATAACGAGCTCGATAAAGAGAGCGACGCCAAGGAAAGATCAATACGAACATTTATACAACTCATAAAACGACAACGTTCGATCCATGAACGCTAATATAATGTCATCTTCACGTACGCATATAAACGCTTACGTACGAACATTAACGGGCATTAAACCCCTTACGAAAAAAGTTCAATTAAGAGAGCGTCACTTGGGAAAAATATATACGAGCGTTTATACGACCCGGCACACAATAACGTTACCTGTAAAAACGTGAAAAATACCAACTAGCAATGTAAATATTTTACGATTGCCTAAGCATTTATAAATGATAAAATAAATTGATATACACATTTAAACAATGTAACAACTTATGTTACATAATCTTGATATTTAAAATATATCATGAATACTTAGGAAATGTTATAACATCAATTATAACACAAAGTTTACAAGTCCCAAAATCTGTACATTAATGCCGATTTTATATGGCATATTTGGACATGTTGTATACACTTTCACTTAGTAAAACAATTAACTACCTAATATACCTATCTTATACATATGTATACATTATTATGCTAAGGTTAAAAACTACCTAATATGCCCTATACATTACGGTAATACATGCATATGCATGACCAAAAAAAAAAAAAGAAACGGTACTTATGTACCAAGAACAACGGTAATATACTAGCTTTAGTTAAGCACAAAATCTGTAGCTCACTACAACATACTAGCTCAAATGGTGCAATAAAAGTTGCCCCTTTTGATCAAAATCTTGCTCTAACAAGATAATTGGTGCAAGATTAATCTTGCCCTAAGGTTGCACTAGTTGGTTTGCTACAACAGTAATTTTGGTGCAAGTTTTTATATTGCACTATTTGAGTAATACTATTGGTGCAAAAAAGTGTACCCTAATTGATCTAATGCAAACGGGGCAAAAAAAATTGCACTAAAAGACTAAAATCAATTAGTGCAAGTTATATTTATTGCACCATTTGGTGCCTATCTATTAGTGCGACTTATAATATTGCACCATTTGAAAACTAACTAATAGTGCAATATTGTTTTAGCGCACTATTTGATGAATTCTTTGCGGTTGAAACCACATAACAAATAGGGCGACATGTAAAGGTTGCACTATTTGATTGTTATCAACTAGTGCAAATTTTTATTTGCTCCATTTGATAACTTACTAATAGTGCACAAGCTATAAATTGCACTGTTTGCATTTAACAAATAGTGCAATTTTCTGCCTTGCCCCAATTTGAATTATATATCCTAACGTACCGGCCACACAAATAGAGCAAGTTTTAAGTATTGCACTAATACATATTGAACAAAAGGAGCAAGGTTTTATTTTCCCCTATTCAATATCATTCAAGTAGTGCAAGTCCACTCTCATTGCTCTATTTAATGCAACGATTAGAGCAAAAATAAGTGCACTATTTGATCATTCAGCTTTTAAAAAAAAAATCTTCAATGTTGATAACATTAATAATCTCATTATTTGGTTAATTAAATTGTTAATAAACATGAAAAATACAAAAGATGAGTCAAAATGATATTTACTATTAATATTTTCCATAAAATCTGTCATACAACATTTCATAACTATTCCAAACACAATCGTAAACAAATTTTCTTGATTGTGTTAGTTCATGACACTATTACAACCTTTCTTGACACATTTTCTCACAAAAGCTCCTACATACCATACAAACAGAGCATACTAACTACACTGCTACAAGATGCTCCAGGTGGCTTCAATGCTTGTACATCAACTGTGTACATCCACACTGCTACAGCAGATACAGACTGGCCATAAACCTACAGTTTAATTTCCAGTTTTCCACTCAGCTTAGATATGCACAACAACCGTGATCAGTGTTGAAGGGTCTGGTTCCTCTGAAACTAATCATTATCAGATTTGCATCTTTTGGCTTGTCGCATAGAATGAACACTTGAGTTGAGTTTTGCTTAAGAAAATCTGACAGATAAACAAAACAAATCAACTCAAATTTCCTCTGCAACGAGATAGTTTCAGTTCAATCAGGATAAATGTCACAGAAATATTTAGCATCTGCTGGGTCACCTTTCGTACAGATGTTCGAGGTATATTATACATACATAAATTAATGACAATCATAAGAAAACATATATACATATACATACATAACACAAACTGGTGTTCTTACTTAAACTTTATTCCAGTCCAGTTGACTGCATCAATTGGACATCAGCTGCTCAGTTTTCATTGCTAGAGGATGAAATGCGCCGTGTGGAGAGAGTAAATGTGAGAAAGACAGATTTCCCACACCAGATGCTCTCTTCAACAGTTTAATACTATTATCTTGAGTTGAGGGAAGGTCTGCCAATGCTAATTAGTTAACTTTATGATTGTGATTAAGATGGCTTTCATGCTGTCTGGAATGGGTTCTGCTTCCGCTGATGTTTTCAGAACGGTATGTTTTTTCCATTAATTCTAATATGAATAAGTAAGCATGCTAACCTTTCTCCTTCTAGTCTCCGCATACAATTCACTTAAAATTCCATGAGTTTTGCAGGCAAGGTCACGATGGGAAAAGCGACAGTCAAAAATATTGGTAAGACTTTTACATGCATGCCTTCATCCTCAAGAACTCTTCTGTTCTACTGATACATAAACAATCTATTTGATTCATCACGTTGTCTTTGGTATTCATTTGATTGTATCTAGTTCAGGAACAAGCGAGAATGAGGATGGTGAAGCAGGAGGAGGATTCTGCTGGTGAAAGCGGGGTGTCTTACTGGAGCAACTTCTGGGGACGCCCCAAATGATTTTCAAAGCACAGGTTTTTCTAGAAATTTTAGCAACTCGTCTAATATATATGCTTATATAAAACCCTCGCCTAATATGACATAGTAGTCACTGCTTTAGCCTAGACTGACCCCACCCTTCTGGGTTGGTTGTTGCTTTTCTTTAGTCTAAGATAAGTGACACACCAATTTTTACCATATTTGTTGCAGAGGAAGAAGCAAAAGAGAGAGCAAGGAGGGCTGCTGCAGCAGCTAGGAGATGGAGAGAGTACTCTTTAGTTCAGATCATTCCCTTGTGTTTTTGTTTCCTTTGCAATATATAAATTTCAAAACATGAAACTACTACTATTCAGTTCAATAGAAAAATCTTTTACCCTTTTCAGATGTTCCAGTTTCTCAGTGTAGACCTGTTCAGTTTCATCATCACCTTCATCATAGAGCCCTCTTCAGTCTGCTGTAGTCTCTAACATATCCCATCCTCAGAATCAGAAGTGAATCTCCGATATGTGCTTAAGATCTAGCCATAGAGATCAATATAAATACAAACTTTAATGATAGCATGATAGTTAATATTGACACAGCAGAACGAGTGGCAAAAGTAGGTTCGCCAGAAATTTAAATTAAGGTCTCAACCAGTTTATGACCCTTTTAGACAGATGAGAGCCAACACATTAACAAGAAAAAAACTCTTCCCCCCGTTAGCCAAGCACCTTCATAGCTACATTCATGGTAAAACTTTCATTCATACCTCTGCCAGAGCTACAATAAAATCAAACAAAGGAATTATAGCACACAGAATAGTACAGACCTTGAAATTTTAGTCTCTGAACAACAATACCATCTAGTAGCGCAGCTCTGAACTATAAACAACAGCACCTGAAAAATCAAAATTAACAATTTTACAAATCGGGGACGGGGTTGTTTTAAAAGATAGGCACCCCTGATGATGCAATGCAAATAGAATTTAGATTAAAAGATTAATGGTGCAGCTACCCAGTTGAAGAAACAGCTTCCTCGACTCAAGCTTGTGGTGTTTGATATATATAAATCCTACTTATTAACATGAACGTGTGTAACTATCAGTTGACAATTAGTTAATGTGCTAGCTTTAATTAATGTAATACAGTAGTTTTTTAACAGGCAGCCTCTTCTTCATTTTCTCGGCAGAGATGCGGTATGGTCAAATAAAGGTTATGGAAATTATATCCAATGACCAACACCAATTACGAAGCACTTGAGAGTTTTCCTAACAGTCCAATAAGGGGAACACCACATTATCATATAATCGTCATGAATTTATCTGAATCCACAAACTATCATTACAACACTGATGATACTAAACAGGAAGCCAAACACTTCGTACATCTCGAGATTGGAAAAAAAAGAACAACCTAACTGTGTTGGAAGCTAAATAAATATACAAGACAATTCAGGGAGGAAGAATTCACACTCTTGTTACATATGTCGCAGCAGCAAACCTGCTGTACCCGGTTGTAGTTGATCTAGCCGAATCATTAAGATAACAACTCACTATATGAGAGAACTATATAATACGAACAAAACGCCATCAAGCAATAGAATAAGAATAGAAGAAAAAGAATAAGAAGAATGGACATGCAGTAAATGTACCTTGGTCGACGAAGGGGCTGGAGATTTGAGAGCTATCGCAGAATTACAGTGAGTAATAGGCGCAGAGCATGGAGTTCCTTCTTTGCCAGCTAGGATTGCAAAATTACCGTAAGTGAAGAACGAAAAGAGGCATAGAGCATGTATGTGGATTCGTCATTGCTAGTATGAATTGAAAAATTATCGAGAACGAGATGTAAATCAGGCGCAGAGCATGCTGTTCCATGTTCGCCAGTAAGGATTCCAAAATTACCGTGAGTGAAAATCGAAAAGAGGGGCAAAGCATGTATGTTACTTTATTTGCAAGCAAGAATGAAAATTATCGTGACTGAAGATTGAAAACAACAGGCACAGAGAGTTCCTTGTTCGCCAGTTAAGATTGCAGAATAGAGAACAGTTAGGGTTTAGAGAAGAGTCGCTGAAATTTTTTTAAAAAGAAATTACTGCAATATTGGTGCAACCAGATAAATTGCACTAGTAGATGGTGACAAATAGTGCAACAAGTTATGTTGCGCACCATTTGATCAACTATCAAATAGGCACAGTAAATCTACTATCGGAGCGAAGAAAAAAAGATGCCCTATTTAACTCTATCAATTAGTGCAAGCCTGAAAGATGCACTAACTGATTGTATCTATTAGAGGGAATTTTATTTCGCACCTATTGATCAACATGGGAATAAGTATATATATTGGACTAATGGGGCGATGATACGGAGGTGCACTATTTGACATAACCAAATAGTGCGAGCAAAAAGTTGCACCATTATATTTTCTCTATTGGGGTGAAATATTCACAATGCACCGTTTTACCATTATACAAATAGGGCAACTCGAAAAAATTGCACCAACAGATAGTTTATATTGGTTCATGGTTGGTACGATTAGGTGAATGTGCATGAGGACAAAATATCAACAAATAGGGTGACATAAACAGTTGCACCAATTGATACTATCATTAGTGCAATTTTTTCTGGGTGCCCCTTTTGCTATGGTCAAGTAGTGCACTATATTGGTGCCCTATTTAATGTAACTTTTAGGTGCAACCTTTAGATGCACTAATTGATAGTCTATAGTTGCCCAATAAAGCAATATTGTTGTAGTGGCTAACCACCACACATTAACGTTAGTTAATGAACTTATAATTAGCAAAAAAAAAAAAAAAACTGGAGCAATTACCATAAGTTTACGGTAGTATAATTAGGTGGTGAATCAAATAAAAATCTGTAGCAATGCACTTGAAGAATACCGTACTACTTCTACACTAATTGAACAAAAAAAAAAAAACGTTAGTTACCATGGTGTCATCATGTGCTGGTAATCAAATAGAAAACATGTAGCATACGGTAGTATACTCAGGTACGTAATCAAACAAAATAAAACTGTAACGAATACTGTATGTAAAGTTAGTATACTGGTGAATATATAATCACATAAAACATGTAACAAGTACCACCTAATTAGCGGTAATAAATTAGCTTCTAATTAAGCAAAAACCTGCACCAAATCATCACATAAGTAACGGTTATGCATGTACATATATTTGGCAACAAAAAAAATCTGTAACTTATCTACATCAAAGCCGGTTGCATATATACATATGGGATAAGATTTAAATGTCTTATTTAACATGTTAGACTTTAAAAATGCCATGGGAATTTATGAGTCACATTCCCACTTGATGTATTATATAATGACAAGATAATCTTGTCCCAAGTCAGCACCATGGTTACCGAAAACCTGCAACAAAACAAGAAAGGTTAGGTATATAATAAGACATGATTAATTAATACAAAGTCATAAAGTCCAGCTCCTCTCCACCTCCTTGCCGAATACATGATTGAAGGAGGGGGGATAGTGCTATTAGTGTAGGTGTTAGTTTTCAAAAGCAAAACCATTAGAAAAGTAGCAATTATTCCTACCTCACGTCCTACATACAAAATCGGCAGCTTGAGTCCATCCCTTCACAAGCTCAACCGGTAAACCATGTTACAAAAAAAAACAGAAGTAAGCTTATCTTGTATACCACCGAACAGGAATATGTACATACATAGTTAATAAACAAACAAAAGCCTATTACTACTACATGCTGCAGCCGGTAATGTAGAAGGACTTATAACATGATTTTAACTACTTTATTAACATGGAAACATCATAAGTCATCTTCCCACATGTGCATAAGATATTGACAAGAATAAAACTAGTCCAAGTTGGCCCCTCTTTGTCGAAAATCTGCACCAAAACAACAATGGATTAGCATAGAATAATCAAAGAATACCAACTCTACCTAACTTGCCTAATAGTTTTGACTTGCTCTCATCCTTTCAGTTCCACCATTGCCGAAAGTGTGACTGCATGGAGATTTATTGGAGCCTAAAAATCAAAAGAAAACATTAAGTTAAGTCCTTACCTAACATAACAATTATTATACCCACACAATTAACTAATCAATTCCCATTCTTATTTCACAAAACCCACGACACCTTTCATTCTTTCATTCTTCAAGTGTCGAATGGGTAAGCTCCTCCTCCCTTTCTTTCTACTTCTTCCTTCAAGCTCTAAGCTCCATTAATGGAGTTTTAATTTCAATCTTCATTTTTGTGTTAATTTCCTAGCTTTCTTCATCAAGTCTTGAAGCAAACATCAACCTAAAGTTACTACAAGAATTCGGCTCGCATTTATGCTCCAAGAGGTTGTCTTGAATCAACATTAAACCAAGGAGCATTCAAGGTTAACTTAAGGTATTTTGTGCTTGAAAAATACTTAAGACTTCAATATATATATATAACCGAAAATTATAATTACTCTAAACATATTTTTCTTCATCAAATTCTTGAAGGAAAATTGGTTCTCCATCCATCCTAGGAGTGCCAAAAATTTTACGTAAATTCCTAAGGTAAATCCCTTGAAAACATCTTGTAAATTCTACTTAAGATCTTTGTTAAGATCTAACTCCTAAACCCCTTCCTTCTCATGTGTTGATACCGAAATTTGGAGCTACAATTTCCATTGAAGGAAGCTTGGGAAATTCAAGGAGAAATCAAGTACTTAATCATCCTTGATTAAAAGTAAGTATATTAAGTTAATCCTTAATGTTTAAAGCTTTGTTTAAGCCCATAAATTTTGTACAAAAATTTTGTACACATATCCAATTAATTAAGGCCAAAAATGGTGAGTTAATTACCAAGAAAAATAATTATAACTCTTAAGCTAACCTAATTACCTTAAGGTATAATTTTATGTCACAAAAAAATTAATTATGAGGAGCCTAGTACATGGCCGAATTATCTAGTAATAATTTGCTCTATTTTGAGCTAAAAATATGTCTAAGGTATTACAATAATTTTTACATGAGTTATATGACTCATATGTATTTATGTATAATTATTATAAGTTATAGATCAAGTTTGAGAAATGATATGGTGATATATTATCATTGCCGAAACCAAATGGTGAAGAATAATTTTAATGAGCTAAATATATATATAAATACATACTATGAATTTTGGGTAACTTAAAAATAATTACTAGTGTTTAAATGACTAGTTTAATAAGTTATGTGGGTAAAAATATGATTTTTAGGAAGTTTGGGGTAAGTTAGGTGATTACCGAGAATTAAGGGTATCCATGGCATAATATAATATAGTGTCAGAATTAATATTATGAATTTTGGTTGAATTAAATAAGTGTTTAGTAGTTAAAATAACAATTTATAAAGTTTGGGGCTATTTTGTAATTCTTGGAAAGTTTGGTGTAAAACCGAGAAACATATAAGTTTATGGGTAAATTAATGTATTAAGTATGAAATTAGACTATGGTCAAAGTGTTGACCAAAAACTTTGAGTTAAAATGATTTATGACATGAAATATTAAGTTTATAAAAGTTTTGGGATGAATATGTAATTTATAAGAGTTTAAATATAAAACCAGATTTTATATGGGGCGAATTCACAATTTGTGGAAATATAAGTGTCCACTTGGTTATTAAGGAAATTAAATATTAAAACTATAGTTTCTAAGTGAATATATAGTTTATATAAAGTTTTCGGGTTAAAATGTAATTATAGAAAGTTATTTGTCAAAACCAAAAGGTTAATGGTTGAATTGGTAATTAATAAAAGTTATAGTGTTCAAATAATAAATATCGAATTTTTGGAGGTGGTTTAGTGAATTAATTAATTAAGGAAATGAAACTATGTATTATAATGTATTTTGGAGTATAAAGTAAAGTTTATGAAATAAATGAGGTTATAATACAATAACCGAAAAGTATGATGTATTTATGGGATTAAAAATAATTGTAAGTCCTATATGGATATTTAAGAAATTTAGAAAAGAAAATTATGATTTAAGGATTTATGAAATTAAAACTATATGATATATAAGTACCACTAATTTGCTTGTAAAAGAAATAATATTATTTGGGGTTAGTTTGTAATTAATAAAAGATATGGGAAAATATGCCCATGCGTGACATGTAATATAATTTGAGAATTTATTAAGTGGTTATGTCATTTAGACAATTATATATAAGTATCTTAAATAATACCTGTGTATATAATATATACATTTTAGATTTTCAAGTAAATCGAAAGGAAATGAATATAAGGAATTTAATGTGGAAACGCCAAATAATATTTGGAGTTATAGTATATTTAAAAATAAAGTTAAGAGGATAATTAATTAACAAGTGACCAATAAAATTATTATACGAGAGTTACATAAATTAACACTCTCAGTTAATCCTATTCTAGGACATTGTTTGACCAGACGTTGACCGGGAACTAAACAAGTACAGTCTACTGTGAACGGTATGGGATTCTTGCAACCTGTTTGCTACCGGATTACACCGGCTTTGTGTGCTATCTGTTGTTTGAAATAACGACCAAGATAATTGCATGTAAAATGTTGTGTTATTCTTGTGCACTGTTGTGTTGCTTTACGTGCGTGAATGATACTAACTAACGTGTATGTCCCACGCATACAACACTACATTACCAGTGGATTAAATACCTGCGTTTTATCATACCGAGAACTTGTACTCAAGTTTCTCACTAACTTCACTCTATAACAAACGTCGTTATCCTAAACGTGATAATTGACAATACACATTGTGTTCTTGATTAACATCCTCGTGTGACATCTAACAAATTCTATACTACGAGAAGCGAGTAGGCCAGTTGGATCTGGCCATGCATGCTACAGGAGTCGTACCTCTCACAGGTCGTCTCCTATTCAATTTACGTCGCGCCGGGAGTTTTGGGTGCACTATGTCACTCACGGCTGCGTACCAGAACAGTTCAAGTTGGGAGGAAGACTTTATTCCTCTCGAGGGTTCGATTCCCACCTCTTTTAAGTACAGGAGTTAACTACGTTATCTTCTGAGGGACTCATTACCCACCTACTTGTACGAGAGTCCCATCTCGTCTAAGGGTTTATCATACCCGACCAATTTACTATGTGAAGATGGAGTTTAACGAGGTCACTATACCTCCACTACTGTGAGGTACTCTTATATACATGTTAGTCCCATTGTGAGGATCTGACTACTCGTAAACAATTGCAGATCATCTAACTTGACCTTCTGAAGTCTTGTTCTATGTGACATTGTTGTCCTTGTATGGATACTTGTTATTATCATGTTATGCTTGTTTACAGCTTTATAAAAATGAACTGCATGTATTCGACAAAGTAGTTGGTGTGGCCCAGTAGCCGATGGGCTACATGTTTCCATACCAGCGTTGTTTGCTGAGCCTCTTTGGGGGCACCCCCATTTTTCAGGTACCTGAAGAATAAAGAGATTGCCCGACCGAGTGTAGGTGGGGTAGAAATAAGACAGGGATTATTACTACCGGCATCAATCTACAGTACTGTATTTTTACTATTGACTTTTGTTGTTTTAAGAGGTTTGTATTCAGCGCTCAGACCGCATCATTTGTAAGTTGTATTGAAGTTAGCCTTGTTAGTCACATGGGTGACTAACGGCGTTGTAGCACCACCCGTTGTTATGTATATATTTTCCGCTGCATTTCTAGTTATCTTTGGGAGCTATCATCGTACAGGATGTGAAGTTTCAGGTTGGGGTGTTACATAAGGTTGTACTAAAGTTTGAAGCTTAAATCAAACTTAAACTTAATAGATTTAATTATAGAAACTTACTCCTTAAATCAAGGTGATTCTTGTACTTGATTTCCTCTTGAATTCCAAGCTCCTCCAATGGATCTTGGTGTTGAACTTTCGGCCTCCATACATAGATTTAGAAGATCCAAGTGTTAGACTTCTAACAAGGGTTTCTAAGTAAGATTTGGAGTAGTTTATAAGTGTTTACCTTAAGTAGTTTGTCGAGGAATTTTCGGTTCACCTTTGGATGATTGGAGATCCAAGTTTCCTTCATGAAATGATGAAGAGAACATTGATTTAGAAGCTATTTTTTCGGACATAAGCTTAGGTATTTACTAGGATTTTCAAACAAGAACTATACCTTAACTTGATCTTGTTTGCTCCTTGAGCTGTTGTTGAATCTAGGTGACTCCCTTGGTGTTCCTATGTAGCCAAATTCTTGCCTTAGAACTATGATGAATTTTGCTTCAACACTTGATGGAAGTTGCAAGGAATTTGACACAAAAATAGAGTTTAAGTTTAAATCTCCATCAATGGAGCTTGAAGCTCACAAGAAGAAGTTAACTATGGAAGAAAGAAAAGAGAGAAGGAAGAGAGAGCCTTACCAAAACCGGCCAAGTGAGGAGCAAGGAGAATGCTAGCTCACGTATGGAATTAAGAGAATAGGCAAGGAAGGAATCTTGACACAATATTGTCAAAGTTGGGTAAGATTTTCCATAGTTTAATTACTTGACTCTTGGCTCCATAAAGACTCCATAAACGGCCATGCTTTCGGCCACATGGGGGGGGGAAATGAATGACTTTGTAAGCCACTTGAAACAAAGTGACAAGGCAAGAATACTAGGAAATTAGGTAAGGTATTTCTTTTTCATTTTCTATGTTGAATTACCCATGCTGATTGTCTTGTTTTCCTTGTAGGCTCACGACAATGTGCTGTAGGTAGTCATTTGATTTTTGTTTATTGAAGACAAGGAATTAAGCTTAGTTAGGTAGGTGTCTGAAATACCCCTAACCTTAAAAACATAATTAAATGATCTATTAAGGATCTAAGATGGTTAATAAACATCTAAATACCATTGGGGAACAATCTAAAGATCTCAACAAGGCAAAACATGCCTTAAGATCGGTAAAGCCAAAAATGCGCTTTAAGACACCATAGAGATTGTATGACCTCAAATAGGATCAAAAGTGGATTCCTAAGTATTATAATGAAGTAATGAACATTATAAAAACATTCTCAAAGGAAACCAATCTCTAAAACATGTTCTAACACAAAATGTGCTTTAAAATTCCTTAAAGCACGTTTTTGAGAAAATTGACTTTCTAAGTGGGTTTTGAGTGGTGTTAGGCATTGGATTAGACCTTCTTATACTAATGTACTATAATTTACCACATTAGAAGGTCTAAATCCAAGATTTCAAAAAAAAAAATCAGAAAATATGGCACTCATTTGTGAATAGTAATCCAAATAGTGCATTTTTAAGCAAAATTGACTAAGTATAGTCAATGGTCAATGAATGACCCATCTATACCCATATGAGGTCGGCAGCATGGAGCAAGGAGGACAGCGCATTCAACTTTAATACATAATATCTAGCCAATTTGGTGAATCACCATTTACTATTCCATTTTCTACTTTTCATTCATTAAAACACATTTTCTTTCTTTCTCTTTCCTCTTGTCCCATTCAAGCCGAGACATAGGCAGTTACAAACCCTCTCAAGCTGTGTTCTTGAGTGTTCAAGGCAAATCAATCCCATTTGCACCTAAGGTAATGATTTAAGGCTTATTTTAGCTCTTTTTCTTCATCTCTTCATTACCTACACTTGGAGCTCATGATCTATCACTTTCCATGGCTCATTCTCTGCATTTTAAACCTTGAAAAATGTCCACTCTCAGCTGAAGCAAGTTTTGGGACCAAGGTTTCCAAAATTGACATTATAAGGTAAAAACATACCTTAAGCATTTTATTCTCCATCCAGTTTTCTCCTTCTGATTTCTATGAGTTTATTCACTCATAATCTTCATATTTACATGTTTATTCAGTTGGTTAACCATTTGGAGCAAGGGTGGCCGAAAATCAAAGGAAATATCATTCTTTAAGGCATTTTGCCAAGGTAAAACCTATTACCATAGCAGCTTGTTGTTGTCTAGCTATTCCCTATGTTTATATGGTGAATTTAACACCATGTGGTGTGTTTAATTCAGGCCGAAACCCATTGGAGATTACCTAGCATTTTTAAGGTGATTTTTGCCTTAAATCTTACATTAATTGTTCTTTATGGTTAAGCTCATGCTAGGAGTGTAACCATATCTTATTTTGGTGTATTAAACATGTGTGAGTGCTGTGGTGATTTTTCCTCCAAGCTGCCGAATGGGTATAAGGGCTTTAAGTACATAAATCAAGGTATAAACACCTTAAACTTATGTTATAATGATTTCTTAGCATATATAAATTATGTGGCAAGAGTGGAGGTAATTATATGGGTGATTTTAACCTAAGTATGGAAAAAATGACTAAGATAAATTAAGCTAGTCATTTAAGTGATTTAATTAACATAATGGTCAAATTATGACATTATGTGGAAAAATAAATAAACTATAGTAAGGCCGAGAGCTTGTATTATATTTTGAGCTATTTATGTGTAATTTATGTTATAAAGCAAAGTTGTAATAAGGCCATGTCATTAGGCCATTTTATTTAAGTTTAAAAGCTTAAAACAATTTATTTTATGCACTTACTATTAAGTAAGGGGTCAAGCCGTAAATAATTAAACATTAGAGGGCTGTAGGTGAATATAGCCGAAAATTGGGATTTAAAATGTATTTAAATAAAAATTATAAGATTTTATAAAGTTTTGGGGTGAAATAGCAAATATTGTAAAGTTTGGGGTAATCTATGTAATTACCGAGAAAGTGGGGTCAAAATGATGTTTGGAAGTCAAACATTGACCAAGCAAAAGGCTTTGACCAGATTTGATGTTATTCATTTAATTATCAAATTATACTAAGTTATGTGTTAAAATGTAAAATTACATAACATATGGGTATATATGATATTACCGAAAGTTTGGGGTATAAAATGGTATTTTATACACCTATGGGTTATTAGGAATTTTAGGTATTTATTTGGTTAATTTGGAGTTAATATGGATTTTATAAGTATAATATATGATATTTTATATCATTGTTACACATGGGTAACATTTGTGGTAGAAACCGTAAATATGGAAAGTATAAGGTTAGGAATGATATTTATAACCTTTTGGTATAGTTTGGTAATTTTTGGAGTTATACATATGGTTTTATTAAGATATATGTATAATATATAGTTTTAATGACATTAGAAACTATATGTTATAAAATGGGGTTATTTAGTGAATATGGAAAGTTGGAGGGTTGGAAATTAATTTGAACAGGCATAGGGTCTTTTCGGCAATTATAACACTTTATAACCATTGGTTATAATTATATTAAGGTTTAAGGATTATAAAATAAGGTATATATTATAAGTGTGACAATGGAATATAATTTGGAGTTGATTTGTAAATTATGGAAGTATGGTGGAATTATAATAAAACCGAGAATGCTATGGGCTGTTTGGTATTTTATAACAATTTGTAACTATAGGTTATAATTTTTTAAATGACATAAATGCCATAATATATGTTATATAACTATAATATAACATTATATAAATTATGTGGTGGATTTTGTAAATAATTAAGAGAACAAGGGTGCTGTTCGGAAATAATGAGAATTTTAGAACAAAAATTTATAATATGGTTTTCAATGTTATAAAGGTTATAACATTTATAATATATGAAATATTCATTAAAAGGGAATGAATATATTATAAAGGTTTACCATATAATAAATGTACCCATAAAACATATATATAAATAAATATATGTTATGGAGTGAAAAATACAATATGGTTCAAATAACCATATGTTATCTTAATTAAAATGATATAAGAAAAAGAGAAAAGAATTACAAACATTAGATATGGAAATTCTAATGTTAGGAGTATACATGGAATAATAAGGATTTATATAATCCAAGGTATTTTTACATATGAATTATACTACATTAAACTTTGAAAAACTAACCTTAGGGAAATAAATACTAAGGTGAAATGTATAATATATGATTAAGAATTATACATGCAATATAGAAACAAACTATATAATATACAAGAGTATATTGAATTACATGCGATAACAAAGTTTAACTTCAAGTATATTAATATACGAGACGAGACTACGCATGTAATATAACGTTTTTCCAAATCTCGAGTTAAGCCAAAAACCCGACAAACGTTGACAGTTAATAAGGGTAAACCGGGAGGGATTAGTAACGGTACGGGGTGTGTAGTGTATTGTTAGTATGAGATGCTGATGCATATTGTGATGCATATTAATAGATTGTTAGAGGCGTCTCGAGGATCGCCAGAGATTTTAACTGATTCATACTCCACGGTCTTATAATCCCGGTGCACGGTATGTTATTTATGTGGCTTGATTGTCTCTGAGGATTTCCTCAGTTCAGACATTGTGTGAAAATCTGTGTTTTAAGATTGAATGTCTGCTTGTGTGAATTGATATGCTTGAGTTATGTATTAATGCTGCTTTATTATTATTATTGTTGAACGATAACAGTACCGTTCGTATATATGAACATATTATAAAACGAACTAGCGGCAATGATGCTATCTTATATGTAATATAAGGAACGTAAGTAAAACGTTGTAGCATTAGGATAATAAGATATATATATATATATATATTATCCGAGACTTATATACGGAGCATTGGCCTCTTTAACGCCGCTCTCGTATCTAACACTGGATCCCGAGTCGACATACTCAGGATTGGACTAACGACCTTAGTCCTGCTGTGTTAGGAAAAATAGTAAGACGATGCAATGGTATAGATAAGTTAATCAAGAGGTTGTGGCTCTTACTGTGTATTGTGAACAACTAACGATACTAGGATGCCGTGTGGGCATCCGTAAGTATCTGGATAAATTTCCAACGGACTACAGATGGTTCGTCGGTCGGAGACTCTACCACTGGAGTGGCTATTGCCGTGGGTGACCTGCCATAGGAGATGGATAACTTAGAGACACGTCGTTCTAACGAGACGTTGTCATTAGGCATGACTGAACAATTACGAACGACTATATTAGCTCGTACATTAGGCGAACATTATTTGGGCTTGTATGCCAAAGACGGGATATTATACTTGTTTATAGTTCTCGTTGTTTCTCCTTGTTGCTCAGTGGTTATGCTTTGTGGATATGTGTTGTATGTTGGTGGATTTGTTGATACGAGTCATTGTGCTCATATTGTGTGTTGTGAATAGGATTGATTGAGTCATTGTACTTCTGTCTGTATTGTGAACTGGTGGAGTCGAGTCGTTGTGCTCATGTGTGGATTATTGTGATTGTTTGGTCGAGTGAGTCGCCGTACTCAATTTATGAACTATATAGTGTTTGTTGGAATGGAGTCTCTGTACTCATATAAGTGTTTTAACGCTTTCAGTGGTTTACTGCGTTGCGATGTGTGAAGCCGGGGGCTTGTTTACTAATTGAGTTTACTGCAATATATGTTGTTGCTTTACAGTTTTATATTAAACTACTTGCATGAGAATGAATTGCATGCTCTCGACCAATTAACTGAGGCCGAGGGGGCATGACAGTCAGGTAGTAACATACTCAGTAGGGGCTGATTCCATACCACAAACAAACATTTTGCAGGTATGCAGCTTCCGGTGTTGACAAAGAGAGGGACGCGCTGGGTAGTTTAGTTACAGTTGTTTAAATATGCACTGATGCATCTTGGTACGAACTTAGAAACGTGTATAGGATTGGGGTACTTAGAATGCTCATTGTGAATGTATTTTGTATTGGTTTGGGAAGGTTAGATCTATCCCTTGTTGTCACTGTGGGAAATTGTTTCATATTTTTTTATATATATATATATATTAGTAAGCACGTTATTACTCGTATGGGCGAGTGAGAACGGTGACACCAGTAGTTCAATTGTATAGATTACCGTTGCGATTACAATGCTAAGTAAGACGATTAGGAGCCGATTAGAGTAGGGGTGTTACATAAGTGGTATCAGAGCGGTTCCGCTCTGATGACAAGAGATAGTAGGATTTATACAGTGAGCATAGGTTTTGGGAATACGGGAAACGTTGTGAGGATACGTGACCTTGTGGGGCTGATGCAATGCTTAGGGCTTGCACACCATAGCCGTAGAGGCACTTCAATACTAAACGACCGAGACTACGGTATTAGACCGAGTAAAGGTCTAACCCGTCCTCTTGACATATGTCAGGGAGAGGTCTGGGTAACAGTACTAAGGAAGAACGCGGCGCAGCGGAAGGTGGTGAAGGTCCAGCAACCCTAAGTAACGCGAAGACAGTATGAACCGCTCGCACTTGATGGGAGAGCATCCCGAGAAATTTACAATGGCACCCACCCGCCGCGCAGCCCATACCTCGAGTACTATCTAGTGAGGCAATGAAATGCGAAGCACCACGGCGATAACTCTCCTGATCGGGAAGACCTGATGTGGATGCTGTGAAAATTATGTTAGATGTAGAAATATAGACTTTGTGTTTGATGTAATGTTTAGGACCGGGGGTCCTGGTAATGGCGTAATGTCTACCATATGAGTAGGAAATGAATATTAAACCAAGGTTGAGGAGATAATTCCTGTAGGACTAATGGGGCTAGCTTGCTATAAGCAAGGCAACCCTGTCTTACATCCAGGAAAGCACCGATTAGTGCGCTTGGGGGGAAAGAGGTGGAAACGACGAGTAATGACTAGTTTATGAGATGTGTAACGGACGGAATGGATGACCTTTTTGAAGTCTCACCCGAAGCGAGTAAGTCTAACCCATGCAATACTGAAGGTTCAAGATGGTCGGACGTGCATGAGGAGAGATTATGAGAGCTGTAGAAACATGAACTCGCTAAGTTGCTATCATGCAACGCCTCGTGAGGAAAGTAAGACCTTACTACCACGGTAAAATGGTGGGAACGAGTGCGGGAATGAGACTGTATTAATTTGAATAAGAACTTCTTCGACAGGAACAGGAACCCGATTAGGGAATGGCACTGCACTGACACACCGTACCGGTGGCTCAGTCTGCATGGTGCACTTGCCACAGCAGTGCCACATTAACCAAAGTACTAAATTTCAACCTGCCTTACGCACTTGCTACAGCAAGTGCAGCGACGGTAAACTAACCCTAAAGGACCGAGTGGTCGAGGCGGTTACCAATAAAACACTAAACTTTATGTGAGTCCGTAATGCAATGAAGCAGGACATAGCCTTCTTAAAGGCAGGGGTATGAAACCTTTGGGTTGGAGGTCGATAAAACCTCGGGAAGACCTAGCCGGTCTGACCATTAAACCTGAAAATAATACACCATTTAGTAGAGTATGAAAAGGGGAGTAAATGAGAGCAATGGTAATTAGTGCCTACAAGCCTAACCCCAGTGCCGGTATGGACATTAAACGTTAATCATTACCGGTGGGGAGTGTCGAGTCTTCAGGACCAGCATAACCATACTTAGGGAGTGCAAGGACAGCATAACCATAAGGAGGGAGGCGCGACACTTGTGGTTAAACCATACCATTAAACATTGCCAGAGGGCAAGAAGTGAGCTATACGAGCCAAGACTTTAATTAAACCTAACCAAGCTGAGTAACATCAGCTTATAACTCGAGTGAGGGTAACAAGTGATGGACATAATATCTGGGATCCAATGAGTGCTGAACTTGCTTACCCCATCCAAGTCTGGAGTTGGGCATCCTGATTTGGCCGAAGAGAATGGCTCAAGTGTATACAGTGTTTAGGGAAATAATAGACAAGTGCTGTTATGACAAACTATTTTGTAGTTGTAAGAAAAGATTATGCAGATGCGATCGTACAATAAAGGGGCCGACGTTGTGCCCGCACCACACACACCAGGGGTGTTGTGAACCCATTATACTGCTAGACTCCCGTACGGAGGGTAGTGGATGTTAGTTGAACAGTGAATTTGCCTGAGGACGGAAGATACCGTTACCTCAAAGAGGATGGAGGAAATATGAGTTGAATAAGAGTAAAGACTACACAATGAAGAGCGATGATCAGCGGAACCCACTAAGTTGTGGGTATCCAATTGTAACCTTAGGAGAAAGTGTTAGAACCAACTAGGATTAAATTAAATAGAAAGACCAGCAATAATTTAACTATCAGAATAAGCACTGAGCTTGAATAACGTATGGCATCGGCCTACGGAAGGATACCCTTAGTACCACCAAAATGACCCAAAACTAGGAGAACAAAGGTGATGAATCACAATACTGATTAATATCAGGGTAAAGAGGGACTACCATAAGGCAGGGGAAACACGATGTGTCAACCCTTATCATGAAGTCCAGATTACACCAGAGGGTGTAACCAATGGATTGTGTGGAGTTCGAGAACTGAAAACTCATATCTGAAGGCGTTAATAGCCTAGGAGTGAACGGGAGAGATAGTAAGTAGTTACTGATCCCCACTCATAGATACCGGATGACGGGCATGTGGAAACCAGTATTAGGGCGACAAGTCGCAAACACCTATCTTAGAGAAGGTAGAGAAAATATACATTTATAAAGGAACCCAGCATAGGGCCATTCTGACATTAAAGGTTAAGAATTGGCAGCATAGTTACTTCAACATAAATTACTGGGACTAAGAGTACGATAAACCACGGGTATGAACACTACGAGTGCACTAAACGAGACATGGGACGACCACACTCAAAGGAGCTTGTGGGCCTGACAAAACTTACATTAAGTTAGTTGGGTAAGTAGTAATGTATCAGTATGGTACCCCATGTATGTAAACGAGTAGTGTAAGGACCCGGGAGGTAATCAACTCTGTGTCTAAGTCAGTGAATGGAATCCTGACTAGGTAAACCATGAATTGACAAGAGAGATCTCAGTCAAGCTAACAAGTTTAGGAAAAAAATCAAGGATAGCTGGATAATATAACGACATAAGGTCAGAACTCCACAGTGGACGAGTTAGAACACAAGTTTTGGAGATTGTAGTAATGGCAAGGTGAACCTATGAATGAGAAAAATTAAGAGTGGTATCTTAGGAAGTTGTATTAGAGAAACCTTTGTAATATTATAGTTACCACCCAAAAAGGGGGCACAGAGAGAGTTATATCCTGCGTTGAGGGCGCTGCGACGATGTCACATTAAACAATAATAACCACATGCTCAAGCAAAAAAAAACGTTAGTATGTTAGTACCAATTAGGGTTGAACAAAAAACAAACGCCAAGCAAAAACCCACAGTCGTATTGTATGTTTACAACAGACGAAGGGAAAAGCGAGCATTACAAGAGATACTTTAAGCTGGAGATAAGATACTCCATGCAAGCCGCAATAGCGGATAACCGTCCAATCGACTGGTACATGGTGCGCAACAAAGCGACCATTATAATAACTGTTCACCGAATTACGTTGGTGAGAATCAGAACGTGGAAGATCAGATAAACCAATGGATTCTCCTAATAGAGTATAGGGATGAACCATATGTGCGGGTAGTAAAATACCAGCACATGAGGGATACGAGTTCACACCAACAAAGAGGACCTACAAGGTACCTAAGGAACGAACTCATCCCGGTTAGAAATAACTTGGAGTCATGAGGCGCCAGTTAGTTGTGCATATCAGACTCGTATTGATATTTTAGAGACAACTACTGCAAGCACTAGGTGCTAGAGCATAGCTCGACAACCCTTACACCGAAGGTTAGTTCGGTAGGGTGGCATGAACTCTTGGGAATATACCATGAGCATGTATAGAGGTTAGTGTGACTGAATAAAAGCTAGTTGAAATACCTAGCAGGTTGGGAAAACAATGATGTGTTTACATCTCCCGATCAAACCGTATATGAACATACATACACCTAACCGAGATAGGCAGTATAGCCTGAGGGGCTAAAGCCCGGCCCTAGAGAAAAGGGGTAATGTAATATGTAGCACATTAGTGCACGAATAATTCCACAGGAGTGGAACATCTTGAACTTATTACTTCAAGATGATATATTCGTAGATTACGTGGGCGTAATCATTTTTAAGGGGGGTAGAGCGATTTCGCACGCTTAAAATATACCGTACGTAGCGCATGGTACACATGCAGCAAACTATTATTGTACGTAGAGTACAAGTATTATGATTGTGTTATATTACTTGAGGTAATATTGTGATTTATTATGTGTATGAACATATATATATATTAGTTCGCATTAGTTGTGGCGAATAGGAAAGGGAGAACAGATAGAGTGTTCTTATCCTATTTCCGATTATTTATGCAAACGTTGCGAACATTAAACACATAAACGCCTAGCTTGTTAGCTCCGGTTGAGAGTTCAAGTAGGTCTATCTGGTAGCTCCAATGGGAGATTTCAAATAGAAGGAGTAGAAAGCTCCATACTATATGATTGTGACTCGGTATGAAACCGATTATTGAAATGCGATGAGTGAATCAGCATGAGACCGATGTGTAACCTAGTGGAGTTAAAAAAAAACCTCTATGTGAGCCTCGATTTTAAACCCTATCCTATGTTGATTAAAGTTGATTAGGATCTAACCGGGTTTTAGGTCCACTTATAGTCTAAGATTAATAACTATGTCATATAACAATAATTATTAAATCCTAGGCTAGCTCACTGGAACCTATTATGAGTCGCCACCTAATTTTGACCTAGATTAAATTAGGAAAGGAGAGTTCGGGTTGGGGCTTGATATTCGACTTAATTAGGGTTCAATTACTTTCATTACCCCTCCTAGGTCGTTTTTCCTCTACTTGGTTTAATCACGGCTTTCTACAAAGTTGTTTTTTAACCTAGGTGCGCGCTTCTGTTTTTGTGTTTTTTAGCATTTTTTGACAGAAAATTAAAGTGGAAATTAAAATTACCTAAACTTGGGTTTCGGAGGAGAATAGAATTAGGTCAAATTTGTTTCCGTCCGTGGCCACGGACCTAATGTCCGAGACCACGGACCCTAGTTAACCTATATGAAAAATAAAAGTCGAATTAAAAAGAAAACAGAAAACTGTAAAGTCCGGGGCCACGGACAGGCCGTCCGTGGGCCCGGACATTATTAGAAAAACCTAAATTTTTAAAATTTAAAAAAACTCGCCGCCGTCCGTGGGCGTCCGGGCTTACGGACAAGGAGTCCGGGACCCCGGACATGACGTCCGTGGGTGCGGACCGCCCTCGGACGGCGGCGTTAAGGCTGTTCCCGAAGGTGTTTTTGGCTCAAATTTATGGGTGTGTAGCCTGAAAGATGTACAATGCGTTAGTGATCGAAAGTTCTCAATTTGAATTCGAATTATGCACGAAACTTGGTAAACAAGTTATTGGACAGAAGCTTGAATAAACAGCAATACAGAAGCGTACGAAGGTTAGTTTGAGCCCAAATTTTGAGGCAAGACAGATAATACCGTGGAGAATTAGGGAAGTGGAGTTTCTACCTGTTTTACCTTCGGATTCACAATGTTTCTTCACACCGGGATTCGTCGAGTGCTCCGTTGATGGCAGACCCGAGAGGATTTCGACCCAAGCTTCTGGTTGTTGGTTGTTCTTGCTGTTCTTCACGTTTTGGTGGTGTTTTGTGAGGTTTTGATGACTATTGATGCTTTGGGGATTGGAAAACGTGTTTAGATGGTGATTTCGGGGGATTTTCGGTATGATTTGGATGGCCGGGTGTTGGAAAACGTGAGAGAGAGTGAGGAGGCTGTGTTTTCTGATTCTCTACGGTTCTTGAGCATATGAGGTTCTGATTTTATCCAAAAACCTATCCCCTTATATAGACTTTAAAGATAAAGAAAATCTAGTAAAAGTAAGATTTTTTGATATTTTTTTAGTTAAGTGACTTCCCAAAGGAATTTTCCTGTGAAATTTTAACCACGTGTCAAGGATGGAAATTATGAATTTTCTGAAGTGGAATCGGATTTTTTAAATGTTGGAATATTTTTAAATTGAATTCTCGTCAGATTCAGTCAGAAATTGCTAGAAAATTATTGGAAATTCGAAAAATCAAAATTCCAACGCCATTATGCTTAAAATGTCATCCTCTATCATGGGTTAAAATATCAAAGCGTTTCAAGCTGATTTGGGCATCCTTTGGAGGAGAGAGAAAGCTTACAAGAGGTCTTAGGAGCCTTTAAAGATTACCAAAACGCCCCTGAAAGTGACGAAGCTGCTCCCCATGCCATGGAACGTGCCGATCGGGCCGGGATCCCTCACCGCTTGATTAAAATGCCTCTCACAACACCAGTACCTCGTAGACCCTAACCAGGGGGTCAAAATTTTGGGTATAACAGATTGCCCCCCGTCAACTAGACTTTGTAATGAAAGTGAGAAGGCTAGTTGATGCCTGAGTGATACCCCAAAATTTCAAATGTTTCCAAGACCCTGCATGTTATCAGAAAACTGATAAGTTGTGTCGAGCTATTCTAAGGCGCTGACTACCTGCAATGAATGAGATGCTGTCAAGCGGTTCTAAGGCGTTGACTACCTATGACGAATGAGATGATGTCAAGCGATTCTAAGGCGTTGACTACCTATAATGAATGTGATGACGTCAAGCGATTCTAAGGCGTTGACTACCTATAATGAATGTGATGATGTCAAGCGATTCTAAGGCGTTGACAACCTAAAGTGTGAAAACGAGATAGTGTCAAGCGATTCTAAGGCGTTGACAACCTAAAATGTGAAAACGAGATAGTGTCAAGCGATTCTAAGGCGTTGACAACCTAAAATGTGAAAATGAGATAGTGTCAAGCGATTCTAAGGCGTTGACAACCTAAAATGTGACAACTGGGTGGTATGCAAATGCAAAAATGCTGAGATGTTGATGATGCTAATGATGCTGATAATGTGATGATGCTGATGATGTGATGATGTTGATGATGTTGATGATGATGATGATGTTGATGATGCTGATGATAATGCTCGGATGCTTCTGGGGACCGAAACCCGTGCCAATGCTCCTGGCTGGACCCAATGTGGACTTATTGCCATCGCCCCCAAGCCGGTGTGCAGGGATAACTCCTGGTAAAAACCTTGGGGACTTATTGCCTTTGCCCACCATTCGTTGATCCCGAAAATAAGTTGACATCGCGAAAGGAGGATTTATTGCCATCACCTCGCCAACTTTTCTGTCGCCAGGTCTTGTGACGCGCCTGGATAATGCAACTAGGTCTTACGACGAGCCTATGTGAATGAGATGAATGCAATGTGTTTGATAAGAGTGGGTAAGCTAAAGGGTAACGCTAGGTCTTACTACGAGCCTAAGGGAATACAGCTAGGTCTTATGGCGAGCCTAAAAATGGTTCTAGGTCTTATAGCGAGCCTAAAATGGTTCTAGGTCTTATGACGAGCCTAAGGGATGCAACTAGGTCTTACTACGAGCCTAAGGGAACGCAGCTAGGTTTATGGCGAGCCTAAAAACGGTTCTAGGTCTTATGGCGAGCCTAAAAATGGTTCTAGGTCTTATGACGAGCCTAAGGGATGCAACTAGGTCTTACTACGAGCCTAAGGGAATGCAGCTAGGTCTTATGGCGAGCCTAAAATGGTTCTAGGTCTTATGGCGAGCCTAAAATGGTTCTAGGTCTTATGACGAGCCTAAGGACGGATCTAGGTCTTATGACGAGCCTAAGGATGGATCTAAGTGAAAGTGAGTAAAATGTATGATGGGTCTAAATGGATGTAGAAGGATTAGGGTTTATGTCAAATCTGGAGATGGTGGGGCTCATGATGGGCCTATGAATGTTGAGTGTGAAGATAGGGCTTAGGACGGGCCTGAGGGAATTTTGATGTGGAGGACGGGCCTGAGGGAATTTGATGTGGAGAACGGGCTTAGGACGGGCCTGCGTGGTATGAGAAGGTTTGAATCCTTTGGGTTTCTGGCTTTTGGGCCTCAATCGGTGTCATTGTTGCAATTGTTGGGACCAACAATTGCCCTCAGTATTTTAAGGCAATCTGAGTTCTTTGGAATTTTTGGCAATCGATCGGAACGATCGATTGCCCCCAGTATTTTCTTTGATTAATTGTGCAAAACAAATCTCATTCTCACAAGGTCAAGGTTTATCTTGTTGTGGTGCTTTCTATCCTACACTCAAAGTGTTTAATGCTTGCACTCATGTTCTCCTTTTGGACAAAACATCTCGACCATTGAATTTGACATTTGTTAGATTTACGCGTTCAACCTGTTACTTTCACGTGATTGGATACACAACTACTAGGTCGGAAGTCTTTTAAGCTTATAACGTGGCTATGGGTGTGATGAATGACAACAGGGTTATGGAGGGATGTTTAAGATATGTGGAGCTTTAAGGGTGACCAAAGCTGCAACTTGCACCGTCTCTCGGACTTGTCTTCTTTGCCTTGAAGTCATTTGGCTACTTCGTGATGACTTCGCTTGGGACTTGGAACTTTTGGGTTGTTCCTTGCATCTTCTTTCTTTTTTCCGATTTTGGATTTCTTTGAGGCTTTTCAAGTTTGCCCTTCTTTGAATCTCCTTTCCTTCGGGGTTCTTGTGTTTCCCGGTTTTGAACTTCGAGGGCTGTTCTTGATGTTAGCACGTTTGGATCCTGTGTCACTTTGGGACCATTTGCGGATCGCTTCGTCATGCTGGTAGCAATTTTGCTTCTTTGGACTTGTGAAGTTGTTGTTCGGCAGTCGGGCTCCTTGCTTCCTTTGGTCACCGGGTCGGTTATTCATCACTGGCTGGCTTATTTGTGGAGCTTGTAGTGTTGTAAAAGAGGTCATATATGAAAAGCTCAGCGGGGGGCCTAGGGTGTAATGTCAGGGTTCACAAGCTTTTTGGCTGTGTGGTGCTGTACCTAGGTGCTTCGTCATCCCTAATAGTTGTGTATCTGTTCATTGTTACTTTTCACAGGTTTAAGCGTAAATTTACAAATTATCTCCTTCGGTCGGAGTCATGCCGTTTACCTCACCTTTGAATGTGGCCTCCCTGGAGTCGTGTAAAAATGACACGCTCTTTCGCTCTTGGTTTTACCGCTCAAGGCACTCTCGCGAGACGTTCACTCAGAGACTTGTTTGCACATTTAAACATTATCGTTCCTTAACTCAGATTGCCCCCAGTATTGTTGTGGGGTGTACTTAATAAAACCTTAGAATGCCCAAGCTATTTTGTGGAGGGTGATTGCATGTGTGGTGGTGAACAATGGTGGGGTACTCTTGTGAAGAGGTGATGGGTGATCTTGCAGCAACAATTTTTGGCTTTGTGTATTTGGTGAAATGTTGAGAAAACGGATTGGTGAGACGCATGGGATGCATATGATGAGGGTGGTTTTTGTACGAGGAGCTGTAGTGAGTATGGACGAAGCGATGAGGTTTTTGTTTTTTTTTAAATGAACGGAAATTGCTTTGCATGGAAATTGTGAAAATGGAACCATGTATTATTCAATGTAAAAATAACGTTGGAAACTACAAACTCGGGAGAGCCACCAAGAATAGTAAAGGGGACCAACTACTACAAAAGCCAAAAGGTGACTAATAAAAGGAAATCTACCTAATTGAAATGCAAAACAGTACTTAAAGACTACAAACTCTAATAAGACTCGGGCATGGATGCCCTGCCTACACTTCCATGTCCTTGAAATTGATGCCCTTGATCGATGAGATCTTGGATTGCATGTCTCAAAGCCTTGCAATCATTGGTATCATGGCCGGGTAATTGGTGGTACCAACAGAACTGACTTAGATTCCTTCCTTTTTGAGGGTCCCCAGGTCGGGGAGTGAGAGGCTGTAGCATGTTTCATTCCTGGAGCATTGCAAATGTCTGGCTTAATGGTTGGCCAATGTCTGAAAATTCTCTCCGACGGGAGCTCTGTCGGGGTGGCCCTACTGCTCCAATGATCCAACCTGGTTCTCTTTGACCGGCATTCGCCTCATGCTGCCTAGACCTTTTCCGGGTGCAACTTTGGATGCAAGCTGTTGCTCCTGGTTGTCTGATCACTTTCCTAAGTTCTGTAGCAATTTCTTTGACATTCTCCTCCGATCCTTGGACCCTAATGGATCCAACTTCAATGCAATCATAAAGGGTGTTGAGAAGCCTGTCCACTAACTCATCCCGAGCTTGACGTTCGGACTCGAGGGAAAGCGCCTTTGTTTTCAACTCTTCGATAACAGCAACGTAGTTAGATTCCACGGCGTCCATGGCAGCACTATGCCTCTGCTCCATGGCTTCAATGGTGGCCATGTGCTTTTGTTCCAAAATTGCGAGCTGGGCTTCCATGTCGATTGGACCGCACTTAGGACTTGAGTCTACTTGTGTTCAAGGTGTCCATTATTAGCTAACAAAAGGAAGTGGGCTGAAAGATACTAAGGTGAGAATGACGCTTCACGAGATAGATCAAAACAGACTTAGGCTGTAAGCGAGTGGGCCAGGATACCTAGAGAATGAGGTGTTTGGGCTGGAGTATCTCTCAGACTACGAACTGGAATTTGGACTGAAATGTAAACAGATGGCTTTGATTGGGCCTGAGAGATAACACCTAGATCTAGGGTTTTGGACCAGGGCCCGAAATAGAAGTCTACCTAGACTAGAATAAGCCCTTGGGCCGGAATGTGTTTGGGCCTGGAGTAAAGCACATGGGCTGGAATGGTCCCTAAATCACAAATGGGCCTAACTTTCTTTGGGCCAGAGAAGATGGTTGCTAAGCAGAAAAAGATTTTATTTTCAGAACTTGTGGGTTATTTCAAGTTCAGGTGGATTTCTTTTTTTTGGGCCTAGAACTAATGGGATAATTCAAATTGGGCCAGAAGAGAAATCACCTAAGTCTAAGCTTTTGGGCCGAAGCCCGAATGACTCACATATTAAACCAAACAGGACCTCTAGGCCGCAAACAAGCAGAGCCGCCAATTCGGGTCGGGCTAGGTTGATGTAGGAGAAGTTCCTATCAATCTCTAGGCTGGGTAGTGGGCCGATCATACAAGCAAACAAGGCCCACACAAATTCAACATGTCCTCACTTGGCGTTTAAATCAAACTGGGTATGGATCGATCCGGAGAGGTGCTTGGGGCATGGGCCCAGGTCACCTCAAAGGAATAGGGCTTACACGCTATTCTCTTTGGGCTTCCCCACTTTTTCACATCACCTGAAGGTGTGCGTCTGCGGCCGGGTCTTTGACTAACCAAACAATGGGCTAGGTAAGGACACTGCCAGGAAAACGCTTGGGGCTAAGGCCAGGTATTAAGGGGATGTGGTTAGACGACATCCTCCTTTTTTCCCGCTTATTCACATCACCTAAAAGGTGTGAGTCCCTGACAGGGGACCCTCAAACGGGTCCCGGGATGAAATCAGTTTAGGTGGACCCTCGCTCTCATATGATGCAGGGGTGCAAAAATTTAAAGTGCGCACGAAAGTAAACAACAAAGTAATCAAAGCCATAAATAAACAACTTTTCAAGTTAAGCCCTCTTTCTTAAAATTAAACAAGTTAAAATTAAGAATTTATCCCCAGCAGAGTCGCCAGTCTGTGAGCCTCGATTTTAAACCCTATCCTATGTTGATTAAAGTTGATTAGGATCTAACCGGGTTTTAGGTCCACTTATAGTCTAAGATTAATAACTATGTCATATAACAATAATTATTAAATCCTAGGCTAGCTCACTGGAACCTATTATGAGTCGCCACCTAATTTGACCTAGATTAAATTAGGAAAGGAGAGTTCGGGTTCGGGGGCTTGATATTCGACTTAATTAGGGTTCAATTACTTTCATTACCCCTCCTAGGTCGTTTTTCCTCTACTTGGTTTAATCACGGCTTTCTACAAAGTTGTTTTTTAACCTAGGTGCGCGCTTCTGTTTTTTGTGTTTTTTAGCATTTTTTGACAGAAAATTAAAGTGGAAATTAAAATTACCTAAACTTGGGTTTCGGAGGCAGAATTAGGTCAAATTTTGTTTCCGTCCGTGGCCACGGACCTAATGTCCGAGACCACGGACCCTAGTTAACCTATATGAAAAATAAAAGTCGAATAAAAAAAAAACAGAAAACTGTAAAGTCCGGGGCCACGGACAGGCCGTCCGTGGGGCCCGGAAATTATTAGAAAAACCTAAATTTTAAAATTTAAAAAAAACTCGCCGCCGTCCGTGGGCGTCCGGGCTTACGGACAAGGAGTCCGGGACCCCGGACATGACGTCCGTGGGTGCGGACCGCCCTCGGACGGCGGCGTTAAGGCTGTTCCCGAAGGTGTTTTTGGCTCAAATTTTATGGGTGTGTAGCCTGAAAGATGTACAATGCGTTAGTGATCGAAAGTTCTCAATTTGAATTCGAATTATGCACGAAACTTGGTAAACAAGTTATTGGACAGAAGCTTGAATAAACAGCAATACAGAAGCGTACGAAGGTTAGTTTGAGCCCAAATTTTGAGGCAAGACAGATAATACCGTGGAGAATTAGGGAAGTGGAGTTTCTACCTGTTTTACCTTCGGATTCACAATGTTTCTTCACACCGGGATTCGTCGAGTGCTCCGTTGATGGCAGACCCGAGAGGATTTCGACCCAAGCTTCTGGTTGTTGGTTGTTCTTGCTGTTCTTCACGTTTTGGTGGTGTTTTTGTGAGGTTTTGATGACTATTGATGCTTTGGGGATTGGAAAACGTGTTTAGATGGTGATTTTGGGGGATTTTCGGTATGATTTGGATGGCCGGGTGTTGGAAAACGTGAGAGAGAGTGAGGAGGCTGTGTTTTCTGATTCTCTACGGTTCTTGAGCATATGAGGTTCTGATTTTATCCAAAAACCTATCCCCTTATATAGACTTTCTTAAAGATAAAGAAAATCTAGTAAAAGTAAGATTTTTTGATATTTTAGTTAAGTGACTTCCCAAAGGAATTTTCCTGTGAAATTTTAACCACGTGTCAAGGATGGAAATTATGAATTTTCTGAAGTGGAATCGGATTTTTAAAATGTTGGAATATTTTTAAATTGAATTTCTCGTCAGATTCAGTCAGAAATTGCTAGAAAATTATTGGAAATTTGAAAAATCAAAATTCCAATGCCATTATGCTTAAAATGTCATCCTCTATCATGGGTTAAAATATCAAAGCGTTTCAAGCTGATTTGGGCATCCTTTGGAGGAGAGAGAAAGCTTACAAGAGGTCTTAGGAGCCTTTAAAGATTACCAAAACGCCCCTGAAAGTGACGAAGCTGCTCCCCATGCCATGGAACGTGCCGATCGGGCCGGGATCCCTCACCGCTTGATTAAAATGCCTCTCACAACACCAGTACCTCGTAGACCCTAACCAGGGGGTCAAAATTTTGGGTATAACACTCTAGGAGTTGTATGAATAATTATAAGTCGAGAGAACTTGGTACATGGTTAGGATGCATGATCCTATATGCCAACAATTAGATTAATTACACTAGTTGACTTGTGTATCTATAGAACACAAGGTGGCAAATACCAAGAGGAAACAAGATTAGAAATGAATAAACAATTTATTGATTGAAATTGACGTGGGAAGTTGAACTGGATCCTGGTCCGATCAAGTGAAACCGAACACAAATTGAGGTGACAGATAGTTCAACACTGACACTGACCACGTCGGGGTGGATGACTCTCGAAACTTCCTACAAGTGGACACAGATATGAATATAAATTGGAATTTAGAACGTCACTCGAAGAGCCGTGGACCGTGGAGTCCTTCGTCATTAGACCGGTGTGTCTGCGAGTGACATCACCCAAAGAGCCGTGGACCGCAGAGCCCTTTGTCATTAGACCGGTGTGTCTGCGGGTGATTAAGGAAATTAGGTGATACTATCCGAGGAGCCGTGGACCGCAGTGCCCTTCGTTATTAAACCGGTGTGTCCACGGGTAGTAGACGTTGGTTAGCATGGGGTTGGGGATCGTCAAGTCCTGGTCTTTAAGACTGCTTCCCCCTAATTTGCCATCGTTAAATATATGTACACACATACATGTGGAGTGATGTGTGAGTATCCTCGTGAGATACTAACATGTAGATAGGGATGCATGGAGTATCCCTTGCAAACACCTTTGAGTACTTTATTGAGTTTTGCACCTTGTCTAGTGCTGTGTATGATTGAGTTTTGCACCTTGTCTAGTGCTGTGTATGATTGAGTTTTGCACCTTGTCTAGTGCTGTGTATGATTTAGTTTTGCACCTTGTTTAGTGCTGTTTATGAATGATTGTGTCATGATTATTGAGTATATGGAATGAGATTGATGCTGTATCAAATGTGATACATATAGACTAGGTCTGAACGTAGTGGGATGTACTCCCTAGTGATGATCTGTCTGTGATTACTTAGTGGAACTGGATTCCTTAGGTGAACTGATTATGAATAAGGACTTCGGGACGAAGCCTTTTTAAGGGGGGTAGATTGAAATACCCCTAACCTTAAAAACATAATTAAATGATCTAATAAGGATCTAAGATGGTTAATAAACATCTAAATACCATTGGGGAACAATCTAAAGATCTCAACAAGGCAAAACATGCCTTAAGATCGGTAAAGCCAAAAATGTGCTTTAAGACACCATAGAGATTGTATGACCTCAAATAGGATCCAAAGTGGATTCCTAAGTATTATAATGAAGTAATGAACATTATAAAACCATTCTCAAAGGAAACCAAGCTCTAAAACATGTTCTAACACAAAATGTGCTTTAAAATTCCTTAAAGCACGTTTTGAGAAAATTGACTTTGTGAGTGGGTTTTGAGTGGTGTTAGGCATTGGATTAGACCTTGTTATACTAATGTACTATAATGTACCACATTATAAGGTCTAAATCCAAGATTTCAAAAAAAAAAATCAGAAATATGGCACTCATTTGTGAATAGTAATCCAAATAGTGCATTTTTAAGCAAAATTGACTAAGTATAGTCAATGGTCAATGAATGACTCATCTATACCCATATGAGGTCGGCAGCATGGAGCAAGGAGGACAGCACATTCAACTTTAATACATAATATCTAGCCAATTTGGTGAATCACCATTTACTATTCCATTTTATACTTTTCATTCATTAAAACACATTTTCTTTCTTTCTCTTCCTCTTTTCCCATTCCAGCCGAGACATAGGCAGTTCCAAACCCTCTCAAGCTGTGTTCTTGAGTGTTCAAGGCAAATCAATCCCATTTGCACCTAAGGTAATGATTTAAGGCTTATTTTAGCTCTTTTTCTTCATCTCTTCATTACCTACACTTGGAGCTCATGATCTATCACTTTCTATGGCTCATTCTCAGCATTTTAAACCTTGAACAATGTCCACTCTCGGCTGAAGCATGTTTTGGGACCAAGGTTTCCAAAATTGACATTATAAGGTAAAAACATACCTTAAGCATTTCTATTCTCCATCCGGTTTTCTCCTTCTGATTTCTATGAGTTTATTCACTCATAATCTTCATATTTACATGTTTATTCAGTTGGTTAACCATTTGGAGAAAGGGTGGCCAAAAATCAAAGGAAATATCATTCTTTAAGGCATTTTGCCAAGGTAAAACCTATTACCATAGCAGCTTGTTGTTGTCTAGCTATTCCCTATGTTTTATATGGTGAATTTAACACCATGTGGTGTGTTTAATTCAGGCCGAAACCCATTGGAGATTACCTAGCATTTTTAAGGTGATTTTTGCATTAAATCTTACATTAATTGTTCTTTATGGTTAAGCTCATGCTTGGAGTGTAACCATATCTTATTTTGGTGTATTAAACATGTGTGAGTGCTGTGGTGATTTTTCCTCCAAGCTGCCGAATGGGTATAAGGGCTTTAAGTACATAAATCAAGGTATAAACACCGTAAACTTATGTTATAATGATTTCTTAGCATATATAAATTATGTGCCGAGAGTGGAGGTAATTATATGGGTGATTTTAACCTAAGTATGGAAAAAAATGACTAAGATAAATTAAGCTAGTCATTTAAGTGATTTAATTAACATAATGGTCAAATTATGACATTATGTGGAAAAATAAATAAACTACAGTAAGGCCGAGAGCTTGTATTATATTTGAGCTATTTATGTGTAATTTTATGTTATAAAGCAAAGTTGTAATAAGGCCATGTCATTAGGCCATTTTATTTAAGTTTAAAAGCTTAAAACAATTTATTTTATGCACTTACTATTAAGTAAGGGGTCAAGCCGTAAATAATTAAACATTAGAGGGTTGTAGGTGAATATAGCCAAAAATTGGGATTTAAAATGTCTTTAAATAAAAATTATCAGATTTTATAAAGTTTTGGGGTGAAATAGCAAATATTGAAAAGTTTGGGGTAATCTATGTAATTACCGAGAAAGCGGGGTCAAAATGATGTTTGGAAGTCAAACATTGACCAAGCAAAAGGCTTTGACCAGATTTGATGATTTATTAATTTAATTATCAAATTATAATAAGTTATGTATTAAAATGTAAAAATTACATAACATATGGGTATATATGATATTACTGAAAGTTTGGGGTATAAAATGGTATTTTATACACCTATGGGTTATTAGGAATTTATTTGGTTAAATTTGGAGTTAATATGGATTTTATAAGTATAATATATGATATTTTATATCATTGTTACACATGGGTAACATTTGTGGTAGAAACCGTAAATATGGAAAGTATAAGGTTAGGAATGATATTTATAACCTTTTGGTATAGTTAGGTAATTCTTGGAGTTATATATAAGGTTTTATTAAGATATATGTATAATATATAGTTTTAATGACATTAGAAACTATATGTTATAAAATGGGGTTATTTAGTGAATATGGAAAGTTGGAGGGTTGGAAATTAATTTGAAACAGGCCTAGGGTCTTTTCGGCAATTATAACACTTTATAACCATAGGTTATAATTATATAAGGTTTAAGGATTATAATATAAGGTATATATTATAAGTGTGACAATGGAATATATTTGGAGTTGATTTGTAAATTATGGAAGTATGGTGGAATTATAATATAACCAAGAATGCTATGGGCTGTTTGGTATTTTATAACAATTTGTAACTATAGGTTATAATTGTTTTAAATGACATAAATGTCATAATATATGTTCTATAACTATAATATAACATTATATAAATTATGTGGTGGATTTTGTAAATAATTAAGAGAACAAGGGTGCTGTTCGGAAATAATGAGAATTTTAGAACAAAAATTTATAATATGGTTTTCAATGTTATAAAGATTATAACATTTATAATATAAGAAATATTCATTAAAAGAGAATGAATATTATAAAGGTTTACCATATAATAAATGAACCCATAAAACTATATATAAATAAATATATGTTATGGAGTGAAAAATACAATATGGTTCAAATAACCATATGTTATCTTAATTAAAATCATATAAGATAAAGAGAAAAGAATTACAACATTAGATATGGAAATTCTAATGTTAGGAGTATACATGGAATAATAAGGATTTATATAATCCAAGGTATTTTTACATATGAATTATACTACATTAAACTTGGAAAAACTAACCTTAGGGAAATAAATACTAAGGTGAAATGTATAATATATGATTAAGAATTATACATGCAATATAGAAACAAACTATATAATATACAAGAGTATATTGAATTACATGCGATAACAAAGTGTAACTTTAAGTATATTAATATACGAGACGAGACTACGCATGTAATATAACGTTTTTCCAAATCCCGAGTTAGTAATGGTACGGGGTGCCGTAGTGTATTAATATACGAGACGAGACAAACGTTGACAGTTAATAACGGGGGTAAACCGGGAGGGATTAGTAATGGTACGGGGTGCCGTAGTGTATTGTTAGTATGAGATGCTGATGCATAGTGTGATGCATATTAATAGATTGTTAAAGGCGCCTCGAGGATCGCCAGAGATTTTAGCTGATTCATACTCCACGGTCTTATAATCCCGGTGCACGGTATGTTATTTATGTGGCTTGATTGTCTCTGAGGATTTCCTCAGTTCAGACATTGTGTGAAAATCTGTGTAAGATTGAATGTCTGCTTGTGTGAATTGATATGCTTGAGTTATGTATTAATGTTGCTTTATTATTATTACTGTTGAACGATAACAGTACCGTTCGTATATATGAACATATTATGAAACGAACTAGCGGCAATGATGCTCTTATATGTAATATAAGGAACGTAAGTAAAACGTTGTAGCAGGATAATAGATATATATATATATATATATATATATTATCCGAGACTTATATACGGAGCATTGGCCTCTTTAACGCCGCTCTCGTATCTAACACTGGATCCCGAGTCGACATACTCAGGATTGGACCCTAACGACCTTAGTCTGTTGTGTTAGGAAAAATAGAAAGACGATGCGATGGTATAGATAAGTTAATCAAGAGGTTGTGGCTCTTACTGTGTATTGTGAACAACTAACGATACTAGGATGCCGTGTGGGCATCCGTAAGTATCTGGTAAATTTCCAACGGACTACAGATGGTTCGTCGGTCGGAGACTCTACCGCTGGAGTGGCTATTGCCGTGGGTGACCCGCCATAGGAGATGGGTAACTTAGAGACACGTCGTTCTAACTAGACGTTGACATTAGGCATGACTGAACAATTACGAACGACTATATTAGCTCGTACATTAGGCGAACATTATTTGGGCTTGTATGCCAAAGACGAGATATTATACTTGTGGATAGTTCTCGTTGTTTCGCCTTGTTGCTCAGTGGTTATGCTTTGTGGATATGTGTGTATGTTGGTGGATTTGTTGATACGGTCAATGTGCTCATATTGTGTGTTGTGAATTGGTTTGATTGAGTCATTGTACTTCTGTCTGTATTGTGAACTGGTGGAGTCGAGTCGCTGTGGCTCATGTGTGGATTATTGTGATTGTTTGGTCGAGTGAGTCACCGTACTCAATTTATGAACTATACAGTGTTTGTTGGAATGGAGTCTCTGTACTCATATAAGCGTTTTAACGCTTTCAGTGGTTTACTGCATTGCGATGTGTGAAGCCGGGGCTTGTTTACTAATTGAGTTTACTGCAATATATGTTGTTGTTTACAGTTTTTATATTAAACTACTTGCATGAGAATGAACTGCATGCTCTCGACCAATTAACTGAGGCCGAGGGGGCATGACAGTCAGGTAGTAACATACTCAGTAGGGGCTGATTCCATACCACAAACAAACATTTTGCAGGTATGCAGCTTCCGGTGTCGACAAAGAGAGGGACGCGCTGGGTAGTTTAGTTACAGTTGTTTAAATATGCACTGATGCATTTGGTACGAACTTAGAAACGTGTATAGGATTGGGGTACTTAGAATGCTCATTGTGAATGTATTTTGTATTGGTTGGGAAGGTTAGATCTATCGCTTGTTGTCAGTGGAAAATTGTTTCGTATTTATATATATATATATATCAGTAAGCACGCTATTACTCGTATGGGCGAGTGAGAACGGTGACACCAGTAGTTCAATTGTATAGATTGCCGCTGCGATTACAATGCTAAGTAAGACGATTAGGAGCCGATTAGAGTAGGGGGTTACAGTGTCTTTCTTTGATATTAAACAGCAAGCACCACTCATCTTTCCTTGGTTCATTTTTGGCAGCCTTGGGTGGAGAACAAGCTGATTCATTGACATATATTAGACTAATGCCAAAATGTGACTAAAGTAGATCTAGGATTTAGCTTTATGTATTAATTTCCATGACTTTATAAAAGCTAATCTCCTTGTTGTTTCCTGCAGATTTTCGGCAATGGAGACCTGCCTAGGCTGAGATTCTCTTGTTATAATATTACATGGCATGTGGAAGAATGAGTCACCATGTTACATGGCATTTTTTTAAGCTAAAACATGCCATATATGTGCTAAAAAAACGGCCCCTTGTGTGACCATGTGGAATTGATTTTCAACTTGTCACACTATATTGCATTAAGATCATATTTTAACATGTTATAAGTCACAACATTTATTTGGTACATTTATACCAAGGTAAAGGTGAAAGTTTCTAAGGTAAAATGCTGATTTTATAGTACTTTTTGATCAAATTTTCAGCCCTACTTGTGGTATGAGTTTAGCGCTGGATTTGATTGATTTAGATGGTCAATTCATCCCCATTTAAGATTCCAACTCGTGGTTCCTCAAAAACTTCAAGGTAATAGCGGAGAAGTGTTTTTATGGCACTCGAGAGTGCGTTTTTGTGCTCTAAGGATATTCTGGACAATAAGTTGTCGCTACGAGTTCCAAGTGTTTATACAATTTTTTATGGTCAATAATGATATATTAAGGTGTTACATTGAGTTATATGGGGTTATATCAACTCATAACACAATTTCCGGGCTACCGGGACACTCCCAGGGCAAAACAGAAGCGTTAAGAATTTCCCCGAGCACTTTGTGTATTTTGAAAATGTAGCTCGAGCATTCTCTTTATAATGATGAATAATTATAGTATGAACTCTAAGAATGAATTATATAGGAGTTCGTGCCACTTCGGCACCTCTCCGGGCATTTCTAGGGGTTTATGGGCCCCAAACGGTACCTCCGAGCACTTTGCGTTTAATTGAGAATTTAGCGCGAGGAATTCATCTTAAATGTTTAAAAAAGTGTTATGGTACAATTGGAATGGAGTGTAATGACCTATCTTATAAATCATTTCCGGGTGTTTCTGGGGCTTTTCGAGCCTTAAGGGAGTTGTGTTGACTCTCCCAAGCATTTTGCATTTTTACTTGTTTTAGCTGAGGTCCTATGTTTTAAAGGTCATATAAAGATCCTTAATTGACATGGTATGAGTTTTATAGTTTATATCATATTTAGCTTAAGGTCCGGCTTAGCGCACGTAGTTGACCTTAAGGAGTTTCGGTGTGTGTTTTAACGCCTAAGTGTTATATATTTTTCTTAGGGTTTCATAATCCCCCAAATAATACTTATTCTCATTATTTATTATTTAATGGTTAGGGGTATTTCACACAAGCGAAGTCATCACGTAGTAGCCAAACAACTTCAAGACAAAGAAGACAAGTCCGAGAAAAGGTGCAAGTTGCAGCTTTGGTCACCCTTATAGCTCCACATATCCTAAAAATTCCTCCATCGTCCCGTTGTCATTCATCACATCCCATAGCCACGTTACAAGCTTAAAAGACTTCCGAGTTAATAGTTGTGTATCCAATCACGTGAATGTAACAAGTTGAACGCGTAAATCTAACAAATGTCAAATTCAATGGTTGAGATGTTTTGACCAAAAGGAGAACACGACTGCAAGCATTAAGCACTTTGAGTGTAGGATAGAAAGCACCACATCATGGTAAACCCTGACCTTGTGAGGATGAGACTTGTTTTTATGCAATTAATCAAAGAAAATACTGGGGGCAATCGATCGTTCCGATCGATTGCCATAAAATCCTAAAGAACTCAGATTGCCTTAAGGAAAATGCTGGGGGCAATGTTGGTCCCAACATTGCAACAATGACACCGATGAGGCCCAAAAACCAAAAACCTAAAGGTTCAAACCCTTCAAACATCCACAGGCCCGTCCTAAGCCCTACCTCCACCTTCAAACATCCACAGGCCCGTCCTAAGCCCTACCTCCACATTCAAACATCCACAGGGCCGTCCTAAGCCCTACCTCCACATCAAATTCCTCAGGCCCGTCCTACACCCTACCTACACATCAAATTTCCTTAGGCCCGTCCTAAGCCCTACCTTCACATTCAAACATCCACAGGCCCGTCTTGAGCCCTAATCCTTCTACATTCATTTAGACCCATCATACACTTAACTCACTTCACCTAAATCCCACATTTAGGCTCGTCATAAGACCTAGAACCATCCTTTAGGCTCGTCATAAGACCTAGTTGCATTCCTTTAGGCTCGTAGTAAGACCCTCTAGCTTACCCACTCTCATTAAACACATTGCATTCATATCATTCATATAGGCTCATCATAAGACCTAGTTGCATTATCCAGGTGCGTCACAAGACCTGGCGACATAAAAGTTAGCGAGGTGATGGCAATAAATCCTCCTGTGTTATGTCAGCTTACTTTGGGATCAACGAATGGTGGGCAAAGGCAATAAGTCCCCAGGGTTTTACCAGGAGTTATCCCTGCACATCGGCTTGGGGGCGATGGCAATAAGTCCACATTGGGTCCAGCCAGGAGCATTGGCACGAGTTTTCGGTCCCTAGAAGCATCCGAGCATTCTCAGCATCATCAACATCATCAGCATCGTCAGCATCATCAGCATCATTAGCATTTCAACATCCTTGCATTTGCATACCACCCAGTATTCACATTTTAGGTTGTCAACGCCTTAGAAGCGCTTGACATTATTTCATTTTCACATTTTAGGTTATCAACGCCTTAGAATCGCTTGACATTATTTTCACATTTTAGGTTGTCAACGCCTTAGAATCGCTTGACATTATTTTCACATTTTAGGTTGTCAACGCCTTAGAGTCGCTTGACAATATTTCGTTTTTACTTCTTTAGGTTGTCAACGCCTTAGAATCGCTTGACATTACCTCACTTATAGGTGTCTACGCCTTAGAATAGCTCGACGCGGCTTGTTGGTCTCCAATGGCATGCAGGGTCTGTTCATGATCTTAAATTTTGGAGCATCACTCAAGCATCAACCAGACTTTTCACATTCATTACAAAGTCTAGTTGACGAGGGGCAATCTGTTATACCTAAAATTTTGACCCCTCTGGTTAGGGTCAGTAAGGCTTTGGTGTTGTGTGAGGCACTTCAATCAAGTCATGAGGGATTCCGGCTCGATCAGCGCATTCCGGGGAATTGGGAGCAGTTTCGTCATCGTCAGGGGCGTTTTTGTAATTTTAAGGCTCCCATGACCTCCTATAAGCTTTCTCTCTCCTCTGAAAGTGGCTCAAATCAGCTCCAAATGTTTTGAAATTTTAACCCATGATAGAGGATGACATTTTAAGCATAATGGCGTTGGAATTTTTGATTTTTCGAATTTCCTAGCAATTTCTAATTGAATCTGACGAGAAATTGAATTTAAAAATATTCCAATATTTAAAAAATTCGATTCCACTTCAGAAAAATCATAATTGCCATCCTTGACACTTGGCTAAAATTTCACAGTAAAATTCCTTTGGGAAGTCACACTGCTGGAAAAAAAAGAATAAAAAACGCTTATTTTGGCTTTAAAAGAACGTTTATAAAGAGTACTTTATGCCAGCGACGCAAAAATAAGAGTTATAAAGAACGCTTAAGAAGCGTCCTTTATACTTGACTTATAAAAAACGCTTATATTAGGAAGCGTTCTTTATAGCTCTTAGTAAGACACTATAAAGAACACTTCTTAATAATAAGCGTTCTTTATAGTCGACTATATAAAGAACGCTTATTATTAAGAAGTGTTCTTTATAGTGTCTTGGAGCCATATTTTTGATAGAATAAAGAACACTTTTATTACGAAGCGTTCTTCATTATTTTTTTTATTTTTTTTATTTTCCCTTTCCCTGTGCATTTTCACATATTCGACATACAAAAACCTGTAAAATTATTGTGAATAGAGAATTAAAGAGGCGCAGAGCATGTTCCTTGTTCGCCAGGGGTTGCAAAATCGTAAGTAGAGAATGGAAGAGGCGTAGAGCATGCATGTTCCTTGTTGGCCAGTTAATTAGGGTTGCAAAATTACCATGAGAAGATAGAGGCAGAGTAGTATGTTACTTGTTCGCAAGCACAAGAGTACGTGAGTGAAGAGAATGGAAGCTAGAGATGCAGAGCATTATATTACTTGTTCTCTAGTTAGGGTTGCAAAATTACCATGAGTGGAGAGAATGGAAGAGGTGCAGAGCATGTTCATTGTTCACCAGTTATGGCCGGTTGCAAAATTTCTATGATCGAAGAGTATGGAAGAGGCGCAATCCATGTTCCTTGGTCGCCAGTTATGTTTGCAAAATTACCATGAGAAGAGAATTGAAGAGGTGCAGTGCAGGTTGCAAAATTAACGCGAGTGAAGAGAATATATGGAAGATTAAGAAGAGAGAAGAGCGGCATATTCAAATTTGAGCCAAAAAATCCACGTCCAGAAGAGAATATATGGAAGATTAAGAAGAGAGAAGAGCGGCATGTTCAAATTTGAGCCAAAAAATGCACGTCCAGAAGAGAATATATGGAAGATTAAGAAGAGAGAAGAGCGGCATGTTCGAATTTGAGCCAAAAAATGCGCGTCCATTATAACTTGACTTATTAAAAACTCTTATATTAGGAAGCGTCATTTATAGCTCTTAGTAAGACACTATAAAGAACGCGTCTTAATAATAAGCGTTCTTTATAGTCGACTATAAAGAACGCTTATTATTAAGAAGCGTTCTTTATAGTCGACTATAAAGAACGCTTATTATTAAGAAGCGTTCTTTATAGTGTCTTACTAAGAGCTATAAAGAACGCTTCCTAATATAAGCGCTTTTTATGTGCTCCGGCCATACACTTTAAAGAACACTTCCTACACAAAGCGTTTTTTATGTGTTCAAGCCACTATAAAAAAATGCTTACTACACAAAACGTGTTTTACAGCCCGTTTTTTATTCTTTTTTTTCCAGCAGTGTCACTTAATTAAAATTCCAAAATTTCTTACTTTTACTAGATTTTCTTTATCTTTAAGAAAGTCTATATAAAGGGATAAATCTTTTGATCAAATGAGAATTTCACAAGCTCAATAACCCTTGGAAGTCAGAAAGCATAGCCTCCCCTCTCTTTCTCACGTTCTTCAACACCCGGCCACCCGAATCATACCAATATTCACCCGAAATCACCATCTAAGCTCGTTTTCCAATTCCCCAAAGCATCAACAATCATCAAAACCCCACATAAACACCACCAAAACGTGAAGAACAGCAAGAACAACCAACAACCAGAAGTTTGGTTTGAAAACCTTTCTGGTCTGCCACCAACGGAGCACTTGACAAATCCCGGTGTGAAGGATCATTGTAAACCCAAAGGTAAAACAGGTAGAAATTCCACTTTCCTAACTCCCTACGACCTTATCAGTCTTGCCTCAAAATTTAGGTTCAAACCAACTCTTTTCGGCCTCTGTATTGCTAATTGTTTTCGCTACTGCCTTGTTATTTGCTTGCTAAGTTTCGTATTGATTTTGACTTCAAATTGAATTCTTTCAATTACTAAAATGCTTATAATCTTTCAGGCTACGTACCCATAAAATTTGAGTCGAAAACACCGTCGGGAACCACCAGAAAACCCCTGTCCGTGGGTGGTCCGTGACCTCGCCCCTATGGTCCGGGACCACGGACGGGTTGTCCGCGGCCACGGACACTCACGGACGACGGTGGGATTTTTAAAATTTCAAAATTTAGGTTTTTCTAAATAATGTTTGGGCCCACGGACAGCGTGTCCGTGGCCCCGGACTTTTCAAATTTTGTTTTCTCTAAAATTCAACTTTTCTGTATAACTTGGTTAACCGGGGTCCGTGGTCTCGGACATGGGGTCCGTGGCTACGGACGTAAATAAAATTTGACTTGATTCTGCCTCCGAAACCCTAGTTTAGGTATTTTTATGTAACACCCCTAATACGCACATGATACTAAATGAAATCGCAGCGGAATTAAATGACTAAACAGTAACTAACGCTTCGGTGCTACAACGCCGTCAACCGCCCACGTGGTTGACAAGGCAGAATAAATACAAGTGTACCGGTCTGATGATCAGACTCCCGAGCATAAAACTAATCCATAAATACAACATATACAATACCGAGTGTTTACATATTCTTCACTGTTAAACATCACTGTAAACTGTCACAACCAAATGTAAACAACGCCACGGGAGCACAGGCGCATCCCGGGCCAACATCCCAAAGTATACAAAAGTAAACTTGCATCCTAGGATCTAAAGCCACTCCGCCTCCTCGATCCTCATCCTGCAGTATAAGAAATATGGATCCCCCGAGGGGGTCAGCAACCCTTGGCTGGTATGGCTAACGCGCAGCCCATCGGCTACCGGGATACGCGCAGCTACTTGTCATGATAACATGGCATTCATTTATATACATAACATAACATAACATAACATATGGCTTAGCATCAATGGTGCACAGCACAACAACACATACACAGTGGATTTTCACTCCACGGTAACAAACCACAAGGGTCAAATAACACAAGAGCCTAGAGAGTGATTCACTCTCATGTCAAGCTCGTTAAACACACTCATTACCGTTCTGTTAGGCGAACGAGTAACTTAAGTCACAGATGGTTCGGATTTAGTGACCCGAACACACCACACAAACACAGGTTCCCACTAAACCGATCATAAGTCAGAATAGGTAAGCTTTGGAAGAAGCTAGCGGGAGATCGAACGCCAAATTAAGGAGAGCAATCTTAACAACATAAGAGTCGAATCTGATTCAGATATCTACTCTTAACTTACATGCATGACTGGATAACCGGATTCCTCACTTCCCAGTTAACACATGTTAGAAGTTCATGGTGGAACTTAACAACCAACACACAATAAGTGGTAAGTCATGTTAGACACACACAAGGGAAATGAGTCACAACATAACATCACAATAATATGAACAACTGTAAACTCATTACATGTTTAAGTCTTATAACGTCATAAACACACAGAAAAACATACAACACACAAGCCGGTGTAAACCGGTAGGCAACAGACTGCAAGAAAACCATACCTTGGTCCTTGCCTCGTTTGGTTTCCTCCGTAGGTCACTCCTATACATAATTAATAACGTCGGTTAATTATTTATTTAACTTCAAACTTACTAAGTATTTAACATGATTTTATGACATGTTTTAATGTCTATCTTACCCTAGGTTACCTTCATTATACACTCTAGGGTTAACTACATAGGTCACATTCTTTTCTGTTTTTTTTTTACAAGTTTAGGTCCGACCGACCTTGCCGACCGGACTTGTCTAAGTCCGGTCGATTCCAGAACACATTCCCGTCAAAATTTTCTACTCCGACCGACCTTGTAAGTCCGGTCGCATGTTCGGTCTATTCCCGAGAGTTTCTTCCCTTTGAAAATTTAGCCCGACCGGACTTGCCAAGTCCGGTCCTATGTCCGGTCGATTCCAGTAACTCAATCCGTACAGAAAATACAAGCCCGACCGACCTTGCAAGTCCGGTCCCCAAGGTCGGTCCATTCCAGAAGCCAATTCTCGCAGGGTAAACAGGGCCCGACCGAACTTGCAAGTCCGGTCGCAAGTCCGGTCTGCCCCAAATCTTTGTTTTCCTTTTCACATTCAACTCCAAACTTTACCCCTTATAACCTAGTACTCCCTAACCTCATTTGGGCACTTTAAACACACCTTAGGACATCCTTAAACACTCATAAAACTCATTTTCTAATTCCTTAAGCCTTTACTTATGTCCTTGTAAAATTCCTTACACTTACAATGTTTTCTCCTTGTTTTTCAAGTGGTGTTTCATACCTATGATAACTACTATCCCAAAAGCTTTCTCCTTATTTTAACATCATCTCCCAAGCATCATCTCTCACAACCAACTCCTTATATCATTCTCGAACTCTTTTCCTAGTGTACACTTTCTCCTTATTTTACCAAAGTTTGCCTAAGTATTTACCTAAGTCCAAAAATGACTTTGGTACATACTAAAATCTCAAGCTCATGCCTAAGTCCTTCTCACATCTTAAATCACCTTAATGCATGTTTCCTTACACAAGAACAACACTTAACCATTCTAAATACTCCTTAACTTATCAAACTCATTTTAACACTTAGAACTTCTCATTTATTACCTAAATTTCGACATAGGTTCTCCTAGAACATTACTAAACCAAAACACATTGTTTTTACCAACAAACAACCAAGAACACTAAAAATCCAACAAGTACTTATTATACACAAACTCCACTCACAAAGCACTACATCACAATATAGTGCATAATTTAAATTGCATGGCACTTAGGCCCTTAAATGACATGGCTCTTAGGCCCTTAAGATGCATAAATCATAAACACTGAATTTCCCACAATATATTTGCCTTTAACCTGCAAATACACTCAACAACACATATGCCTTTTACTAAGCTCTTGAGAACACTTTACTAAGTCATTCACCATTTGCTCTTTAGGTAGATTTAACAAGCATTATAAGCTCATTTCTCCTAAGGCATTAAACAACATTAAGTTAGTAGGTTTACCTCTTTTTCCAAATAACTTCTTTCTTGTTTCCTTTAAAAACCGGTAGGGTATTTGATTCTTTGACAAGTTCTAAACAACATACAAACATTATAACGAGTATTCAAGCTATAAGCTCCATCTCATTGTAAACCCTAATTTTACATTGTTTCAAAAACATTAATGTAGTTGTTTTACCTTGCTCTTTGAAGAGAGTTTGAATATCTAGCAAGAGAGGACTCCACCTAGTCCATGAAGAGTTGGAATGAAGCTAGAACAAGGTCACACAAAGAGCTCCTTCAATATGTATTTTCGGTTACCACAAAAACATGAAGGAAATGAAGTTTTTATTTGAGATTCCTTACCTAGAAGCAAAGGAGAGTAACAATATGTAAAAATACAAGCTCAAGCTCCTTCAATGGAGAAACTCCATGGCACCGAAATGGTGGTCTTGGACTTTTAAGAAGATAGAAATGAAGAGCTTGATGAGAGGAAGAGATTGGTGGTTTGTTTTTGATTTGGACAAGTGAGCAAGATTTTACAAGAGATTAAAGAGGAGTTTTAATGGAGGTGTGTGGTATTACCGTGAGAGAACAGCAAGAAGAAGGAAGAAGAGAGGTGGGAAGCCGTGTGAACAAGGAAAGAAATGAGAGAATGAGATAGAATTTGCTTTTTGAAGATATTTATACTTTGTAAAGTAAAAAGGGTACTTAAGTAGTTTTGTTTATTTTCTTAACAAGCTAACAAGGGTGGTGTGTCACCAACCTTAAAAACCGGCCCCCAATAGTAATGTGAGGGTAGTATAGTCTTTATTTGTCAATTTAATTACTTATACAACATATGTTACAAAATAGCTTATAAAAATCACTATTCATGAAAACAAGGCACATAGAAGTGAAATTTTTGATTTCCCATTGATATAGACATCCAAATGTGATATTATATAGTACACATATATATTTAAGGGTAATGATGGACATTTAGCCACTCAAAACTCATTTACAAGACAATTTTTCAAAATGTGCTTTAAGACTCCTTAAAGCACATTTTGTGTTTAAACTTGTTTTCAAGCTTGGTTTTCTTTGGTAATTCGTTTAATATGTTCCTTAGTGTATAAATGAGGTCTTGGTAAGTTCATTAGGTCTTAACCAAGTTTATCCCAAGCTTAGAGCACATTTTGGCTCTTATTGACTTTAAAGCACATTTTGTGTTTCTTTTGTTTAAATTTGTTTACTAATGTTTCTAAGACTCTTTTTAGTCTTAATATACCATATTTAGGTGTTTAAACAATATATTAAGGTTTGGGGTATTTCAATCTACCCCCCTTAAAAGAACTTTGCCCTCAAAGTTCATACTTCCACATATCCTAAATATTAGAACACGGGAATACTTATAAACAATACTTCCATACATCGTTAACAACACACTTACATAACATTGGACACAAGGTCCATACAACATAACATCGGGTACATAACGTTGGACACAAGGTCCATACAACATTATCCACATCATTCAGACACAACGGTCTGTAACATAACAACATCACATAGACGATGTATTCAAATACACGTCGTACACACATACCCGAAACGGCTCTACCCCCTTAAAAGGGGTACGCCCCGTACCCTATACACATAAGGACTAAGAAGTAAACAATGACGGGTACTTCGCCTTCATCTTATCTTCCAGCTCCCAAGTGGCCTCCTCAACGTCCTGGTTAGACCAAAGAACTTTCACCAGTCTCACAGACTTATGGCGAGTGTCTCGAGTCTTAGTATCCAGAATCCGTACCGGAGTCTCCACTGATCGCATGGTCGGCTCTAAGGTTAGCCTTTCAGGCTGAAGCACATGAGACGGATGAGACATATACTTCTTCAACTGGGACACATGAAATACATCATGTACCTTGCCCAGCTCGGCGGGTAGGTCTAGTCTATAGGCTACCGGGCCGATCCGCTCCGTCACAACATAAGGCCCCACATACTTTGGGCTCAACTTGCCCTTCTGGCCAAAACGAAATACTCTCTTCATGGGAGATACTCTCAAAAATACCTGATCGCCCACGGCGAACTCCAGGTCACGTCTGCGTACATCTGCGTACGACTTCTGTCTATCCTGAGCTGCCTTCATGTTAGCCCGGATCTGGCGAACTTCTGCCTGAACTTGTTCAAGATACTCTGGTCCTATAATGACCGTCTCACTCGACTCATCCCAGCATAATGGCGTGCGGCATGTCTACCGTACAAGGCCCGGAAGGGAGACATCTTGATCGAAGCATGATAACTGTTGTTGTAACTAAACTCGATCAGATGTAACTTATCAATCCAGCTGGTCTGAAAGTCAAGTGCACAAGCACGTAGCATATCCTCAAGTGTCTGAATGGTGGCGCTCACTCTGACCATCGGTCTGTGGTGTGAAACGCTGTACTCAATTTCAGTTCAGTACCCAATGCCTCTCGTGTAGACTTCCAATATCTGGATAAGAATCTGGTATCTCTGTCAGATACAATCGTTTTTGGTACACCATGATGTCTTACAATTTCTTTATCAAAGAGTTCTGCCAATCTTGCCACTTTCCAAGTGTCCTTCATCGGAATGAATCGGGCCACTTTGGTCAGTCGGTCAACTACAACCCATATCATATTCAGACCTCCCCTTGCAGGCGGAAGCCCTACTACAAAGTCCATGGAGATATCATGGAACTTCCACTCAGGCACTGGCATTGGCTGTACCATACCACCAGGCCGTCGGTGCTCAAACTTGACCTTCTGGCAAGTGAGACACCTCAACACATAATCACTTACATCTTTCTTCATTCCAGTCCACCAAAAATACCTTTTCACACTCTTATACATCTTTGAAGCTCCAGGGTGAATCGAAGTAGTAGAACAATGGGATTCACTCAATATGCGCTCCTTCAACTCAGCGCTACTCCTAGGTATACACAATCGGCCATTCAGCCTAATCAGGTCATCATCGTGGAGTCTGAAGTCGTACTTCTGACCCTCGAATGTGCCATCAATAAGCTTCTGCCGGATCTCCAGCATATACTGATCCGTCATCTGAGCACTCCGCACCTCTTCAACCAAGCCAGTATGAGAGACTAGCGAATGGAGAGAGTGTGCTCGGCGACTCAGTGCGTCAGCTACCACATTTGCCTTACCCTCTTTATATTGCAGATTAATATCATAGTCATTCAGAAATTCAACCCACCTTCTTTGCCTCATGTTCAACTCTTTCTGAGTGAACAAGTACTTTAAGCTTTTGTGGTCAGAATAAACCGTCACACTTACCCCATACAAATAATGTCGCCATATCTTCAATGCGAAGACAATGGCACCCAATTCTAAGTCGTGGGTAGGGTAGTTCTCCTCATGTTTCTTCAGCTGACGGGAGGCGTATGCTACGACCTTCCCGTGTTGCATCAATACACAACCCATACCTCTACCTGATGCGTCGCAGTAGACCTCAAAACCATCTGGACCGTCTGGTATAGTCAGGATGGTGCAGATGTCAGAGCATCCTTGAGACTCGTGAAAGAACTCTCACAGTCGACTGTCCACTCGAATGGTGCATCCTTCTTCATTAAGGAAGTCATCGGCTTCGAGACACTGGAGAAGTCCTTCACAAACCTCCTATAATAACCTGCCAGACCGAGGAAGCTCCTGATATCAGTGACTGTCTTCGGCCTAGGCCAGGTGCGCACACTCAATCTTTGCCGGATCAACAGCGATCCCGGCCTCAGAAATCACATGTCCAAGGAAAGGATACTTGGTTCAACCAAAATTCACATTTCGAAAACTTTGCATACAACTGGTTCCTCCTCAATGTTTGTAACACATCTCTCAGGTGGCTTTCGTGCTCACCTCTGATTTAGAATACACAAGAATATCATCGATGAAGACTACCACTGATTTGTCCAACTGATCTTGGAACAAACGGTTCATTAAGTCCATGAACTTGCTGGTGCATTCGATAAGCCAAACGGCATAACTGTGAACTCATAATGCCCATACCTCGTTCTGAAAGCTGTCTTTTCGATATCACTATCACGGATGGCAATCTGATGGTATCCGGAACGTAAGTCTATCTTGGAGAATACTGATGCACCCCTCAGCTGATCAAATAGATCGTCGATGCGTGGTAAAGGGTAACGGTTCTTCACCGTAACAGCATTCAGCTCCCGATAATCAATACACAGGCGGAGGCTACCGTCCTTCTTCTTCACGAAGAGGACCGGCGCTCCCCATGGTGAAACACTAGGGCGGATAAAGCCCTTGTCAAGTAGGTCTCTCAGCTGCTCCTTGAGCTCTGTCATCTCTGCTGGAGCCATACGATAAGGTGCTTTCGCAATGGGTCCAGTGCCCGGAACTAAGTCGATCTCAAACTCAACCTCTCGTGCTGGCGGCATGCCCGGCAGTTCCTTAGGAAATACATCAGGAAACTCCGACACTACCGGCACATCTGGGCTAAACTCAGGGTCTCTCTCTATGTCCTGGACATAGCAGAGGTATACATCACTCCCTCGTCGTAACTCACGATACATGGCCATGGCGGTGATGATCTGAGTCGAAGGCTCCCTGGGCCTCTGGCGGTATGATATGGTAACCCCAGATGGACTCCGAAGAAGCAGTCGATGCTCGGCACACAGGATTCTGCCCTTGTACCGCTCCAACCAGTTCATCCCGACAATCACATCAAATCCAAGTCCGTCGAACTCTATCAGGTCGATCGGGAACTCTTCACCTCTGATTCTTACAATGACATCTCGGTGGTAGCGGGTACACCTGATCCGCTCTTTCGATGGGAGAGTGACCAAGAAGTCTGGCATCTCCTCTCCATCTAACCCCAGCCTCTTCGCAAAAGATAGCGAAACAAATGTGTGTGAGGCTCCAGAGTCGAACAAGATCGATGCATCCACGCCATTCACTGGAAAGGTACCGGTGAGGATTGTGCCGCTCTTGCCGGCTTCTGCCTCATTGCAGACACTCAGTGTACCTCCCGTTCCGAGTGCACAGCCTAATTCATTGGCAAACTAATAAGTACTGGGTAACAACACGGTTGATATACTTCAATAACTCCACTTTATTCATTAACACTTCTCTTTACAACATTGTTGGTTTACATGGTTGATATAACTTAACACATACATAACTCCTTAACATATACTGGCTTAACACATTACAAAAGTATACAAGGCTTTAGAATTGTCTGAAGGTCAAATTCAAACGTCCGGGTTTCATGTGTGTGGCATTGATCACTGCCGACGGTGCGGTATTCAGTTTGATCTTCCTGATGCCATGATATAGCATCCTTGACTGCCCACCCATGATTAACACATCTCCTGACTTTAGTATTAACTTCCTTGCGAGATCAGCACGCTTCTGCTCGCCATACACAAATACTGCGGTATCACCAATGGACCAAGACACCACGGGTACTCCCTTACTTAGAGACTCGGGTGACTCGTCCTTATCTTGGTGTAAACCTAACCGTCCACCTTTCTGGTAGAAGTTCACAATACACAAATCTGCTTCCACTTGGAATTGAATCCGTTTCAACTTGTTGAGCAATTCCCACGGCGTGATTAACGACCGCACGGAACTCCTCAGGTATACTTGGTACTTTGCTCCATCTTCAGCTCGCACTTCTTGATATGACTTGGTGTAAGGGTTCCAGTCCTTACCCATGCACATCATCTTCAATTGCATTCTTGATCCGTTCGGATATTCAGGTGTGTAGAAACCTCCAGGTTTAGCTCCAAGTTCGTCGCATCGTCTGATGACATGGATTTGTGCTTCCGGTGTCAGGTATCCACTTAAGAGTATCATACCTGGCTGGATAACCTGACATTGCTCCATTGGAAAGTCGGTGATGTTGATGGTGGTTTCTTCAGGGTTTGGTGTGGGTGGGATTGGATAACATATATTGAAGGTTCCTTTAAGTTTAGAATTATCTAATTAGGTGTCTTTCACACTATACTTTAACTTTACTCACATGATAATACATTGGACTCACTATACAACATGCATGAAATGCGGTATGCAATCACTTATTACATTCAACAGTTTAGGCGGTACCTGGTCTAGAAGAGGGCCCTGGCGCCTCAGACCGGTCCACCACATTCAGGGTGGCCTTGCTAGGTCCCGACCCTTCCCCTTCTGGGAATCAGTATGCCTCTGATCAGTGGGTGGCTGGTTAGCCGTCTTCGGGCCATCAATAGCTGCTGTGGCCTTACCCTTCCACTGCCCCTTGGGCTTGTTGACTCTGCTGTTGGGGTTCCGATAACACTCGTGGTCACGGTGACCCCACTTCTCGCAGTATCGACACTGCACCTCATTTCCCTTGCAGTCCTTGCCGGGGTGGTCTCCATTGCACCACTTACAGTAATAGTGGCGCTCCGGTCCAGAGCCCGTGCTAGCTGCTAACACATACACACTCAGTACTTGTTTCACAACTTATCAATACACATCAACTTATCACACAAGATTAAACAATTACCCTTAGGTGGGTAAGAGCGTAGGGGCTTCGCCGCATAAGCATATGTGAGCTTCAGTGGCTCCTCAGCTGTGGTGGTTTGGGCTTGGCCCTTGTCACCCTGGTGCTGACTCTTCTGGGGCTGGGGATAAGGTTTCTTCTTCTTCTTTCCTCCCCCGTACCCCTGCGACTCTGGCCCTCGCTCGTGGCCTTGCGCTTGTGCGCATTCTCCTCGTCCCTCAGACGGACGGTGATCTCCACCTTAGCAGCGGCATGATAGCACTCCTGAATTTAGGATGGTCAGTCATGCCCCGCAATACATACTCACAAACTCACATTAATACTCACTTGTAGACTACACATATTCACATCACTCTTTATTTAAATTACCTGCAAGGTAGTATACTCAGCTGGCCCCATCCCATAGCGAAGACGGTGGCTGAGACCGTTATAGAAACGGTTTACCAGCACCCGGTTCGAGTATCCCAGGTCCGGTAACAGGTGGACAAGGCCGGTGAAGGCAGTGTAATACTCATCAACCGACACCTTGTCCCCCTGCCTCAGACTATCCAGCTCAAGGCGCTTGGCCTCTTGAACGTGCACAGGGTAGTATTTGGCTCGCAGCAGAGCCGTGTACTCCCTCCATCCAAACTGAGGATCCGCCATCCGGTCCTCTCTCACAAGCTTCCACCAGTTTTGTGCCGAACCCTTCAGTAGTAAGCGGCAAGACGGACCTTAGCCTCTGCGGGTACAGCCAAGGTCTCGTAGGCGGTCTCCAACTCGGAGATGTACGCCTCCAGCTTACGTGGGTCGGTCTCCCCATGAAATGAAGGGGGTCTCAAGTCTGCCAATGCCTTGACCCAGTTGGTCTCTCGTGGCGGTGGCGGTGGTGGTTGAACTCCGGGCATCTGCCCCTGCTGTATCGCAGCTACAAGCTGGGGTACCATCTGGGCCAGCGGCTGCTACAGCCTCAGCCATAACCTGAGCCGTAGTGTTCTCGCCCTGGTCACCCACATTACCAGTACCACTTCCGCGGCCTCTACGCGGTCTACCTGCCATCTGTATTCACATGAATATTCATTAGCAATATGCTTGCACACTTATCGGTCCAACGGTTGTAACGCTTCCCGACAATAAGGTATCTCCACACTTAGTTAGTGGTTAACCTTTCCATAATGTTCACTGAAGTAACTGTAGTTAGGTTTCCTAACTCGGTATATTCCTAAGCTCGGTATTCTAGTCATCAGAGCGATACTTCGCTCTGATACCACTTTTTGTAACACCCCTAATACGCACATGATACTAAATGAAATCGCAGCGGAATTAAATAACTAAACAGTAACTAACGCTTCGGTGCTACAACGCCGTCAACCACCCACGTGGTTGACAAGGCAGAATAAATACAAGTGTACCGGTCTGATGATCAGACTCCCGAGCATAAAACTAAACCATAAATACATCATATACAATACCGAGTGTTTACATATCTTCACTGTAACATCACTGTAACTGCAACAACCAAATGTATATAACGCCACGGGAGCACAGGCGCATCCCGGGCCAACATCCAAAAGTATACAAAAGTAAATGCATCCTAGGATCTAAAGCCACTCCGCTTCTCGATCCTCATCCTGCAGTATAAGAAATATGGATCCCCCGAGGGGGTCAGCAACCCTTGGCTGGTATGGCTAACGCGCAGCCCATCGGCTACCGGGATACGCGCAGCTAATTGTCATGATAACATGGCATTCATTTATATACATAACATAACATAACATAGCATAGCATCAATGGTGCACAGCACAACACACATACACAGTGGATTTCACTCCACAATAACAAACCACAAGGGTCAAATAACACAAGAGCCTAGAGAGTGATTCACTCTCATGTAAGCTCGTTAAACACACTCATTACCGTTCTGTTAGACGAACGAGTAACTTAAGTCACAGATGGTTCGGATTTAGTGACCCGAACACACCACACAAACACAGGTTCCCACTAAACCGATCATAAGTCAGAATAGGTAAGCTTTGGAAGAAGCTAGCGGGAGATCGAACGCCAAATTAAGGAGAACAATCTTAACAACATAAGAGTCGAATCTGATTCAGATATCTACTCTTAACTTACATGCATGACCGGACAACCGGATTCCTCACTTCCCAGTTAACACTTGTTAGAAGTTCATAGTGGAACTTAACAACCAACACACAATAGGTGGTAAGTCATGTTAGACACACACAAGGGAAATGAGTCACAACATAACATCACAATAATATGAACAACTGTAAACTCATTACATGTTTAAATCTTATAACGTCAAAACACACAGAAAAACATACAACACACAACCGGTGTAAACCGTAGACAACAGACTGCAAGAAAACCATACCTTGGTCCTTGCCTCGTTTGGTTTCCTCCGTAGGTCACTCCTATACATAATTAATAACGTCGGTTAATTATTATTTAACTTCAAACTTACTAATTTAACATGATTGTATGACATGTTTTAATGTCTATCTTACCCTAGGTTACCTTCATTATACACCTAGGGTTAACTACATAGTCACATTCTTTTCTGTTTTTTTTTTTACAAGTTTAGGTCCGACCGACCTTGCCGACCGGACTTGTCCAAGTCCGGTCGATTCCAGAACACATTTCCGTCAAAATTTTCTACTCCGACCGACCTTGTAAGTCCGGTCGCATTCGGTCTATTCCCGAGAGTTTCTTCCCTTTGAAAATTTAGCCCGACCGGACTTGCCAAGTCCGGTCCTATGTCCGGTCGATTCCAGTAACTCAATCCGTACAAAAATACAAGCCCGACCGACCTTGCAAGTCCGGTCCCCAAGGTCGGTCCATTCCAGAAGCCAATTCTCGCAGGGTAAACTGGGCCCGACCGAACTTGCAAGTCCGGTCGCAAGTCCGGTCTGCCCCAAATCTTTGTTTTCCTTTTACATTCAACTCCAAACTTCACCCCATAACCTAGTACTCCCTAACCTCATTTGGGCACTTAAACACACCTTAAGACATCCTTAAACACTCATAAAACTCTTTCTAATTCCTTAAGCCTTTACTTATTTCCTTGTAAAATTCCTTAACACTTACAACTTTTTCCTAGGTTTCAATGGTGTTTCTACCTATGATAACTACTATCCCAAAAGCTTTCTCCTTATTTAACATCATCTCCCAAGCATCATCTCTCACAACTAACTCCTTATATCATTTCAAATCTTTTCAAGTTACACTTTCTCCTTTTACCAAAGTTTGCCTAAGTCTTTACCTAAGTCCAAAATGACTTTGGTACATACTAAAATCTCAAGCTCATGCCTAAGTCCTTTACATCCTAAATCACCTTAATGCATGTTTCTTACACAAGAACAACACTTAACCATTCTAAATACTCCTTAACTTATCAAACTCATTTTAACACTTAGAACTTCCATTTATTACCTAAATTTCGACATAGGTTCTCCTAGAACATTACTAAACCAAAACACATTGTTTTTACCAACAAACAACCAAGAACACTAAAAATCCATCAAGTACTTATTATACACAAACTCCACTCACAAAGCACTACATCACAATATAGTGCATAATTTAAATTGCATGGCACTTAGGCCCTTAAATGACATGGCTCTTAGGCCCTTAAGATGCATAAATCATAAACACTGAATTTCCACAATATATTTGCCTTTAACCTGCAAATACACTCAACAACACATATGCCTTTTACTAAGCTCTTGAGAACACTTTACTAAGTCATTCACCATTTGCTCTTTAGGTAGTTTTAATAAGCATTATAAGCTCATTTCTCCTAAGGCATTAAACAACATTGGTTAGTAGATTTACCTCTTTTCCAAACAACTTCTTTCTTGTTTCCTTTAAAAACCGGTAGGGTATTTGATTCTTTGACAAGTTCTAAACAATATACAAACATTATAATGAGTATTCAAGCTATAAGCTCCATCTCATTGTAAACCCTAATTTTACATTGTTTCAAAAACATTAATGTAGTTGTTTTACCTTGCTCTTTGAAGAGAGTTTGAATATCTAGCAAGAGAGGACTCCACCTAGTCCATGAAGAGTTGGAATGAAGCTAGAACAAGGTCACACAAAGAGCTCCTTCAATATGTATTTTCGGTTACCACAAAAACATGAAGGAAATGAAGTTTTTATTTGAGATTCCTTACCTAGAAGCAAAGGAGAGTAACAATATGTAAAAATACAAGCTCAAGCTCCTTCAATGGAGAACTCCATGGCACCGAAATGGTGGTCTTGGACTTTTAAGAAGATAGAAATGAAGAGCTTGATGAGAGGAAGAGATTGGTGGTGTTTGTTTTTGATTTGGACAAGTGAGCAAGATTTTACAAGAGATCAAAGAGGAGTTTTAATGGAGGTGGTGGTATTACCGTGAGAGAACAGCAAGAAGAAGGAAGAAGAGAGGTGGAGCCGTGTGAACAAGGAAAGAAATGAGAGAATGAGATAGAATTTGCTTTTGAAGATATTTATACTTTGTAAAAAAAAGTACTTAAGTAGTTTTTTATTTCTTAACAAGCTAACAAGGGTGGTGTGTCACCAACCTTAAAAACCGGCCCCAATAGTATGTGAGGGTATATAGTCTTTATTTGTCAATTTAATTACTTATACAAACATATGTTACAAAATAGCTTATAAAAATCACTATTCATGAAAACAAGGCACATAGAAGTGAAATTTTTGATTTCCCATTGATATAGACATCCAAATGTGATATTATATAGTACACATATATATTAAGAGTAATGATGGACATCTAGCCACTCAAAACTCATTTACAAGACAATTTTTCAAAAATGTGCTTTAAGACTCCTTAAAGCACATTTTGTGTTTAAACTTGTTTTCAAGCTTGGTTTTCTTTGGTAATTGGTTTAATATGTTCCTTAGTGTATAAATGAGGTCTTGGTAAGTTCATTAGGTCTTAACCAAGTTTATCCCAAGCTTAGAGCACATTTTGGCTCTTATTGACTTTAAAGCACATTTTGTGTTTCTTTTGTTTAAATTTGTTTACTAATGTTTCTAAGACTCTTTTTAGTCTTAATATACCATATTTAGGTGTTTAAACAATATATTATGGTTTGGGGTATTTCATTTTAGTTTCCACTTTAATTTTCTATCAAAAATGTTAAAAATACAAAAAAATCAGAAGCACACACTTAGGTTAAAACGACTCGTAATGAGCCGTAATTAAATTAAGTAGAGGAAAAATGACTTCTAGGGGTACTGAAAGTAATTGAACCCTAAATAAGTCGTATACCAAGCCCCCCAACCTGAACTCTCCTTTCTTAATTTGATCTAGGTAAACATTAGGTGGCAACTCATAATAGGTTCCAGTGAGCTAGCTTAGGTTTTAATAATTAATGTTATATGACATAGTTATTAATCTTAGGTTATAAGTGGACCTAAAACCCGACTAGATCCTAATCAACTTAATCAACATAGGGTAGGGTTTAAAAATCGAGGCTCACATTACGGTTTTCACCCCACATTTTCCAGAAATTACAATTTTACCCCAAAACTTTATAAAATCTTATAATTTTTATTTAAAATCCTTTTAACACCTAATTTTCTGCAATATTCATATTTAGCCCCCAAATTTCATTTAGTTATAGTTTAACCCCTATTCCTTTCGGTAATATTAATTTATTACCTAAAACTTAATTTAAACTTAATATATACATAATTAAAATGACCTAAAGTACATGGCCTTATTAAAAACTTTAGCTTATTAAATAAATTACACATAAATGTCTCAAAATAGCTTAAACTCCCGGCCTTACCCATATCTTCTCCATATTTACCAATTTTCCACATAATGTCTAAAATTTGACAATAATGTTATTTAATTAATTAGCCAAAGTTTCCTATAACATTTCCTAGTCATTTTTGAAGTCAAAATGACCATTTAATTGTGTTCACTCACAGCACAATATAACATAAGCTTATAAATCATATAATCTGAAATACCCCGAATCTAATTAATACCTGTTTATTATTAAACAATGAAGAATTGATCTATAAACAATCATTTTAGTTACGCATGCTAATCTATGCATGCAAACGTTACGTAAATTATTATTATTACACGTGCGCATGCAAACTCACGCATGCAAACGTCACAAAAAAACAGTCATTTTACCATAAACGCTAACTGGCGTAATGTTACTAAAAGTATTAACGTACTCGTACAAATGTTTATGTACGATTATTAACAAGGACTAAACTCCTTACATAACTAGCTCGAAAGAGAGAGCGTCAACACGGAAGATTAATACGAACGTTCATACCACTCATAAAATGACAACGTTCAATCCACGAACGCTAATATAATGTCATCTTCACGTACGCATATAAACGCTTTCGTACGAACATTAACGGGCATTAAACCCCTTACGAAACAAGCTCAATTAAGAGAGCGCTATCCAGGAAAAACCTATACGGGCGTTTATACGACCCGGCACAATAACGTTCATTGTAAAAACGCGAAAAATACTAGCGAGTAACGTAAATATTTTACGAATGCTTAGGCAATTATAAAAGCAAAATTAAATTAATATACACAATTAAATAATGTAACAACTTATGTTACATAATCTTAAGACCTAATACATATCATAAATGCATAAGAAATGTTATAACAGTACATATAACAAAGTATACAATTTTTCCAAACAGCACTATATTGCCATTTATGTATACTATATGTGGTACTTGTTTTATACAATTTTTCATAGTGAAAAAAATAATCACCAAATATACTTATCTTATATATGTATATAACATTAAGATAAGATTAAGATTTTACCTAATATGACTACTATAATATACGGTAATATGCTACACTAAGCAAAAAAAAAAAACTACAAACTAACCATGCTCCAACCCGTAATACATATCTACATGTCCCAGAATGCTTTTCTTCCTTTGAATTTGAACAACACGGGGCCATTTCACAAACCTGCGCATGTCCCCCTTAGGTGGCAAAGCTCCACCGATACCAAACTGCTTTGGCCTCTTCTCATACAGGGGATTCACTGTCTTCTCTGTTTTCTCCTTGGCTGGGGCGACAACTTTCTCACCTCTTTTGGGAGCCATGGTTGACAAAAAAATCCGTAGCAATCAATAAAGCTGCTATACTAATCAGCAAGGGAATAATATGAAACATGCTCATCATTACATACATATACATACATAATTATACAACCGGAAGAACCATTACACAAGCGAGCAAAATCTGTACATGTATATCAATAAAAAAACAGTAAGGTACTTAAGCAAATAAAATTGTCACAGCCACTAAACATATATACTGCTATGCACATGGACTTAATTAAACATAAAGGAATACCATGTATTGACGGTGATACATGTATGAAAATCAAACATAAAAAAAAATATATGTAACTCGTTCATTTCAACCGGTAATGGAGCCATGTGACAAGATTTAAAATGTAAAGCAACATGTAACTTTATTAGTTGTCTACCTAACTATCACACTATATTAATATAGGAGTATACCCCATCGATCCCAATCAGCTTGCTACCACCGAAAAACCTGCACAAAAATATGATGCGTTTAGATTTTGAATGTGCATGATATAATAAACTGAAGTTAGGTAGTAGGTTCCCTGTATGCATTCAAGTTGCAAAATGAATAAGACAAGACCATTAAATCAGCCCCCACTTCCGAAAAGTCTACATCATATATATATATATATAAACTAAAGGCTATAGGTTATATCATGTATAATCGGTGGGCACATGCACCTAATTAAACTAGGGAATAAAGAAAAAAATTCTAAAGCACACATATACCACCGAATGAATGCATTCACACTAAATAAACAAGTAAAAGGTATACCTTAGTACAAGTGCAGCCGGTTGTGTATACATGTCCATATGACATGATTACTTTGTCAAATTGTCATGTTGACTTTATGAGTCATTCACTCTGTAACACCCCTACTACGCACTTAACAATACTTGTAATCGCAGTGGAATTAAACAACTAAATAATAACTAAACGTTTTGGTGCTACAACGCCGTTAACCACCCACGTGGTCAACAAGACAGAATAAATACGAGTGTACCGGTCTGATGATCAAACTCCCGAGCATAGAACTAATAACTTTTAATACATAAATATAATACTGAGTTGTTACTACATCCATAACTGTAAACTGTACACCAACAACTGTCACTGTAAACCGTTAACGACCATCATTATACTTCGACGGTACCAAAAATATATCGCCTCGGGAGCACAGGCGCATCCCGGGCTCAACATCCAAAAATAGCCAAAAGTAATCCTGCACCCTAGAATCTAAAGCCATTCCGCTTCTTCGATCCTCATCCCGTAGTAAAAGAAATATGGAGCCCCCGAGGGGGTCAGCAACCCTTGGCTGGTATGGTTAATGCGTAGCCCATCGGCTACCGGGATACGCGCAACTAATTGTCATGATGACATGGCATTCTTCTTAAACATACAACATACACATATATCACAACAAGAGTATTGTACACAACATCACACATAACATACAAGAACAATTCCTATTGGAAATGAACCAATACAATTAGTTCCCATGGAGAGCCTAGAGGATGTTGCCATACTCATGCTAAGCTCGTTACATAACTCGTTACCGTCCTGTTATATTGAACGGATAACTTAACACAAGGTGCCTCGGATATAGTGACCCAAGCACACCGAACAAAACATAGTATGCCCCTGTGGCCCGACGTGAGTCAGTAAAATAGCCTTGGTTAAGCTAAAGGGAAGGTTGGAAACCAAATTGGAAAACAACCATAACATACAAAGAGAATCGAACCGGTTATGACATCGACTCCCATACTCACACGCGTGGCCGGAACAGACCGGACTCCTCACTTCCCCCGTTAGCACTTGTTAGTAGTTCAACATTGAACTCAATAAACAATTCACAAACAATTAGTTAAGTCTTGTTAGACACACACAAGGGAAGAGAGAGTCATACGTAACAATACAATAATATTTAACAACTGTAAACTCGTTACATGATTTAAATCTTACAAGGTCATTAACACAAAAAAAAAAAACAACACACAAGCCGGTGTAAACCGGTAGGCAACAGACTGCAAGAAAACCATACCTTGGTCCCTGCTTCGATTGGTTTCCACTGTAGGCAACTCCTATACATAATTAACGATGTCGGTTAATTAACTTATTCAACTTATAACTTACTAAGTGTTTACATGTTTTCATGACCATGTTTTACCCTTAATCTTTCACTTGTTTTATCTTTATTATTCATACTAGGGCCTACTACATATCTCTCATTCTCTTTCTTAGCTTTAAAGAAATTTTTTTTTCTGGTTCGGACCGCCCCTCTGGGGAGGTCCGCAGGGGCGGTCCACAACAGAATGTCTCACGCATGCAGCAGACAACAGGACCTCCCCACAGGGGCGGTCCGTAGGGGCGGTCCACTGCAGAATCAATTTTCTAATGTGCTTTTCTCCTCTTTTTGAACTCCAAATTCATCCCAATTTTTTTCCTATGCTTTACACATGTTCTCGCACATGTTATAACATCTTTTGGGCACACTTAAACCCTCTCTAAACATCTCAAAAACTCCTTAAACTTTTACTTAACATTTACTAAGTCCTTAACACTTAGAACATCTTTTTTTCTTACACTTTTAACTTGTATTCTTGCCTAGGACTTCATCTAACCAAAGTATTCCCTCACTACCTTATAATCATCTCTTTAAGCATCATTTGCACTACCACAATCCCCTTTACACAAACTTCCTAGGTCCTTCTCACAAGCTCTTGTTTTAAACCCTCACAAGGCATTTCCCTTTTAATGCTCACCAAACTTTGCACAAGACTAAAACACACTCTTACTACTACCTTGGTATACTTACAATCACCCATTTGATTCTCTAAACTTCCTTGAACAATGCCCAAGTCATTCTCATACCTATGAACACCTAAATCCCTTTCCTTTCACCAAATCAACCCTTAACAATTCCTAGTGAACCCTAGGTCATCAAACTTCATTAAAACACCTAAATTTCTTATTTTCTATTCAAATTTTGACATGGCTCCCCTAGTATTTTCTTACACACCAAACACAAGGTTTCTCACCCTTGTGCACTCAAGAACATTTATTCACACAAAATGTTCTTTACACACAACTAAGCCTTAAACTACACTACATAACAATATAGTGCATAATTTAAATTGCTTGGCACTTAGGCCCTTAAATTGCATGGCTCTTAGGCCCTTAAAGTGCATAAACCTTAAACACTGAATTTCCCACATAATATTTGCCTTTGACCTGCGAATACATACGTCAACACATATGCCTTTTTAATAAACCCTTGAGGGTATTTTACTAGCTCATTTACCATTGGATCCTTAAGTAGTTTGTTAAGCATTTTAAAACTCAATTTTCCTAAGGCACTTTAGGTTAGGTAATTTGCCTCTTTTCCTTTCAAACTTCTTTCTTGTTTCCTTGGATAGGGAATGAGCAAGGAACTTGATCACTTGTCAATCTTCCATCCACACACAAATAAAGATAATGAGCATTAAGCTTCATGCTTTTACTCATTGATAAACCTTAGGTTATATAATGTCTTAAAACACATAAATGAATGTTTTACCTTAGAATTGAGTAGGAATTGAATTAAGTAGCAAGAGAGGACTCCACCACGTCCCTTGAAGATTAGAATGAGCTAAAAATAAGCAAAAGAAAACACCATGAAGAAGGTGATTTTGGTCACTTATGAAAACAAGAGGAAATGAAGTTTTTCTTTGAGTTTCCTTACCTTGAAGCAAAGGAGAACAACAAGGTGTGAAAAGATGAGCTCAAGCTCCTCCCATCGTGATTCCTCTTGGCACCGAAATGGAGGTTTTGGAGTTTTGAAAAGACAAGATTGTAGAGCTTGACTAAACTAAGAGAATGGTGGTCTTGAAATTATTTTTGGAGCATGGAGCTAGGAGTTATGGACAATCAAAGATGGAGAATGGTATATGGCTGTAGCAAAACCATGAATGGAGAGGAGGAAGAGAGGTTGGAGACGGTGGGAACAAAGAAGGAAAGGAGATAATGAAGGAAAGGTAAGTTTGTAAGATATTTATGCTTAAAGTAAATAGTAACTTACTTTATCATTACTTATTTACTTGTTAACTAGCAAAGGTGGTGACTCACCTTATAAAAACCGGCCCCCTTTATGTTACTAAGGGCATTTTAGTCTTTGTTGGCCAATTTAATTACTTATACAAACATATGTTACAAACTAGCTTATTTTAGTTACTATTCACTAAAACAAGGCACATAGATGTGAAATTTTTGATTTCCCATTGATATACACTTCCAAATGTGATACTAAGTAGTACACATATTAATTAAAGAGTAATGATGGACATTTAGCCATTCAAAACTCATTTACAAGACAATTTTTCAAAAATGTGCTTTAAGACTCCTTAAAGCACATTTTGTGTTTTAACTTGTTTTCAAGCTTGGTTTTCTTTGGTAATTGGTTTAATATGTTCATTAGTATATAAATAAGGTCTTGGTAAGCTCATTAGGTCTTACCCAAGCTTAGAGCACATTTTGGCCCTTATTGACCTTAAGGTATTTATTTGTGTTTTCTATGGTTTAAATTGTTTACTAATGTTTCTAAAACTCTTTTTAGTCTTAATATACCATATTTTAGTGCTTAAACAACATAACTAGGTTTGGGGTATTTCACACTCCTCCATTATATGACATAAATACAAAAGCAAATCCTCTCAATCCCACCATTGCAGAAAGTTACACCTATTATTGGAGAATATAACAATAGACGTAATTGATTGTTGCTTTCAGACCTTCTGAAGTGGAACTTCCAGCACACCATATTAACAAGACTGGGAAACAGTTCATTTCCTGGTAAAATACCTGAACCATCTTCATTCTCTTCTTACCTCTTCTTACCTGAACCATCTTCATTCCCTTATTATACTCACCGTAACTAACGAACAAAACATATATGTTTTTGTGTCTACCTTCACTTCTGAAATACCCCAAACCTAAGTATTCTAATTAAACATCAAATTATGATGTAGTAAGGCTAAAATATGCCTTAGAAAGATTGGTAGACAATTTAAACCAAGGAAAACACAAGAAAATGCCTTAAGGGCAATTTGGGCAAAAACATGCTCTAAGCTTGGAGTGACTTTAATTAGCACCCAAATATCATTATAAGACTTTAGTGACATGCTAATGGACATTTTAAATCTATTAGCAAAGAAAACCAAACTCAAAAACAAGCTTAAACACAAAATGTGCTTTAAGACTCCTTAAAGCACCTTTTTGAGAAATTGTCTTAGAAATGGGTTTTGAGTGGCTAAATGCCTATGACTACATCTTAATCAACATGTGTGCTAATTAGCATCACATTAGGAAGTCTAAATCAATGGGAAATCAAAAATTTCAGAAATATGTGCACTAATTTGTGAATAGTAACCAAATAATGCTAGTTTAGCATTAAGTCAATATAAGCTAGTTAATTGGTCAACCAAGACCATAAATGTCTTGATTATTAAGGGGGTGGCCGGTTTTTAGGTGGTGAGTCACCACATGAGTCATTCAACTTAAGAAGAGAAAAGAGAAATAAGAGAAATTTACTATTTGCTTTTAAAAAGTAAATATCTTACCTTTAGCTTACCTTCTCTCCTCCTCTTCATTCATTCTCTTCTTCCACGGTTTCTTCTTCTCCTCTCCTGCTCCAAAACCGAGAGGGCTGCCTCCATGGGTGCTCCATCTTCAAATGCTCACCAAACCTTCATTTTAGCTCCAAATCCAAAAATGAGCATAGATTATTCTTAGTTAAGTCAAGGCCCTCCTTTCTATCTTTTCAAATCATTCAAAGCTCCATTTCGGTGCCAAGAGAAAACTCCATTGATGGAGGAAAATCAAGTTTGAAGAGTTCATTAGCTTCTCCACTCCCTTAAGGTAAGGAAAATGTAAGAAAAATCATGTTTCCATCACTTTCTCACCATGACCGAAAATTACCTTCTCATGGAGCCTTGTTTTATCCATTGTTCTAGCTTGATTCTATTCTCCAAGGGCTAGAGGAGGTAGTACTTGATTCATATCGAAGCTTGTTTTGAGAATCCAAGGTAAAACATTCAATTTAATACCTTAAAACACATTATCAACCTAGGGTTTACTCCTTAAGGTTAGTGTATTATTTAGCACTCATGAGAGTCATTGTATATTGATTAGAACATTGGCAAAGGAAATTAGAATGGTGGCCGAGATTTCCAAGGGAAGAAGCCTAAGGAGAAACTTGAGAGAAACTTGAGAAAAACAAGGTAAATTGCTTACCTAATGGTGGTTTAAGTTTTAAGGGATGAGTTTAGGTGAGTACTAATGTAGCTTAAAGCTTACATTATGTAATGGGTTATATAACCTAGGAAAAAGGATTTAAACAAGCTTATGAACTTGTGATTAAGGAGCCAATGGAAATAAGTTAGTAAGATAAGTATAAGGTGAATTAAGAGAACACTTATATTGCTATGGGAGCATTGTTGTGTGTATTTGTAGGTTGGAAGCTTTTATATGTGGGAAATTCAGTGTTTAAGTTTAAGTTATTTAAGGGCCTAAGAGCCATGTCATTTAAGAGCCTTAGTGCTATGCAATTTAAGATTATTGCACTATATTGAGTTGTTGTGAATGAGTTGATTTGGGTGAGAAAACAAGATGAGAAAGGACTTGATGTGTGTGAGTTGGTTGAATGAGTAAAACAATGCATTTGGGCATGATAAATACTAGAGAAGCTATGGCGAAATTTGAGTAGAAAACAAAGGGTTTAAGTGATGGTTATGATTTAATATGACCTAGGGTTTACTTGGGATCAATATAAGGAGTTTGAGTGGAAATGAGTTAACTAAGGAGTTCTCGAGGTTTAGGATGACCTAGAGATGTCTAGGAGGAACTAGAGGGTAGATGGGTGTATTAGACACACCAAAGTCATGGTAGGAGGAATGGTAAGACTTGTGCAAAAATCTGGAGGAAATGATGTATAATGTTTTGAGATGAATTAGGTATGAACTAGAGAGTAAAACAATAAGAGTTTTGGGAAGTTTGTGTAAGTGGTGGTGATGATAGTAGTGGACTAATAAGGTTTTAGTTAGATGACAATGAGTGGACTTGGAGATGGAAGAGAAAAGTGTAAGAGAATGTTGTAAATTGTCAAGGAAAAGACTAGGAATGTATAAGAGTGTATGATTATGAGAATGGTGTGTAAGTTGAGTAAAAGAGATGTAGATGTCTAAGAGGGACTAGGGGATCCAATGGTTAATTTAAAGCACCAAAACCATAGTGAAGGAAGCTAGGAAACTTGTTCAAACTTTGAAGGAAAATAAGGTATAATGACTTATAAGGATGTAAGCATGTGCTAGATTATATATAGCTCTGAGAAGTGTGAATAAAGCAAATGGGTTGTGCATGATGATGCTTGAGGAGTAGTTAAGATGGTTGTGAATATAGCATTTTGGGTTAGTTGAGTTGTAGGCATGATATACCACTTAGAAAACTTAAGGAAAATATTACAAGTAATAAGAGATTTTGAGAGAAATCGGGTAACTAGTTTAGATGAGGAATTGGGCAAGTTTAAGATATTATTTTGGGGTTAGAATATTTCTAAGATCTTATATGGACTTTGGGTAAAGCATGGGTGAAGAGAACAAGGGCAATCACACTTAGAAAAATGCAAAAGGTTAAAACCTGCAGCTGGTCCGGGACCAAGGTCCAGGGTAAAGTCCCGGACCATGCCTAAATTAGAGCCGAGACTTCGTCCAGCACCCTGGTCCGGGACTTAAGTTTGGTATGAAGTTCCGGACCACCCCCTGATTTACCCCCGAGGATTTTAGCTTGCATTGGTCCGGGACTTAAGTCCCATACAAAGTCCCGGACCACCACATTAAAACAGCCGAGAGTTTGAACCAGGTATAGGTCCGGGACTTAGGTTGAGGACAAGGTCCTGGACCACTCTAAAAATGGTGTATAAGCTTGGAAAATGTTAGGTAATGATGGGGATTGATAAGTAGTGATATTATAATGTTATTAAGGACATGTTTGGTGGGAATTAATGACAATTAAGTGGGTGAATAAGTATAAGAGACAATGAGAAATGATGCACTTAAAAGTCTAAGTTAAAACTGTAAGGACTTAGTGAACATTAAATGGTGAACACTGTGGGTAAGTAGGTTAAGTAAGTTGGGAAGAGTTAAGTAACTAATAACCTAAAACTGAATGAATGTTTTAGGACTTGTGAATTGGGATCCGGGAGGAGATTAAACAAGCAACCACCGATGGTGAATGGTACAATTCTTCTTGTGACCTGCTTGCTAACGAGGTGTCCCTCGGCTTGTGTGCTATTTGTTTTTATGTGATCACTAAACAAGATAAAGCATGCAACCGGAACATTATGTTTATTGTATTGTTGTGTGATGTTTGAAAACTAACACAACTTACTGTGAGAACTTACTAACCCACGTTTAGTAAGGAATTGAGTGAGACTAAGGAACGCTTCCTAATATAAGTTTGTTATAAACCGAAAGAGGTTAACCAACAAACATTGTCTTGAGACTTCTACTAACTGGAACTTAAGGGGGGAGTGAGGAACCCGGGACTGACTCCGGTCATGCATGCTAAGGAAAGAGGGTCGGTATCTATAGTAGATCCGACTTCCGCTTAAGGACTAGTCTTCGGACTAGTAGCCTAGGGTCGGTTGGCCGGCTCAGCTACATTGGACATCCAGTCCAAGGTAGGTGGCTTTAAGATGGCGTGGGGGGATCTAGCCTACATCCCCAACAATTTAAGAATGTTGTTTATTGCTGGTAAGTGTCCTGCTGCTGGCTAAGCCCTACAAAAATAAATAACGAACTAAGGGTTAACCAGTTCCCAGTGAGAGAACGGTTGGCATATATAAGATAAGGTTGAGATAAGTTGCAACCATTCCTTTTTAAAGGATGGTTTGTATTATAAGACTAAGATAAGCTACATCCATTTCTTTTTAAAGCATGGTTGTTTCTAAGGCTAAGATAAGACTAAGATTGAGATAAGATAAGGATGGACTAAGATTAAGAGGAAACATAACTTAAGGAGTTAAATAATTAACTCTCTAATTAAGGGAACGCATTTAAGTCGTTCATCATGTTTGAACTTTGATTGTTCATATTTGGATTGTTGTTTACTGCACTTTCTATTATGTTATGCATCTAATCAACCTCCATGCTATCGACAATTAGTCGTCGTAGCCACGTTAGCTTGGGGGCCATGAGAGGATCGTACCAGCATTCGTGCTGACCCCCTTTGGGGGCTGTTTTTACTACATAGGTGAACATCAAGAGGCGGCCGTCACGAGAGTAAGATGGGGTACAAGCGTCTCGGGTTAAGTGTGGCCTACGAGTTGTGCATGTGCACTCGTATGGCAATCTGAGTTAGTAAGATGTATAGGATGTGAGGGGATTGTAAGAAGGATATGTATTTGTTTAAGATTTGTATGTACTAATGTTCGGTATATTCTGTAGTCAGACCGTGGCAAGGTCCTGGAATGTATTTGAATCCGCTGCAGAGTTTATATATATGGTGATAAGTTTGTGATAACCACGATTGGATCAAGATGGGGTGTTACAAAAAGTGGTATCAGAGCGTAGTTACGCTCTGAAGACTAGAATTACTGAACTTAGGAGAATACTGAGGTTGAGTTTGAGTTATGGGTTAAGGGTTGAGTGATAGAGTGTGAGGTGCGTTAGTTAGGACTTCCCGGTGTTTACCGGATATCCATAGTACCTAGACCCACCCTCCACATCCCTAACCTTGAATACATGGAACAAACGCCAGAGAGAAGAAAGCCTTCTCCTACTCGGGAAAAACCCGATCTGGCAGTTAGTTAACAGTAAGCAATACGAGAAACATCTTGTTGAACAACCGTTTATGAGAACTTGAACGTTTTAACTGGGGCGCAGTGGTGAAACAGGCGCTATCAAGGGAATTCTACCAGTAAGGGAACGGTAATTACCGGCAACATGGGTCGACATGCTACGCAGTCGAGTTACACCGCAACACTAATGATAAGAAAAGCACTACGAGTGCAATGGATAAGGAAAGATAAGCGACGTGAGTACCGGACAGTGGTCCGAATGAGCATAACAGTGGGATTTACAAATCTTGAGGATTAAGATTACTGGAAAGTCCAGTTAAGAACGGGAACTCCAAACCCCATACAATGAAGAAGGTTACAAACCTGGCCGACATAACGCTGATGACGGTAGAAACTCATACAAATTGTATACCGGAATAGGACTACGATGTAGTGCCTAAAGGAGAATCATTACTTAGTAACCACAACAAAATGTGTGGGGACGGGAGCGAGGATTAAGACGTAAGAAAATAATAAGGGGTTTCCTCAGAAAGAGGAACGCCTGGATAAGTGACAGTACGGTCAAAATAACCAGGAAACTGCCGGATGGCTAGTTATCCTAAGATAGAGAACATCGAGGGAGTCCTGAGGACTACCAAAGATATAGAATATTAAGAGGAAGTACCATTACTGATGCGCAAAGCACCGGTAACTTATCTTGCATGGCGCACTTGCCATAGCAAGTGCTACCACAGTTAAGCTACACAGAAAGCCATCATGGCGAGATCGAGATACTAGAACGCCACAGTTGTAGTACATCTTAATACCGGACTGTAAATCTATAAGAACGGCAGAATGAGACCTTGGAAGGGCCCGACGGCCTGACCATGATGAGATGAGTGGATACACCAGTCAGCAGGGAGCTGAACTTGGACAGAATACCAAACGATATAAATATTAGCAACGGTACAACCTACTACGACAACAACCGACAGTTCGGTGAGAACATCAATCCCAAACCCTGAGAGGAAAACATAAGAGATCGCTCCACGATGTGAGCAAAACACTACGTAACTGATAACGTACAAGGAATGCATTACGGAATACAATGGAGACCATCGAAATAAGAACTTTCAACAAGGACGGAATAGAACTCCCAAGATGACCATTAAAAAATACCAATAACAACAATCTTCGTTGAATATGTTAGTAAACCCCGGAAACAAGAATAGAAGAAATGAACGTAAGCTATAACCTACTAAGGATTAAAGACGTACAACCTTGAAAAAGGAAAGCTCAGAGGACTACCCCCCAGCGCGGCATAGTCGAGCCGAACGAACTGCTGAATGACAGTTAATACTGTTTGTCTAACTCATTAACACCCAAGTATGAATGATCATCAACGGGTGGCATAGTCAACCAAAGTTGAACGAAGCATTGAGATAGAAGTATAAGACGACAGGATGATATCCAACTTGGACACCGTAAGGCAAACGCCTAATACGAACCTAACATTGATTGCTAAAAGACATAAGTCTAGTAAAATGACAGTATTTTCGAGGACACTAAGTAACCTCAGATCACCTGAATAAACTTCCATAGCTGGAAGCAGGATGCAGCAACTTACCATGAAACCCGATACTACATTTAGTATGTAACTTAACGGTGGATAGTGTTCAAAGTAACAAAAACCTATAAGGATGACCTACAGATGAGTAAGAGTACAAGTAATGAACTGAGGCATTAAGCACTAAGAGCCTACGAGCCAAGGATGTTAACCACATCAGAGCCCGAGGCGCAGTAAGTTGTAAGAGAGCTTATTTAAGCCACAAAGGAACTTCAATTCGTAGATATGAACGGTTACCAAACCTATAACTCAGATTGTGGAAAATATTGCCAGGAAAAGGCACCAATGAAAATAATGAGATATTACATTGGCAGGGGCGGAGAACGAACCATGCCTTTTAGGGTGGGGATACCTCTTCTTGTTGTGAGGCCATGAGTGGGAATAAACCCCTTAAAAAGGGCTTTCACTTATTAGTGATATAATACATTTTTGTTAGAGAATGGAAACTGTAAACCTTGAGATTACCTTAGAACATACCAGATACACTTGAGTAATAAGGAAGGCTGCAGAGACAGACCTCATATCCAACACCTAGGATTTAAGAATCAGTAATCGTCAGAGATAAACATTCTGAGTGCACATTATGGAACGTCAAGTGACCAATGCTCAGAAGAGCTTGTGATTCAGCGGATGACTTCTTCAGTAACCGGTTAAATTACATGGTAAACAACATCATAAGGATGAAAGAATGCGAGAGAAATTAGCCTACTTACGAATCTGAGATTGAAGCAGAACATCTTCATATTAAGAGTCAACCATTTTACAACACGGTACGGCAACCGCCAAACACCGGAATTAAAGAAACCCTAGCGTGTTTACACTAGGAAGGAATTGAATATAAGATAAGATGTTAGAGTAAATGAGTAAGTAGTTGCACCATCAATGGGCAACATGATAAAGGCCAGCTACCACTGTAGTAGTGGTCATGAGTACAATATTTTCATAAGGGGATTAAGTCATGGTGCGCAGTAAAGCGACCGTTAGGTATGAGCCGTCAAATATTGACACTGAGACAATTAGATTTATGAGTTAGGACCAATATAAGTAAGGAAATAAGATGATAGACGAACTGTGCATTGATGCCAGTAGTCTGGACCTGGTTAGGTAACATTTCACAGGAAGCACACTACCCATTCCTTAAGGAACTGGAAGTGCATTCCTAGTAAAACAAATATGAGAAAGAAGATAAGAGGCTCTATGGAAAGAGACCTCAGTCACTAAGAGACCAAATCAGTACGGGATACAGAAAGAACTAGAGCATACAATACCCAAGAACATAGTAAATGGATTTTCCTTGATTAAGTTCAAGAAGAACAATAAGTGTTATTATGGAACGATGAAAGAGGAGATCGACAACAGAATACTTCATAGTTAGCAATAGTTAAACGTGTGACGGACACTACGAGTTTACTAAAATGAGATGTGGGACGACTGCACCCCACGGGGGCTTGCAGGCCTGACAGGCTCATATATGAGTTAGTCGGGTAAGTAGTAATGTACCAGCAAGGTACCCCATGCATGTAAACGAGTGGCGTAAGGAACACGGGAAGTAGTCGACTCCGTACCACGACAACGACGCAAGATCAGACAAGAGCAGCTACTACCGCAAACAGTCGAAGAGAAGAATTCAGTTGAACCAACAACACAAAGGAATTAGAGAACAAATAATTAAGAACTATGAAGTGCGAAGAGCACGGATTGTTAAGCACAGACATTGGACATGTCTTAAAGTGTTAAGGATAAGACTGTAAAGCGCAATAAGCACTAAACAGTAGTTTTAGATTAAGGGTCATCCTCAGACCAAAGGTCAGTTGGGGAGAACAATTTAGACATTCGAGAAAACACTAAGAGTATGAACATAAGATCTTTAAGGAGAATGGATAGACGAGCTACAACTCATCAAGGCCGTGTATATATAAAGATAACACGTGACCATTGAGGGACCTTTAGTGCTAAACCATAAGCACGCAGGAGGAAGATATACAATACTATAAAAAGGATAAGCGAGGCAGTTAAGCCTAAGACTATCAGAGTTGTGCAGCAGAAGCTAGCAGATCAGTACCTTTGAGGTTAGACCAAACTAAGTTAAGAATATGGTATAAGTACCGTAAGAATCCTCGATACAGAGACTAAGTCATTTCTGATCGAATTATAAGTGAGATAGATGACATGGAAGCTAGAATGCTTGGTGAGAATTAGACATCTTGAACCTATGTTCAAGAATGATATGGTGTTGATTACGTGGGCGTAATCCATTTTAAGGGGGATAGAGCGAAAATCGCTTAGCGTATGTTTGTGTACTGAGTACATAAACTACGGTGTGCATAGCACAAAATAATTTGAGAATATGTTTTACATAAACATTTTGAGATAAAATCATGGTTATTGCACACAGAAGATGTGAATACCATACATATTAAGTACCTATATTGTTAACTCCGGTGTGAGTACAAGTTAAGAGAATTAAGGAAGAGGATTAAGGAGACTTAAGAAATAAGGAATATATGAGATATGAGTCGATATGAGACTATGTGTGAGATAAGAATAAGATAACACTATGGGATACTATTCGATATGAATATGAGGAAGAAGATAGTAATGCTATAAGATATAAGATGGTGAGAATTGGTATGAGACGGTTATAGAACTTAGTAGGAATTTAAGTCTTGAGGTAATTACTAAGAGATGAATCGGGAATGTTTGATGGACTGAGTCCACACTTTGGAGATGTACTGATTATGATTAGAAGAACTAAAAAGATAGAAAATTGGACATGAGTGAATTATTTGGATGTTTGAAAATGACGTGGGAGGTGGAACTTGATTTTTTAGGGATCAAGGGAAATCAAACACAAATTAGGGTGGAAGGATAGTTCTACACTGATGCTGATCACATCAGGGTTGGATGATTCCTGAAACTCCCTACCAGTGGTCACAATTAAATCACGCTAAGGATAGAGGCATTAGGATAAAATGAAATTGGAGTTGATTGTATTTTTAATTAGAGGAATTATTCCTCACATGACTTCGTAAAAAGGATTACCTTTTTACTGAGTCTCGCCCATGAAGTCGAGGACGCACGAGCCTTTGTCTTCGGACCGGTGACATGGGGAGAGCAGAGTTGTTTTGTATTCTGGCCCATGGTGGCGTGGACGAATGTGCCTTTGTCTACGGACCGGTGACATGGGAGAATACGATGAAAATTATGTGATTGTTTTAATCATCAAAAAGGAACAAAGAGAATTTTGAGTGCTATACATTCTTAAGCATGTTGTGTGATATTTGAGTATAAGCATATGGCGGACCTAATGATTCAATGAGTTTAAGTATACATAAGTATGATCTATATGATCTATGGAATGAGGTAAGACATGTATTCTAATAAGATAAGATGCATGGGAACTTTGGGGACAAAGTTCTTTTAAGGGGGGTAGATTGAAATACCCCAAACCTAAGTATTCTAAGTAAACATCAAATTATGATGTAGTAAGGCTAAAATATGACTTAGAAAGATTGGTAGACAATTTAAACCAAGGAAAACACAAGAAAATGCCTTAAGGGCAATTTGGGCAAAAAAGTGCTCTAAGCTTGGAGTGACTTTAATTAGCACCCAAATATCATTATAAGGCTTTAGTGACATGCTAATGGACATTTTAAATCTATTAGCAAAGAAAACCAAGCTAAAAAACAAGCTTATACACAAAATGTGCTTTAAGACTCCTTAAAGCACCTTTTTGAGAAATTGTCTTAGAAATGGGTTTTGAGTGGCTAAATGCCTATGACTACATCTTAATCAACATGTGTGCTAATTAGCATCACATTAGGAAGTCTAAATCAATGGGAAATCAAAAATTTCAGAAATATGTGCACTAATTTGTGAATAGTAACCAAATAGTGCTAGTTTAGCATTAAGTCAATATAAGCTAGTTAATTGGTCAACCAAGACCATAAATGTCTTGATTGTTAAGGGGTTGGCCAGTTTTCAGGTGGTGAGTCACCACATGAGTCATTCAACTTAAGAAGAGAAAAGAGAAATGAGAGAAATTTACTATTTGCTTTTAAAAAGTAAAATATCTTACCTTTAGCTTACCTTCTCTCCTCCTCTTCATTCATTCTCTTCTTCCATGGTTTCTTCTTCTCCTCTCCTGCTCCAAAACCGAGAGGGCTGCCTCCATGGGTGCTCCATCTTCAAATGCTCACCAAACCTTCATTTTAGCTCCAAATCCAAAAATGAGCATAGATTATTCTCAGTTAAGTCAAGGCCCTCCTTTCTATCTTTTCAAATCATTCAAAGCTCCATTTCGGTGCCAAGAGAAAACTCCATTGATGGAGGAAAATCAAGTTTGAAGAGTTCATTAGCTTCTCCACTCTCTTAAGGTAAGGAAAATGTAAGAAAAATCATGTTTCCATCACTTCCTCACCATGACCGAAAATTACCTTCTCATGGAGCCTTGTTTTATCCATTGTTCTAGCTTGATTCTATTCTCCAAGGGCTAGTGGAGGTCCTACTTGATTCATATCCAAGCTTGTTTTGAGAATCCAAGGTAAAGCATTCAATTTAATACCTTAAAACACATTTTCAACCTAGGGTTTACTCCTTAAGGTTAGTGTATTATTTAGCACTCATGAGAGTCATTGTATATTGATTAGAACATTGGCAAAGGAAATTAGAATGGTGGCCGAGATTTCCAAGGGAAGAAGCCTAAGGAGAAACTTGAGAGAAACTTGAGAAAAACAAGGTAAATTGCTTACCTAATGGTGGTTTAAGTTTTAAAGGATGAGTTGATAAGTGGTGAAATAATGCTCTCTCAAGGCCTTTATTCGTCGTCATTTTATTTGGCGCATGACTTATTTCACCACTTTATGGAGTATTTGTGTGTTTATTAGTGATCTTACACTTTTGGCTTGTTCAAATAGGTAAATACTCTTTGGAGTACATTTTGAGAGCTTTATATGAGAAAGCATCAATGTTCGAGCACCTCGGGAAGGATACCTAGCCAACGGGAAGCATCGGGAGAGTTCCGGCACAGAGAAAATGACATTCTGGGGCCGACCGAACTTGCGACCGGACTTGCAAGTTCGGTCGGGCTCTGTTCAGGCCGTCCCAAAACTTACTGGAATCGACCGAACTTGCGACCGGACTTACAAGTTCGGTCGACCTTTAAACCCGTCACGTGTTTCCGCTTAAAAAGAGTCCGACCGAACTTGCGACCGGACTTGCAAGTTCGGTCGGACGGGAATTTTTGCCCAGAAAAAGCTGTTTAAAGACTACATTTTGGGGCTTCCTTCCCCATTATCAAATTCACCTGACTCCAACCCTAAACAGACGAGAAAGAGGCGAAAATAGAAGAGAGAGAGAGATGAAGACCTCTACCTCCATTGAAGCTTGGAAGCTCCTCCAATGGCTAATTCTTCTTTCTTTTCTTTGCTCTTCCTAGCTATGTTTGAGTAGTTCCATTTGTATCCTAGGATGAGGGATTGAACCCATTTTGCTCATTGAATGCTAGAAACCTAACTCATCAATTACTCTTGTTTTATTCTCTTCAATATCAATGAATGCACTAAATTGATCTCTTATTGCATTTATGGTGGTTCCATTCAATATTTGAGCTTGAGTTTGGAACTAGACCAAGAAGGGAGTAAACCCTAACCTTTGCTTTCTTGATTTTGGAAAGTAAATGCTTAGGGCTATTGTTTAAGAGTGCTTGCTTAATGCTATTTGATGACTTGAACCTCCTTTAATTAAGGGGTTTGATTATTTAGGTAAGAATTGGATTTCCCATGATTTGGGGATTCATGAGCTAAACTCTAATAGGCACTGAGATGATGAGTTATGGTTTTGAAGTTCTTTGAGTGAATTGGGTGATTCCCACTATCCTAGGGTACTCTCTCCATCCATACCATTCACAAACATTTTACTGCTTTTATTGCATTTTAGTTAACAAAACAACAACCAAGCTTGCCTCTGGCTAAACCCCCATTTTACTGTTATTTCACACTTAACTATTATACCGAAGCTCGGGATTTAGAAACCAATTTCCTTGTGGATACGACACTTGTTTTACTGCAACGAATTGGGTGCACTTGCCCATTTTAGCTAGGTTTAATTACTATGTATGTAATTTTCCCAACAAGTTTATGGCGACGTTGCCGGGGAAATTGATTATTCAATTTCCCTTGGTTTGGTACTACAGTTTTTGTGCATTTAGTACTTTTATCTATTTTTCTTCATTTGTGGTATTTAAGTTTTTAGTTGTTGTTTATATTTTAACATATCAATCTACTTAAGAGCGTTTGGTGTTGGTGCATTTTAGGTACCTTCTGTTTTTCTCTGGTGTATGCCAAACCTCGAGCCAAAGGATCCTCACTCTTAGTCCGAGACCCGAGCTCGAGCGTTCATTGTTGAGGGCCATCCGAACTGTGAAAAATTCAATCATGAATGACCCACCGGAGGTTGAAAACAACGGGAACCAACAACAAATGGCTCTCAAAGATTACAACCAGCCGGACACCGAAGGGAGGCCTTCACCATAGTCCTACCGGAATTGACGGCTCAAGAGACCGGACAATGGGTATTCAAGACCCATTACATCACCTGCTGTCCGGGATTTAGGAAAATTCAGTGGAGCAAATCCCGATGAGGCTCCCAATCACCTAAGTCAATTCCTCGATTTTTGCAACTCATTTGGCAAAACTGGAAATGTTGACCAGGATACGCCTGTAGCTTTTCCCTCACTCACTGTCCGACTCTGCATCAAGATGGTATAGGAGCTTACCGTCAAAATCAATCCATACTTGGGCACAAATGGCTCAACAATTTCTTGCCAAGTATTACCCCACTAGTAGAACAAGGCAATTAATTGGAGAGATCAATACCTTTTGCCAAGAACCGGGAGAGACGTTATACGATGCATGGGATAGATTCAAAAACATGTTGATGAATTGTTCCCACCACGGTTTGGACGACCAATCACTATGTCTATCATTTTTCAACGGTCTCGATGACCAGAATAGACTACTTGTGAACTCCTCATCTGGAGGAAGCTTTATGACTAAGTCACCTCAAGAGGGGATGGCACTCCTAGAGGAGATGACTAGTAACATAAGGCAATGGTCTAGGCAAAAGGGGAGAGCACCAAGAGCAGCTGGTCTCTTACATGTTGAACCCACCGACCACCTTTCCGCTCAACTATCTTCACTCACCAAGATGGTGGAGAAGCTAGCTATAGCTCAAAAAGAAACAACAAAGTCTATAGCTTCTTCATCATCACCCTCTCCATCTACTTCTACTCCAATCCAAGAGGGGTGTGCAATTTGTGCGGGTCCTCACGAGACCCACTTTTGCGAAGGCAAGGTTTATGCCGATCCACGTGAGGATGTAACTTTGTAGGCAACCGCCCCGGATACAACTACAACAACAAAAGCCCCATGGAGGAACCATCCAAACTTCTCATGGAGAAGTAATGACCAAACCCAAGGGGGAGCTAGCAATGCTTCCAACAATCCCACGGGCTACCGGTCACAAGGGTCGACTCAAATGTCCAACCCACAAATGGGTTACCGACCACAAGGAGCACCTCCGGGCTTTCAACAACAACACAACAACACAACAACATCCTCCTCCACCCACGGATGCCAATGCCGAGCTAAGAGACATGATGAAAAATCTTGTCTCGGTGTGCACTCTAAAGCGGCTGACTTGGATGCTTTTAAAGCAAGTCAAGACCCACCAACAAAAGGGTTGAGTCCCAACTTGAAAGCATCTCTCAACAACTTGCTCAAAGACAACCGGGTGTTTTTCCAAGTCAAACGCAGCCCAATCCAAGAGAGCAAGCAAAAGCGGTAACACTAAGGAGTGGGAGACTCCTTGATCCGTCATGCTCACATGAGGACATGAGTCCCAAGAAGATGAAGCTCAAGAAGAGCAAGAGATTGTTGAGGAACCACCACC